>OY757016.1:27965878-28565878 GCA_963580285.1 Lucinisca nassula | reverse complement strand
CCCAAAGGTGTTCGAGCCATTGAAGTTCGACTGAATAAAAGCGAGGTTTACATTAGTGACCAACACGAACATGAGATATATGGGCCAATCATTGGTCAGTCCAACCCCTCCAAGTGACACCCTCAGCACATCAAGTTCATTTGTTTTCCTTTTTTTGTTGGACGGCAAACGACAGGCGAACTTCAATGGCTCGAACACCTTTGGGACCTCGAAAATCTGTTCGAGACAGGTGTAGTTCGAGCCACTGAGGTTACTGTAAGGAGGCATAACGAGATACTTTTAGACATCTTTTCGGTGTACAATAATGAAAATGCATGCTGTGTGTACTCATTAGAATCGCCTCATCGAGGCGATTCTAATGAGTACACACAGCATACATTTGCAAGATAAAAGACTAAAATCTCCTTAATTATCACCCACTATGTCTTATGTAGAGGATTTCACTAGGGGCTCAAGAATGGGTTCGACAAATCCATGGTGAACGAGCCATCGGTGTTCGAGCCATCGAAGTTCTACTGTAGAAGGTTTTTGTTTTCCATAAGGTTAACCGACAATGCAAATGAAAGGTTAACCTACAATGCGAAATGCAGGGCCTACTACGGAACGCGAAAAGAAAGAAACCGTAAATGTAGGGATGCAGTACAAGTTTCTTGCTGTCGAGTTCTCACCGTTGTGGATGTTTGATTTTTGTGTTCACGGAGATGTTGCACTGATGAGTTAGGAGGCTTTCATGCGGACTGAACAAATTGTCTTAATCGGGATGAAAATAAGGGCGAGGATTGTGGCCACGTAAAATCGATTTAAGCCCACCAGTGGAATTCGTTTCCGCAGACGGTTCCAAGACGGTTCTGTCGCGGTTTATTTTTGTTATGGTTTGTCTTTGGGGGTTTGTGTCGCTTATATTATTTTATTTTGTATAGCCTATTGGCCATTTGTGGGAAAGTAACTGTCCTTTTGGCTTTCCGCTATTAATGTTCCCATTAGAGTCTGTTGTTTCATGTTTGTGTTTCTTTCCCTTTGTTGTATCTGATTGGAGCTGTGGGTTAATTGTATCGATTCCTGATCATCGTCTCCAATTCTACTTTGATAATGAAAGATCGGTAATTTTGTTCAAGTTTTATGTCACAATAGAGATAACAACTGGAAATCCCTATTTGTAATCTGTGGCTGTTATATCTTAACATATTAACTGGCATATTACTACAACATACACTTGAACAGTTTTGCCATTTTACTTTACAATACAAGTACTACACCCGCCCATCGGGGATTTAAGAAATATATGGGCTGCATGATGCTTCCATGCAGCGCTGAAACCAACCACACACGAGTATTGGTAAACGGCTTAGAGGATCTAAGCCTGTCCAGGCAAAGCGGTGCGAGTCGGACCGTCCATGCTTATAAACCCTTATTAGGCGACGGGGCTTGAGATGTCATTTTATCTCGATGTCGGATAAAAGTCCCACAAAATGGAAGCAACATCTCCAAAATGACCTATACAGTATTGACGGGACGTTAAACCTCTAATCAAACAAACAATATGTGCTGAGTGTAGACACAAGGCTTTTGTAAAAGCTAATACCTGTTGTTTTAGCAGCTCATCGGTCAGTTTACTGGGCAGGCCTATACATAAGTTGTTAACCGGTACAGTGCACATTCTTTCGCCAGAAACTACGTAATAGATATATCCATTCTTTTTTGTGAAATATTGGTAAATATTTGTACCGATTGATATTTGTACAGGATAATTTGACGAGCCCGTCAGGGCGAGTCTAATTATCCTGTACAGATGTCAATCAGTACAAATATTTACCAATATTTCTCAAAAACAAATGGATATATCTGTTTTAATCCACAGCTTATTGTAGCTTCCACTTAAAGGTGCATTATTGAGCTATCTGGAAAAAATGCTTCCAAAAATAAAATACATATAGCCGGTATTTTTCTTTAAAACAATACAAATGAATGCATTCTATGCAAAAATGCGAACAATTATGATGACAGGTAAACGAGTTTGAGAGGGATTCCCTAACTAGGTTTCGAACACTAGTTAGATCTATTTTTAGTTCGTGACAAAAATAGAATCCCCATATATGACGTTATGCGACGTTCATTTTTGGCATTGTTTGCTTAGGCCATGCCTGAATCGGGGGAAAATATGACGCTGAATACCATGCCATAAGTAACGACACTCAGAGACGATACTGTCGCCATGTATGTGTAAAGTGACAAATTTATTTTTAGAACAGAAATTCCGAACACATGTTCAGAGGTAAGGGTAAACCCGAATGAAAACAACCATTTTCACAAGGTTCTGAAGCTGTATTTGGCTCCAAAAGTGTACACATGACAAAGGAGTATGCATTGAAGATAAAAACGAGAAAAAAAAATTGATACCTTGTAGCTCAATAATGCACCTTTAATAGATAAACAAATATTAAAACCTATTAAAGCATATTGGTTTGTTTACTGTTAATTTCAATTTCTTTTATTTGACCTGATTAACCCCGTATGGAAAATGGATTGTCCTGCCTGAAAGTACACTTATGTAATTGGATTTGATTGGCCTAAATCCAACGGTAGCCATATGTGGCCAATCAAAATTCTTCTTTCTGACCACAGGCTATTTGATCATGCTTTTTTAACCTGATGTTTATCACTGGGGCATTTTAATGTTGAACCTTCAAGTGAAAGGACTTACGTGTCACGGTTTTTGTTGCATGCAAATGTTTCATAAAATGTTTGGCACCAGTTACAGAGGAACTGAAAACGGGGTGTATTTTGTGATAATTCAGGGATATTTTTTCTCCATAAAAAGGTATGTTGTGGGTACTCATTAGAACCGCCTCATCCCACAAAAACATGTTGTGGGTACTCGTTGGAATTGTCTCGATGAGGCAGTTCTAGCGAGTACCCACAATTTATGATTTTATGGAGAATTGGAGAAACTTATCCCCATAACCCCCATATCTGTTTCTATAGTAATTTACAAGTGGTAGACTTTTACTGGAACCGACAACACAACACTGTAACATTTCAAAAATGTTGTTTCAATGTTGTTGCAATGATGTTGGTTTCAATGTTGTTGCAGTGATGTTGAAAGTATGTTTGCATTGTTGAACCGGTACAACAGCGTTATAATGATGCAACAGTTATTGCTAAAAGGATTTTGAAAACGTAACAAAACAAAATAACAGAAGAATTCAGTTGGTTCAATCAGGCAAAAATTATTTTGTTAATGTCCACGTTTATACTTAATTGTTCGGACACTAAAAATCAGTGTCAGATCGGACCCAGATCAGAAGGAGCTGTCTGATCAGCGTCTGCACTGTTTGCCATTAAGTAAAAGCTATTTTAAATGTGGGTACTCATTCAAATAACCTCGGCGAAGCTATTTTAATGAACACCCAGAATGTTAATTTTGTCATGCATGAAGCCCCTTCCCATTTTAATTGTAGCTCAGCTGATTGGTCCATTCAAAACTGTAAATGATAACAGTACATGATATCAGTACATGATAATACATTTATCAATTTTTTTAGTACTGCCAACATCAAAGGAAAGTACTGGAAGCTGTGGATTAATTTGACAAACTGCACGTCTTGAAGCGGCGGAATCGAGACGAGGACCGCAGAAAAGATCCGAGGATCAATCTCTACGAAAGAATGTAGGCCACCTGGCAGATATCGAACCTACAACCTACTGATCACCAGTCAGGCGCGCATCCGACTGAGCTCCCGGGGCCGGCAAGTGGTGCCCTATTCTTCTACCGAAACAGTGAACCGTCAATGGCTTGAAATCTGATGGCTCGTTCACCATGGTTAATCTCATTTCCTTCTTGAGCCCCTATGAAACTATTAAACAAGAGGGTCATGATGGCCCTGGATCGCTAACCTGATCCATAGTGTAACAAGTGGGCCCTGGCGAGGGTCATTATTGGCCTCAGGACTATAATTTGCATTATCTTGAGGGAGGTCTAAAAGGTAAAGCTTCATACCAAATATCAAAGACCGGAGCCTTCTGGTTTCAAGCAAGAAGTTTTCGAAGGTTTTGAAGTCTAAATGAAACCTGTGGGCAGGGCCATTTTCGGCAACAGGGCTATAATTTGAATAGTCTTGGTCTAGGTCCAATAGACAAAGCTTCATACCAAATATCAAGGAACTGAGCCTTCTGGTTTCAGACAAGAAGATTTTCCCTACATAAGTCAATGTAAAACCAATCGATCCGGGGCAGAGTCATTTCACCTCAATGTCGGATAAAAGTCCCACAAAATTGGAACCAGCGTCTGGGTACCTCTGTCGGAGAACATCAAACCAGTCTGGGTACCAACCCAGAGCACATCAAACTAATTTGGGTATCCACTTTGTCAGAGAACATCAAACCAGTCTGGGTACGAATCCAAAGCACATCAAACCAATCTGGGTACCCACTCTGTCGGAGAACATCAAACAGTCTGGGTACCAATCCAGAACACATCAAACCAATCTGGGTATCCATTCTGTCAGAGAACACCAAACCAGTCTGGCTACCAATCCATGGCACATCAAACCAATCTGGGTATCCACTCTGTCAGAGAACATCAAACCAGTCTGGGTACCAATCCAGAGCACATCACACCAATATGGGTAACCATTCTGTCACAGAACATCAAAATAGTCTGGGTACCAGTCCAGAACACATCAAACCAATCTGGGTATCCATTCTGTCACAGAACATCAAACCAGCCTGGGTACAAATCCAGAACAAATCAAACCAAACTGGGTATCCATTATGTCACAGAACATCAAACCAGTCTGGGTACCAGTCCAGAACACATAAAACCAATCAGGGTATCCACTCTGTCACAGAACATAAAACCAGTCTGGATACCAATCCAGAGCACATCAAACCAATCTGGGAAACCACTCCGTCAGAGAACATCAAGCCAGCCTGAGAACAAATCCAGGGCATATCAAACCAATCTTGGTACCCACTCTGTCACAGAACAGCACACCAGTCTGGGTACCAGTCTATAACACATCAAACCAATCTGGGTATCCACTCTGTCAGAGAACATCAAACCAGCCTGGGTAACAATACAGAACACATCAAACTAATCTGGATATCCACTCTGTCAGAGAACATCAAACCAGCCTGGGTACCAATCCAGAACACATCAAACTAATCTGGGTATCCACTCTGTCGGAGAACATCAAACAGTCTGGGTACCAATCCAGAACACATCAAACCAATCTGGGTATCCATTCTGTCAGAGAACATCAAACCAGTCTGGGTACCAATCCAAAGCACATCAAACCATTCTGGATACCCACTCTGTCAGAGAACATCAAACCAGCATGGGTACCAATCCAGCGCACATCAAACCAATCTGGGTATCCATTCTGACAGAGAACATCAAACCAGTCTGGGTATCAGTCCAGAACACATCAAACCAATCTGGGTATCCACTCTGTCAGAGAATATTAAACCAGTCTGGGTATCAGTCCAGAACACATCAATTCAATCTGGGTATCCATTCTGTCAGAGAACATCAAACCAGTCTGGATACCAATCCAGAGCACATCAAACCAATCTGGGTATCCACTCTGTCAGAGAACATCAAGCCAGCCTGGGAACCAATCCAGACCGTATCAAACCAATCTTGGTACCCACTCTGTCACAGAACATCACACCAGTCTGGGTAACAGTCCAGAACACATCAAACCAATCTGGGTATCCACTCTGTCAGAGGACATCAAACCAGTCTGTGTACCAATCCAGAGCATATCAAAACAATCATGATACCCACTCTGTCAAAGAACATCACACCAGTCTGGGTACCAACCAGAACACATCAAACAAATCCGGGTATCCATTCTGTCAGAGAACATCAAACCAGTCTTGGTACCAATCCAGAGCATATGAAACCAATCTGGTACCCATTCTGTCAGAGAACATCAAACCAGTCTGGGTACCAGTCCAGAGCACATCACACCAATCTGGGTACCCACTCTGTCAGAGATCATCAAACCAGTCTGGGCACCAAACCAGAGAACATCAAAACAATCTGTACACCCACTCTGTCAGAGGACACCAAACCAGTCTGGGAACCAAACCAGAAAACATCAAAACAATCTGCATACCCACTCTGTCAGAGAACATCAAACCAGTCTGGGTACCAACCAGTCTGGGTACCAACTCTGTCAGAGAACATCAAACCAGTCTGGGTACCAGTCCAGAACACATCAAACCAATTTTGGTATCCACTATGTCAGAGAACATCAAACCAGTCTGGGTACCAGTCCGGAACAGATCAAACCAATCTGGGTACCCACACTGTCACCGAACATCAAACTAGTCTGGGTACCAATCCAAAGCACATCAAACCAATCTGGGTACCCACTCTGTCAGAGATCATCAAACCAGTCTGGGCACCAAACCAGAGCACATCAAAACAATCTGTACACCCACTCTGTCAGAGAACACCAAACCAGTCTGGGAACCAAACCAGAAAACATCAAAACAATCTGCATACCCACTCTGTCAGAGAACATCAAACCAGTCTGGGTACCAACCAGTCTGGGTACCAACTCTGTCAGTGAGTGAGTGAGTGAGTTTTAGTTTTACGTCCCACCAACAGCTAAGGTTATACGGAGACGGGACCTCGGTTTAAAGACTCATCCGAAAGTCTGGAGAAGCCCGGGATCGATCCTGCGATCCCTGGTTTACAAGGCGAGTAGCGTAACCACTGCACCACGAAGGCTTCTACCAACTCTGTCAGAGAACATCAAACCAGTCTGGGTACCAGTCCAGAACACATCAAACCAATTTTGGTATCCACTATGTCAGAGAACATCAAAACAGTCTGGGTACCAGTCCGGAACAGATCAAACCAATCTGGGTACCCACACTGTCACCGAACATCAAACTAGTCTGGGTACCAATCCAAAGCACATCAAACCAATCTGGGTACCCACTCTGTCAGAGAAAATCAAACCAGTCTGGGTACGAATCCAAAGCATATCCAAACAGTCTGGGGATCCACTCTGTCACAGAACATCAAACCAGTCTGGGTGCCAATCCAGAGCACATTAAACCAATCTGTCAGAGAACATCAAACCAGTCTGGGAACCAATCCAGACCACATCAAAACAACCTGGGTACCTACTCAAACAAGTCTACGTCCCAACGTCTGGCTTGAGAAGCATTGTATCGACCGTTGAGAAGCATTGTATCGACCGGCATCCACACTGCGTTCAGCGAAGAAACGGATCAGTCTGTGCGGAAGTGCATATTCTGATCTGTATCTTTGCTAAACGAGTCGCGGTCAAAGTTCAATAAATAAAAAAGTGGTCCGGTTTAAAAGTTCTTGTAATTATTTAATGGCTCTCTCACTCTCCTCCAAACACATATAAATATTACAGAAATCAAAACCACAGAGGTCAGTACTGCGCCGAGTAACCATAGTTTATCTGCAATCAGAAAGTAAGGAAAACATTTTTAACCCTTTTTGTACCAAATGGAATCCTCCTTATATATAGCGTAGTCAATTTCAAAATTTGGGGGTATAGGGTTGTGTTTTCTTCAAAATTTATTTGGAAAATGGCTAAACTTTTTGCTAACAGTGGAGGCCCTGATCAGACGCTGTGTTCTGCGGCGTCTGATCTGGGCCTGCTCTGTTTGCCAAGGTACTCCTTTAGGGGTTTCTGGTACTGAATGGGTTAAATAACATTCCAGCGGTGCGGCATTGATTTATGATCTTTATTTATTTACATGTATTTATTTATTTATTATTTTTTTTTTTGTTTTGTTTAACGGTCCAGTCAACACTGTTAGAGACATGGAACACAGATCAGTTAATCTAACCACTCTTTTTCCTGGAAAGGCTTTTCGCCAGTAACCGACAACAGCCATTTTTGAACGGAAAAAGATTAGTCTCCATGGAGACGATTCTAATGAGTACACACAGCATACCTTTTACCCAGCAAATCAGGAAAACATCCCTAAAATATCCAAATATATGGATGTCTGGGGGTTTATTGGAATTCTCTAGGGACTCCAGAACTACACATGTACATGTAGTTCGAATTAGCCATGGTAAACGAGTTATCCATATTCGAATTTTCCAAGTTTCACTGTATGAGGGTTTCGTTTAACGTGCAATGAATGATCCTGCGCACGCGAAACGGCACGTGCAACAAGCAAAGACCAAGATCAGCCTGCGCATCCATGCAATCTAATAGACTTGGCAAATTGCGAGGCATCTGAGGCTTTCGACGCATCAATAGAGCAATAGAGCAAACAAGTTAAGACGTTGATGCGGCCGCATGGGGGTTTACCGGTCGTACCGGTCTTCACCGGTCGTACATAAAATCTGTCTTTTATGTTTGTTTGTTTGTTTGTTTGTTTTCATTACGTGAACAAGTCCGTGAAATGAAAATCCCCTAAACCTCACTCTATATAGAGAAAACTGGCGTGACGGGGTATGCATTATTTTCTTATTTCATCTCCAAGGACAGGTTGTGGGTACTCGTTAGAACCACCTCAATGAAACATAGGTTGTGGGTACTCGTTAGAACCGCCTCAGTGAGGCGGTTCTAATGAGCTCCCACACCCTATGTTTGCGGTGTAAATAAGAAAAAATATCACGGATTTTCATCGGAAAGTAGACATTTTGGAGATGTGAAAAAATGCACTATATATGTCGCACGGGGGTATTATCGCATTGTGGAATTTAACCAGCCAGTCAACACTATTATGGTAATATTGAGCTGGTCAGTTTATCTATCCACACTTTTCCCGGGCAGGCTTATTCGGAGGCGGTTAACCAGTACAGTGCACATTCTTTCGCCAGAAACTGACAACTGTCCTTCTTGAATCGGCCGAAGGGAGAGAATATCGTAGAAAAGATTTCATGACCAATTACCACGAAAGAATGTTGTCGACCCTGGCCGGTGCTAACTGTCTTATCAAACTTATCAAAGGGGTTATACAGTGGTTTCTTGCACACTAGACAAGGAAATCCGCGACTTTACCCTGGGATAGAAATTTATGTTCTGACCCTGGTGTTCCGACCCCTTATCGAATATAATCGCGTGTTTGATAAATGCACTGGTTGATTACGACCTTGTGCGCGCCGTCGTTAAGGTTGACGTCATGCACGATCCGTGACGTCACTTTACATTCATGCAGTGTCAACACAATATGGCGGACGTTGGTAACCGAAGTGACTGCAGCATTGAAATTCCGCGCTAAGAAATGGAAGGTATGCAAGAAAAAGAATCCAATATGGATGTGAGGGGTGGATAGAAAAATCCGTCCCTCGGGATCACTGTCCGGCATCACTCGGCAAGCCTCGTGATGCCGGACAGTGACCCTTGGGACAGATTTTTCTATCGACCCCTCACACCCATATAAGATTCTTATATTCTCCCACTTTCGCCTATAGAAGAAAGGATTTCAGCTCATATAAGAAACTTCTATCTCATATGACCGGCACATATTTTGGGCCTTTCTTCTTAATTAATAAATAAAAATCGAACAAACCTTTTCTTAATTACGTAACGTCATTTTATTAAGCCCTGGAATCATTAAATGACGTCACCAGATATTGATGACGTCGTTAAATTAGCGTAACGTCGAGAGTAACGTCACGTGACGTTAGCCGCCTAAGTGGCTTTTTTGGATTTCATGTTGGCAAATTTCTTTCAAATTAGCGCTCCAAGCGTGTTTTCCAACTAATTTCAAGGTGCAAACATAGTTTGCATTCGTTTTCAAAGCTGATAAAAACCCTCGTGATCTCAGGTTTTATGAAAAAGCAACCAGTAAAAAGTTGATTTTTTTCCTATTTCGCTGCTTTCATGTATCTTACTAAATTGTCCACAAAAACTGGGAGAAAAATAATCCATCATGAGTCAGTTCTTGCAGGATAGGAAAATCTCACCCTCGGGGTCAGAATTTAAACCAGGGACTCGGCGAAGCCTCGTCCCTGGTTGAAATTCTGACCCCTCTGGTGAGATTTCCCTTTCCTGCATGAACACTCATGATGGATTCTTATATTCTTGCACACCAGATAAGGAAATTCATAGTTTTAGCTTGGGATAGAAATTATGTCTAACCCTGGTGTTCTCACCGAGGGACAGGGTAAAAATCGAATATGCTCACTTGTCTGATAAATGTATTTGTTGAATACGACCTCATGTGCGCCGTCGTTAAGGTTGACGTCACAACACGTTACGTGACGTCACTAAACATTACTATAATGTCATCACGATATGGTGGACGTCGGCAACCGAAGAGAATATTGAAAACCCACGCTCAGAAATGGAAGGTATGCTAGAAAAAGAATCCTACCTGGGTGTGAGGGGTGGATAGAAAAATCCGTCACTCGGGATCACTAGCCGGCATCACTAGGCAAGCCTCGTGATGCCGGACAGTGACCCTCGGGGCGGATTTTTCCATCCAACCCTCACACCCGTGTAAGATTCTATTAAGAAACTCTCTCAGCTGATCTAGAGGTAGATAGTTAGATCCCATGCGCGCATGAAGTGTTGTGTCATTGAGCAGGATGCCTAAATACAGTTTTCAGTTTTAGCATATCTAAATACAGTTTTCTACGACCGGCATTTACTCGTACCCATATATGCAAGGCATGACCTAAGCAGTTTTTGTGTCACATAAGAATTATAGGTAAAGAGCAGGAGGAATGCGGTCCCGCCCATTGGGGCTTGAAGAAATAGATGGGCTGCATGATGCTTCCACGCAGAGCTGAAACCGATCGCACAGGAGTATTGGTAAACCACTTAGAGGATCAGAGCTTGCCAATGCAAAGCGGTGCGCGACGGGCCGTCCATGCATATAAACCATGTTGGTTTAATTGTGGGACAGGGCTTGAGATGTCATTCCATCTCAAAGTCGGGTAAAAGTCCCACAAAATTGGATGTAACGTCTCCAAAATGACATTTTCAGTGTTGACGGGGACGTTAAACCACAAATCAAACAAACAAAAATCCTTCTCAGCTGAAGCAATGAATAATATTACCCTCTGCACACCAACTCTCTCCGATAAACGTTTGGTTGTTACAGCATATTCCTTCTAAGTTATCTAGCACGTCCGAGCCACAGCAACGTTTATCTGACGTTTCCACGTTATATACGTCGTGTATGGTACCATTGCAGCACAGTTCTCGGGTGAGAGAGTACGGTTTTGGTCCACAACATCCCCACCGACCTAAAGCGCCACCGTGTATGATGTAGCCGTCACAGCATATGTCGATTTCAGCATCGTAAAGTTTGCCACCACACACTGGAGAAAGAGAACGCACCGTGCGAGATAATGTTATCTAACACTACAGTAATTGAGTGAAAATTTGAGATGTGTTTCTTATGCCCCAAACATATAGAGAGGATATTTACTTTTTTGAGATGAATACCAAAAATATTTCATCGAGTGTGTGGAAAATATCAGAATTTTCACGAGTGCGAAGCACGAGTGAAAATTCTGATGTTTTCAACAAACGAGATGAAATATTATTTATATTTATCGAAAAAAAGTGTTTTTTTTTATTATTATTTTATACTATTTCAGGACACCTACTGTCAAAACAGATCACCATTTTTAATACAGCATTTTTACAGTTCAAAGAATATAAGAATCTTATTTGGGTGTGAGGGGTGGATGGAAAAATCCGTCCCGAGGGACACTGTCCGGCATCACGAGGCTTGCCGAGTGATGCCTGACAGTGATCCCGAGGGACGGATTTTTCTATCCACCCCTCACACCCATATTGGATTCTTTTTCTTGCATACCTTCCATTTCTTAGCGCGGATTTTTAATGCTGCAGTCGCTTCGGTTACCAACGTCCGCCATATATGTGTTGACACTGCAGGAATGTTTAGTGACGTCACGTAACGTGCAGTGACGTCAACCTTAACGACGGCGCATACGAGGTCGTAATCAACCAGTGCATTTATCAAACACGCGATTATATTCGATTTTGGGTCGATAACATGACTTTGGCGAAAAAAGTAGACCGGGTTGCTACTGTGAAAATAACAAGGTCTTATTATTTTTCACACTATGAAAATATCATTTGTATTTCACACTGTGAAAATATCACTTTTAGTTTGTTTCTGATATGCATTGGTTTCACTGCACAATATAAAATAATCAAAGCAATGAGAGTACTGGTGGGTCGATTGTCTCTGGGTGCAGTGAGGGAACATGGGCCTGAGCGTGGACTGTTTCGTTTACCCCTTAAACTCCTTTACTGAAAGCAAACCGTGTAGACCCTGATCAGACGCTGCGTTTTTCGGCGCCTGACCCTTAAATTCCTATCTCTAAGCAAGCAGTGAAGACCCTGATCAGACGCCGCGTTCTGCGGCGTCTGATCTGGGTCTACACTGTTTGCCTAGCCCCAACCCATGATTCCAGCCCAGATTTTACAGTTAACCTTTTCACGTAAACACGCTGAAATTACTGCGTTAAAATTCTATAAATAATCTGCGTGGATTCCTACAAATCAGTGATAGTCACGTGGACTCCAGCACTAATAGAGGTTTTGTCCTTTATACCTTTGGGTCGATTGATAAACAATCGACCCAAAAAGGCAAACTTCGATGATTCAAACGCCGATGATTCGTTCACGATGGCTGAGTCGAATCCGTTAGAAATTCATCCGACTAAGAATTACTAAAGGATAATTTAGGTAGATATTTTATCATGAAACGATATGTTGTGTGTACTCATTAGAATCGCCTCGACGAGGCGATTCTAATGAGTACACACAACATACCTTTATTTTATAGAAGCATTATGTCTCCTGATATGGCCTTATAACACAGTTGCTCGAAATACCCCTGCCTCGATTAGGCGATTCTAATGAGTGTGTTTGATTTGAGGTTTAACGTCCCCGTCAACACTGTTTAGGACATTTTGGAGACGTTGCTTCCAATTTTGTGGGACTTTTACCAGACATTGAGATGAAATGACTTCTCAAGCCCTGCCGCCCGGTTAAACCAATAGGGTTTATATGCATGGACGGTCCGACTCGCACCGCTTTGGCTGGGCAGGCTTAGACCGTCTAAGGGGCTTAACAGTGTTCATGAACTCTGTGTTACCATGCAGCCCAATCTATATCTCCCAGCCCCGACTTTATTGTATGCCCCCTGATATGACGCAATGACTCACCCTAAATTGCAAGAACAACCCCAGTCTCGAACAAATACATGTATTAATGGTCCCAAAATTCTTCCAACCATTGAGGTCTTAAGGACATTCTTGTATGTGTACAAATGTATCGATCTCAATCAGACTTGTGAAGACTTGTGAAGGTGAAACGCCGGCGCGCACGCACGTACACACACACATGAAAAAAAATCATTCGTTCTTCTCTTTCTTTCGTAGTTTTTGTTTATTTGATTTGAGGTTTAACGTCCCCGTCAACACTGTATAGGTCATTTTGGAGACGTTGCTTCCAATTTTGTGGGATTTTTACCCGACATTGAGATGAAATGACATCTCAAGTCCTGTCGCCCAATGAAACCAAAAGGGTTTATAAGTATGGGCGGACTCGCCCCTCTTTGCATGGGCAGGCTTATATCCTCTAAGCGGTTTACCAGTACTCGTATGCGGTCGGATTCAGCTCTGCATGGAAGCATCATGCAGCCCATATATTTATAAACTTATTGTCGGTTTTGTCGTACGCTGGCTCATATGGCGTCGTCGATAAGCCATGGATAACGTCGTGTAATAGAAATCGTGTGGCCACACGTGAATAAGCACTTTGGTTGGACTAAGTAACGTCATGACGACGCCCATGTCAACCATGCACTTTTTTGTGTGTGGAAAATTTGTCAAATTTAAAGGCGATACAATCTAATTAAAGGCGGTCATATGATTTACAGAACCTTACACTCGTGGTCAGTCTATATGAAATCTATGAAACTCGTCGAATGCTCGTTTCATAAATATCATATGAAATGACCATTCGTGTAAGATTCTCTATTTATCATATAATGTCGCTGTTTTTCAGTGGATAGCGTCATTTATCATATGACGTCGCGTCTGAGAATGTAATAATTAGAGATTATCACATGGGATTTTGGTTATCGCCCGATGTATCAACCCGAGACCCCATTATCTGCCCGAAGGCTTTAGCCTGAGGGCAGATAATGGTCGAGGGTTGATACAGAGGGCGATAACCAAAACTCCATGTTATAATTTGTTTATCACATATTCAGATCCTATTCTTACTATGTTTTACGTTCATAAATTGAAAAAATGTGATAAAAAGCGAGATTCAAGCAAAAAAAGCGCGTAACGTCACGCCTAACTATTCGCGTTACGTCATGTAATTGGCAACGTCACAATAACGTCATGAGTGGGCTGATAACCGCTGTCCGTTCAAAATACACTGTTTCCGGTTATCAGACCGGGAGGGCTGATAACCGGAAATGGAAACAAGCATTATCACACATGCAAAACATGGGTTATCGTGTTAAATATTGTACTGAATATGTGATAACGACATTTATCATATGACGTCGTTGATAAGCAGTGGATATAAAAATCGTATGACCACAGGTGTAAAAACACTTTGACGGGATTAAATAACGTCATCACGACGTCCATATCAGCAATGCATTTTCTGCGGAAAAAAATGTTAAATTTAAAAACGATAAAATCCAATTTAAAGTGTTCATATGATAAAAAGTATCTTACACTCGTGGTCATTTCGTATGAAATTTATGAAACTCGTCGAAGGCTCGTTTCATAAACATCATATGAAATGACCACTCCGTCGCGTTTATAAATGGCGGAATATTGACATTTTTTTTTTTTTTTTTTTTGAGGGGGAGGGGGGGGGGGGGGGGGGGGTAAATAATCTTGAATAAAATGAGTTTTAAATGTAAAATGATAGATAAAATCTTTCATTCGTGTTCATATATTATTGAATTTTTTAAACTCGTTGCGGAAAATGGATAAAATGCTCGGCAAAGCCTCGCATTTTATCCATTTTCCTCAACGCGTTTAATAAATTCAATAATACATGAACACCCATGTAAGATTCTCTATGTCATAAAAATAATATGTGTAATAACACATGGTTACTTGTGGGTAACGTCATGACGCCGTCAGTGACAAGCCTATGTTTTCGCTTGAACGTCATCGGCGATAAAATCAAATTTAAAACCGTTAAATGATCTTATATGAGTGCTCATGTATTATTGAATTTATTAAACGGGTTGAGGAAAAGGGATAAAATGCGAGGCTTCGCCGAGCATTTTATTCCTTTTCCTCTAGGAGTCTAATAAATTCGAAAATACACGAGCACTCATGTATTATTGATTTATTAAACGGGTTTAGGAAAAGGGATAAATTGCGAGGCTTCGCCGAGCATTTTATTCCTTTTCCTCAAGGAATTAAATAAATTGAATAATACCTGAGCACGACTGCAAGATTCTGTTTATCATATGACATTCAAAACGCATTTTATTCACGACATTTAGCGAAAATGTCAATATTCCGCCATTTGTAAACGCGAAGTCTTTAATGACGCCGTACATATAACATATTTAATCCACTAGTGGATTATCGAATTTACAACATGGCGTTATTACACTCTCAGGCGCGACCTCATATGATAAAAAAATCTTACACTCATGGTCAGTTCATATGAAATTTATGAAATTCGCCGAAAGCTCGTTTCATAAATTTCATATGAAATGACAACTCGTGTAAGATCATCTACATAGAGATTTTTCTTATTTTGTCGAAAAATATGTTGTTTGCAAACATTAAAATCGCCTGGATGAGGCGATTCTAATGAGTACACACAACATATTGTTACAAATTCAATTCATTTACTACTTACTTATCTCTTAATTATTTTATTATTATCTCTTAAGCTATTTCTGCTTATATATATTTGCTAGTATTGAGTAAATAACCACACAAGAACAAAACAATAAATTTTCACTGTTTAATAATTTCATGATCTTACTAAAATTTTAGTGGTAGCAAAAGAATGGCCTAACTTGTCCTTTTAACCAAACAATAATTCAAGTAACCACATGACAACCCAAAAAACAAAGACCAAATATGGTGGTTGGATACAAAATCAGCATGATTATGCTTTGCTCTTGCTATAAGCCATTCCAAATCCAATCATAATCAAATCCAAAGTGAATCATAATGATTAAAACTGGATGTTGGCTTCAGCATACAGACATGCGAATTCAATGGATATTTAAGTTATGAATCTCATGGAATTGTTGCTTAAGACAAACCGTAACAATATCTTTTTCTCTCCCTTCCGCTGATTCAAGACTGGCAGTGGTCAGTTTCTGACGAAAGAATGTGCACTGTTCTGATTTACCGCTTACGTATTGCTTGATTTGAGGTTTAACGTCCCCATCAACACTGTTAAGGTCATGTTCGAGACGTTGCTCCCAATTTTGCAGGACTTTTACCCGGCATTGAGAAGAAATGACATCTCAAGCCCTGTCACCCAATGAAACCGATCGATAGGGATTATAAGCATGGACGGACCGGCTCGCACCGCTTTGCCTGGGCAGGCTTAGATCCTCTAAGCGGCTTACTAGTACTCGTGTGCAGGTCGATTTCAGCTCTCCGTGGAAGCATCATGCATCCCATCTATTTCTTCAAGCCCCAATGGGCGGGTGCCGAACCGCTTACGTATAAACATGCCCAGGAAAAGTGTGGATAGGTAAACTGACCGGCTCAAAAAATTCCTAAAATAGTGTTGACTGGGCCGTTAAACTCCAATACAAACATACACAACATACCTTTATTTTTTACAGAAAATTGAAAAGATACATAAGGGATCTTACGCGAGTGGTCATTTCATATGAAATGACAACGAGTGTAAGATTCTGTTTATCATATGACCACTTTAAATTGGATTTTATGGCCTTTAAATTCGACAAATTTTCCACAAAAATGCATGGTTGACATGGACGTCGTCATGACGTTACTTGATCCCGCCAGTGTTATTACACGTTTTATTACACGACGTTATCCGATGTTTATCAACTACGTCATATGATAAACCTAATTATTCTCGGTGTGTCTCCTGGCACAGCGCCACATGATTACTCGTGGTCATTGACTACCCCTAACATCAAGTTTTCATGTTCTCAAAGGTTTTATGTGTTTGTTTTTGGGTTTAACGGCCCATTCAACACTTTTTAGGTCAAATCGAGCTGACCATTTTTTCTATCCACACTTTTCCTGAACAGGCTTATACGTATCGGTCAACCAGTACAGTGCACATTCTTTCGCCAGAAACTGACAACTGCCCTTCTTGAATCAGCTGAGGGTAGAGAATGACAGTAGAAATGATCTCAAAGGTGATCGGACCAAAGCGTTCGAATGTACCCAACAGGCACATGACGTAATTGTGACGTCACATCAATGTCGGTACAACGTCATGACGTTTAGGCAAAGTCAAATCTACGTCGGTGCAACGTCATGACCTGATGACGTTTCACCGACGTTGATTTGACGTTGCCCTAGTGACGTGTGCCTGCTGGGTACATGCAAGTGCATAATGTAGAAACACTTACCTCGTTGACTAGAAGCCTCTCCAAACAAGAGCGCCACCAAAGAAACTGCCAGGACCGATCGCCAGGTACCATCTACCGTTATCATGAACATTGTGCAATATTATATGCTGAAAATATGTACATATACAATATTATACACTGCATGTGTTCGTCAGACTATACAGTTACCCGTCAAAAGTTTTCATCAAGTTTAACAAGTCCGCCACATCCCTTCAAATTACGACCGATCAAATTACTTGATGTAATTTATTCATTCAAACTCGCAAACTCAATGAATCAATGCCAAAAGTGCAGATCCTGATCAGATACTTCTTCAGAAGCAATCTGATCTGGATCTACACTGTTTGCAAAGGTAAGATTGTCGTAAACAGCAGGATAAGGCTTCTTCAGAAGCTATCTGATCTGGATCTACACTGTTCGCAAAGATATGGTTGTCGTGAACAGCAGGATAAGCAATAAACTGTTTCGTTTAACCCTTAAATTCTATGGGGCGCCCTTTGACTATTTAATCCGTATTTATAGATATCCATAAATCGAATTATGGATATCCATAATTCGATTTATGGATATCCATAAATCAGCCGAATAATGGATATCCATAATTCGAATTATGGATATCCATAAATCGATTTATGGATATCCATAATTTGATTAATGGATATCACTAATTCAGATCGATTTATGGATATCCATAATTCGATTTATGGATATCCATTATTCGAATTATGGATATCCATAATTCGATTTATGGATATCCATTATTCCTCTGATTTATGGATATCCATAATTCGAATTATGGATATCCATAATTCGGTTTATGGATACCCATAATTCAGATCGATTTATGGATATCCATAATTCGAATTATGGATATCCATAAATCACCACCAAAGCTTTTGGTTTAATGATTTCTCCCTAAGACACGTGATTGTTAAATGTAAAAATCTTCAAAATCTTCAAGGTCTTCATCATCGCTAGAAGATGATGGCCAGTCAAAGGGACCTCTCTGCTGTGCAGCCTTGTCCGCCGGTAAGGCTTCCAAAGCAACGGACGCCATACGCAGAACGCCCGCCATGTGTGCAGTTAAATATCGGAACCAGCCGTAAAATCTGGAAATTCAGGCCCTCTGGAATCACCTCTATGAGGACTGCCCACCTAAGGACACTGAAAGTCGGACGTCAGATTATAATGATCCAAACAGGCAATCCGTGCATGCTTTCTGGAGAAAAAATACACATGGTCGTTATATATAGTATTAACATATATCCATCGGCCCCCGCCCATCGGGGCTTGCAGAAATAGATGGTCTGCATGATGCTTCCTCAGAGCTGAAACCGACCGCACATGGGTACTGGTAAACCGCTTAGAGGATCTAAGCCTGCCCAGGCAATGCAGTGCGAGTCGGCCTGTCCATGCTTATAAATCCTTTCGGTTTCATTGGGCAGCAGGGCTTGAGATGTCATTTCATCTCAATGTCGGGTAAAAGTCCCACAAAATTGGAGGCAACGTCTCCAAAATGACCTTTACAGTGTTGACGTAAAACGTTAAACTTCAAATCAAGCAAACAAACAAATGTTTCATTGGGCGACAGGGCTTGAGATGTCATTTCATCTCAATGTCGGGCAAAAGTCCCATAGCATTGGAAGCAACGTCTCCAAAATTACCTATACAGTGCTGACGGGGAAGTTAAACCTCAAATCAAACAAACAAACAAACATATATCCATATAATACTCTACTTGAGGTGTATGGAGTACCAGGCAGATTCATATATATCTCCTGGTCCCCGCCCATTGGGGCTTGGAGAATAGACTTGGCTGCAGGAGCTGAGAGTACTGGTAAGCCGTTTAGAAGGTCTAAGCCTGTCCTAACAAAGTCGTGCGAGTCAATGTGCGACAGGGATTGAGATGTTTGTTTGTTTGTATTTGAGTTTATCGGCCCGGTCAATTCTAATTTAGGTCATTTTTGAGCCGGTCAGTTTACCTATCCACACTTTTCTGGGGAGGCATATTCGTAAGCAATTAACCAGTACACTGCACATTCTTTTGCCAGAAACTGACAACTGCCCTTCTTGAGTCAACGGAAGGGAGAGCATGACCGTAGAAAAGATTTCGTGTTCAATCGCCACGAAAGAATGTTGCCGACCCTGGCAGGTATCGAGCCCGTGTCCTTCTGATCACCAGTTAGACGCGGATTCGACTAAGCTACCGAGGCCGGCGGGATTGAGATGTCATTTCATCTCATTGAAGGCTTAATGCCCAACATAATTGGAAGCAAGGTCTCTAAAATAACCGAAATAGTATTGAAGGGGACGTTAAACCTCAAATCAAACAAAACATCTCTCTCCCACACCATAGGCCACCACTAAGCCTACCCTACATTACCTCCACCTCCATCCCGGATTTATTACACATCTAAATCGGAAACCTGACGCGAATAGTAGTTTTTTTTTTCGCAAAGGGAGCAGTCATTATTCATTAGGTTTATTTGCAGCGGAGAATTATGGATATCCATAATTCGATTTATGGATATCCATAAATCCGCCGAATAATGGATATCCATAATTCGATTTAAGGATATCCATAATTCGATTCATAGATATCCATATTTCGATCTAAATTAATGGTATCCATAAATCGATTTATGGATATCCATAATTCGATTTATGGATATCTATAATTTGATTTATGGATATCCATAAATCAGCAGAATTATGGATATCCATAACTCGATTTATGGATATCCATAAATCGAATAATGGATATCCATTATTCGATTTATGGATATCATTAATTCAGTTCGATTTATGGATATCCATAATTCGAATTATGGATATCCATAATTCGAATTATAGATATCCATAAATAATTATGAATATCCATAAATAATAATGGATATCCATAAGTCGAATTATGGATAGCCATAATTCGAATTATGGATATCCATAAATAATTATGGATATCTATAAATACGGATTGAATAGTAAAACGGCGCCCCATAAAATTCCAGTATTTTCAGCATACATCGTAGACACTGATCAGACACTGCATTATGCGGCGTCCGATCAGCGTCTTCACTGTTTGTCAATGGCCAATTGCACGATTACATGGCCACATTTTACTTTTCCAAAGATTTGGACGCCACAGGGAAGCTGTAAATAACCGGTTCCGGGATTTTGTATACATTGTCAGCGATAGTAACGTGGACAATAGAAGGCGGGTATCTTCTGTAGTTAGTCAATAAAAGCACGACACCGTCGCGTCCGAAACATTACGAAAATATGAATACATAGTAATCCTTAACGCGAAAAAAACAAACAAACAAACAAAAAATAACAAGAGTTGTCAGAAGACAACATAGCTCGCCTTTGGGGGGCCTAAGATGGATGAGGGCAAGTTATCAAAAAAAAAATTCTTCTGTAAAACAGCCCAATAGACTGCAGCAAATGAAAGAGAACCAAAATGTACCCCTAATCATCCTGTTTTCAAGCCTTTCCACTGCAAAAAAAAAAAAAAAAAAAAGAAAAAATGAAAAAGAAATCTATATTTGATAAAAAAAATTCTACAAACTACCAAGTAATAACAACGCATCACAGACGATACAAATCCCCTCAAGCAAGACAAATTAAAAAAAAGCCTAGCTTAGCATTTGTGTAAAATTACATTAAATCCATCAATAAATGTAGGTACTTAATAGTGATTACACAACTTTTCTAAAAATAGCCACAGTGACCTTGACTTTGAGCCCCAGACCCTAAAAGTTGAACTTCATACCCAACATTTGTATGAAGTTATCTTAAAATCCATCAATAAATCTGGACACTAGAGCAATGATCAGGTTTTTTGTAAAACATAGCCACAGTGACCTTGACCTTCAGCCCCTGACCCGGAAAGTCAAAGTCACTCAAGGTATCATCATACCAAACATTTGTGTCAAGGTATATTAAAATACATCAATAAATGAAAGCGCAAGAGCGATGACAAAGTTTTTCGAAAAATAGCCGCAGTGACCTTGACCTCCAGCCCCAGACCCTGAAAGTCGAACTCGCTCAAGATATCATCATTGCCAACATTTTTGTGAAGTTATATTAAAATCCATCCATAAATGTAGGCACTAGAGCGATCACAAAGTTTTTTCTAAAAAATAGCCACAGTGACCTTGACCTTCAGCCCCGGAACCTGAAAGTCGAACTTGCTAGAGATATCATCATACCCAACATTTGTGTGAAGTTATATTAAAATCCATCAATAAATTAAGGTGCAAGAACGATGACAATGTTTTTTCTAAAAATAGCCACAGTGACCTTGACCAGGTGACCCTGAAAGTAGTGACCTTGACCTTAGGCCCCGGACCCTGACAGTCAAAGTCACTTGAGAAATCATTATACCCAACATTTGGGTGAAATTATATTAAAATCCATCAATAAATGAAGGCGCTAGGGCGATGACAATGTTTTTCTAAAAATAGCCACAGTGACCTTGACCTTGAGTCCCAGACCCCGCTATGTTTTTTAAAAAGAAAAAAAAAAAGAAAAAAGAAAAGAAAAGAAAAAAAAACCGTTCCTCCCCCGGGATTTGAACTCACGCAGCTTGCAGGTAAACTTTAACACAGAGAAGTAAGGGAAGTAATACAGAGGAAAATATTAAGTTCTCAAAAAGTCCAATTTAAGCCAAAAAACCTTTTAAATGAAGTACAATGATAATGTTAAATATTCTTTTTTAGCAATTATTAATTATATATTCAAAATAAAGTTGTAAAACATCACATATAAGAGCTTGCAGGTAAACTTTAACCAAATGCGGACGCCGACGCTGACGCCGACGCCGGACGCCCGGGGGTATGGCAATAGCTCCCCCTTACTTTCGTAAGGCGAGCTTAAAAAAGAAAATTTTTAGATGAAAAATTGTGATATTTTTCTTATTTCTGCTCAAAATATAGATTGTGGGTACACGCTAGAACCGCCTCATCGAGGCGGTTCTAACGAGTACCAACAATCTATATTTTAGAGCAGAAATAAGAAAAATAAGGTTTACCCCTGTAAACCCAGTTTTACTATATAAAATTTGGGTTCAAGGTGGTCAAAATTATATAGGCGTGTTTTCGTGATGAGGCTTGAAAAATAGTTCTGAAATTTCATATTCTTTCTCTCCATGGAGGCAGAAGCCTCCGTGCATGGTCTTGTGGTAACACTACTCCCCTTGTAAACCAGGGGTCGCAGGATCGATCCCGGGCTTCTCCAGACTTTCGGATGAGTCTTTAAGCCGAGGTCCCGTCTCCGTATGACCTTGTTGGTGGGACGTATAACCGAAACACTCACTCACTCTCCATGGAGGCAGATGTTAAATGTTTCGTTAGATCCCATGGAAGCAAAGAAGACACCAAACAAACGAAAAAAGCATACTTGGTTTATTGAGTCTGTTCATGACCAGTACTGAAATGTGCAACACCGGTCACGCCCTCTAGTGCCGGCTTAAGCAGAACTCTATTTTCAAAAACGATTCAAATTGTCCTCGATGATCCCAAGGGACCAGAAAATATAATCTGCACTATGATGATGTACGGGGAGATATTTTCGGCCGCCACTCGGCACAACATCAACTGCAGTGGTGATAAATAAGTTCTGAATAATTTAACTCAACCACCGAAAAAAACGAAAATTTTCAAACGAAAGATTGCGATATTTTTCTTATTTCTACTCAAAATATAGATTGTGAGTACTCGTTAGAACCGCCTCGGTGGGGCGGTTCTAACGAGTACCCACAATCTATATTTTAGAGCAGAACTAAGAAAAATAAGGCTTACCCCTGTATTTGTTTTTGTTTGATTTGAGGTTTAACGTCTCCGTCAACACTGTAAAGGTCATTTTGGAGACGGTGCTTACAATTTTGTGGAACTTTTACCAGACACTGAGATGAAATGACATCTCAAGCCCTGTCGCCCAATGAAACCAATAGGGTTTATTAGCATGGACGGTCCGCCTTGCACCGCGGTTCCTGGACAGTCTTAGATCCTCTAAGCGGTTTACCAGTACTAGTGTGCGGGCCGGATTCAGCTCTGCGTGGAAGCATCATGCAGCCCATATATTTCTTCAAGCCCCTATTGGCGGGGGCCGTACTTACCCCTGTAAACACCAGTTTTACCATAAAAATGCTTCCAAAGGATAACCGTTTTATAGAACATATTCAAAGGGGTCGAAATTATATAGGCGTGTTTTCGTGATGAATCGGGTAATAGACACTGGACTCTTACGATCTGTTTGTCCATCTGTTCATTTTTCTTTCTTTCCATATCGACAAATGTTACATTTTTCGTCAAAGATGGTTCAAGAACTGTTACAGCTAGACGCCTCAAACTTGACTTACTTGCCAAATAGCGTGTATTCTCGGCTTCTTTGTCCATCTGTTCTTCCACGCTTCTTTCTCTCCGCAAACGCCAATTGTTTAATATTTCGTCCAAAGATTTCTCAGGAACAATACTGAGTAGTCTCAACCGTCGTATACTTTGCACTTATAACGAAAACACGCCTATACAAATACATTGTAAAGTTTTCCACCGAAAACAGCGAATTTTAAGATGAAAAATTGTGATATTTCATTTCTGCCCAAAATATAGATTGTGGGCACTTACTAGAACCGCCTCATGGAGGCGGTTCTAACGAGTACCCACATTCTATATTTTAGATCAGAAATAAGAACTAGAAATGCGTCCATAGGACAAGGATGCCCCCCGCCCAAAAATATGTCTATGTTCGTATTCATCCATAGAAAGTTATTGACAGTGTTTAAGTTTTGGACACTTTTTATGCCATTTGACCTCTAAGTATGACCTTGGCGGTACGGATCTGGGTTTGCACGTGACACATTGTCTCATGATGGTTAACATTTCTTCAAAATAATTTCAAAATCCATCCAAAAATAAGTAAGTTATTGGCTGCGTTTAAGTTTCGGACCCTTTTTTTGACCTTTGACCTCCAAGTATGACCTTGACCTTTGAGGTACGGACCTGGATTTTGCATGTGACACATCGACTCATGATGGTTAACATTTCTACAAAGTAATCTCAAAACCCATCCAGAAATAAGAAAGTTATTGACTGCGTTTAAGTTTCGGACCCTTTTTTTGACCTTTGACCTCCAAGTATGACCTTGACCTTGGAGGTACGGCCCTGGGTTTTGCACGTGACACATCAACTCATGATGGTTAACATTTCTCCAAAGTAATTTCAAAATCCATCCAGAAATAAGAAAGTTATTGACTGCGTTTAAGTTTCGGACCCTTTTTTTGACATTTGACCTCTAAGTATGACCTTGACCTTGGAGGTAAGGACCTGGGTTTTGCACGTGACACGTCGTCTCATGATGGTTAACATTTCTGCCGAGTAATTTTAAAATCCATCAAGAAATAAGGAAGTTATTGACTGCGTTTAAGTTTCGGACGCACGGACGGACGCACGCACGTACTTCCGGGCTAACGAAATGCTGCTTATGTTACTCCACTTTTCTAGGTTTAGGTGACTCCAGTCACATAGAGGTTTATTCCGTCAAAGTTCCAGTCACATAAGACCCATTTCGTTAGAAAAAAAATCTGTTTAAGTGACTGGTCACATAAAAAAAGGTCACATAATACCCAGTTAGACCATCAAAAAGTCACATAAGACCCATTTCGTTAAGGACGAACGGACGGACGAACGGACGGACGGACAGGGGCAACGCTATATGCCCTTTCCACCATTCTTCGAATGGCGGGGGCATAAAAAATAAGATTTACCCCAGGCCTGTAAACCCCAGTTTTACTGTATAAAAATGGGATTTAAGGGGACAAAATTATATAAGCGTGTTTTCGTGATGCGATATTCAGCTACATTGTAAATCTTGTAAGAGTAAAAGAATCTGACATGGGTGTGAGGTATCGAGGGTCACTGTCCGTCATCACGAGGCTTGCCGAGTGATGCCGAACAGTGATCCCGTGGGATGGGATTTTCTAGCCACCTCTTACACCCAAGTAAGATTTTGTTGTATACCTTTCATTTCTGACAGTGGATTTTTATTTAACCCATTTTGTACAGGAAACCCCCAAACGGGTAGTTGGCAAACAGTTCAGGCCCAGATCAGACGCCACAGAACGCGGCGTCTGATCAGGGCCTATACTGTTTGCAAATCAGTCAGCCATTTTCCAAATAGATTTTGAAGAAAACACAACCTGGCATCCCTAAATTTTGAAATGGACTCTTGCTATATATAAGGAAGAAGATTCCATTTGGTACAAAAAAGGTTAATGCAATCACTTCAAATGTCGACGCCCGCTATATTTTGATGACAAAAATGTGACGTCATTGACGTCACTGTACGTTCAGTGGTGTGTTACAACGCATAATGTAGTAATGTAGTAATTTCTTCATTTTGAAATTTTTACTACATTATGCGTTGGCATAGTCGACGCGAAATGAAATAAAATGTCGTTTTTACTTCATTATGCGTCGATACTAAGAGGTTTGAGCAAAATGAAAGAATTATTTCATTTTGCGGCGATGGGTGGCATACTTAATTTTACTTCATTATGCGTCAACAGTTTGTTTGTTTGATTTGAGGTTTAACGTTCCCGTCAAGACTATTTAGGTCATTTTGGAGACATTGCTTCAAATTTTATGGGACTTTTACCCGATATTGAGATGAAATGACATCTCAATCGCTGCCGTCCAATTAAAAGCAATAGGGTTTATATGCATGGATGGGCCGACTCGCAGCAGTTTTCCTGGACAGGCTTAGACCTTCTAACCGGCCCCGATAGCTCAGTTGGTAGAGTGTCCGCTCCGGGGAACGGGAGGCCTCGGGTTCGATCCCGGGCCGCGACATACCAAAGTCGTTAAAAATGGTACTAGCTGCTCCTCGTTTGGCACTCAGATTTACGGGGTAGAGCTAGGACTGGTCGATCCAGTGTCAGGATAATGTGACTGGGTGTGGTATCATGTAATGTGTCTGGGACATGATACTTCAGTGAGGCAGCACTATAAACGTGAGCATTGAGCTCCCTGTCGCAACCAGACACCGTCGTGATATGACTGAAAAATTGTTGAAAGCGACGCACACACACACAGACCTTCTAAGCAGATTACGAGGACTCATGTACGGGCGGTATCAGCTCTGCGTGGAAGCATCGTGCAGCCCATCTATTTATACCCCCGGCATACGAAGTATGCAAGGGGGTATATAGTTTTTGTCCATTCTGTCTGTCTGTCTGTCTGTCTGTCTGCCTGTCTGTCTTTTGTTTGATTTGTTTGATTTGAGGTTTAACGTCCCCGTCAACACTATTTAGGTCATTTTGGAGACGTGAAAGACATCAGGCATGAGACCAAAATAGCGCAAGGCGTACGATTTTAATTCTACTGGCTTAATCAAATACAATGAAATTCCACTATTAAGACCACCTAAAATTAATACAAATTTTGTTTTTAAAGCATATTTGGAAGGTTAAAGCTACATTTTCTTTGTGATTTTGACCTTCAGTGTGCTTTTGTGGAAGACCGTCTTTTGGACTGTTCAACTGTGGTCTTAAAGACCACTTTTGAACCGTCTCAAATGTGGTCTAAATTGTAGGAATTTAACTGTATTGCTTCCTAAGTCTTTTCGAAGACAGCTATGTTCTACCATCATTACTTCATTATGCGTCGATATGGTGCATATCAACGCGAAATGAAATAATTTTTTTACTTCATTTCGCGTCGACTATGCCAACGCATAATGTAGTAAAAAAAATCAAAATGAAGAAATTACTACATTACTACATTATGCGTTGTATCAGTGGTGTCAAACTTAACGAAGGCGTACTATTTTTACTGTAGCTCTGTGGACATCTCTTCCGTCAGAGCAAAACCGTTTTAGAAATTATGGTAGAGGGTCACTTAAGCAACCTGCCAAAATTTAAACAACGGTAAAGGTAAAGGAAAATCAGCATTTAAAGTTTTTTTTTTCTTTCTACTTTTTGCTCTGTGAGCCATTTTGTTTAATGAAGCGCAACCATTTTAGCCATTTATAATTATATAGAGGGTCACAATAGCTCCCCTAGAGTCTTCGGCTCAGGAGAGGTAATAAATTGGGGAGGGTTTCCTGATTTTATCTTAAAAGGTATAAACCTCTATGAGGGGATTCTAATGAGCACACACAGCATACATATACCTTTATTTCATACATGAATGTAAATATTTCTTAAACCCATTTTGTATCAGAAACCCCAAAATGGGTAACTAGCATATTTTGTACCAGAACCAAATGGGTAACTGGCAAACAGTGCAGGCCCAGGTCCGATGCTACAGAATGCGGCGTCTGATCTGGGCCTATCTTATTTGCGAAAAGTTAATCCATTTTCAAAATAAATGTTTTGAAGAAAACATGAGACACCCCAAAATTTTAAATGGATTCCTGCAAAATATAAGGAGGCAAGGTTCCATCTGGTCATTACGCAAACACGCCTATACAAATACATTGCCACCTTTATCGCCGAAAAAATGAAAATTTCATGGTGAAAAATTGTGATATTTTTCTTATTTCTACTCCAAATATAGATTGTGGGCACTCGTTAGAACCGCCTCATCGAGGCGGTTCTAACGAGTACCCACAATCTACATTTTAGAGCAGAAATAAGAAAAATAAGGTTTACCCCCGGAAACCCCAGTTTTAACATATAAAAGTGGGGTTCAAGGGGGTCAAAATTATATAGGCATGTTTTCGTGATGTATAAAAAGGGTTAATAGATCACAATATGCCCCATGACCTGGCACCATCATTAGTCATCAGTAATTCAAAGTGTCCATATTTTGAACAAGTTTGTATTCACCTTATTTGCATTATCTGCTGGTTCCTAGTCTGAAGGTTATCAGTGTTGCAAAAACAGGTAACCAGACCCCACTGACCTTGAAAGGTCAGGGGGGGGGGGGGGTCTGGTTACCTGTTTTTCCAATATTGACAATGTGAAAGCTGGGAGCCGGCAAATAATGCAAATATGGTGAATGGTCCCAAACATTATGAAAACACGCCTATACAAATGCATTGTAAACTTTACTGCCGAAAAAATACGAAAATTTTAAGATGAAAAATTGTGATATTTTTCTTATTTCTGCTGTAAAATATAGATTGTGGGTACTCGATAGAACCGCCTTATCGAGGCGGTTCTATCGAGTACCCACAATCTATATTTTACAGCAGAGATAAGGCGGTTCTGTTGAGTACCCACGATCTATATTTTACAGCAGAAATAACAAAAATAAGGTCGACCCCTGTAAACCAAAGTTTTACTGAATAAAAGTGGGGTTCAAGGAGGTCAAAATTATATAGGCATGTTTTTGTGTTTTTCGAGCTATTGAAGTTTGACTGTAAGTATGTGTTTATAACATATTTGCACCGTGCATCATACAAATTATATGTGATTTGAACATATTTGCTTCATGTAAATAATGTTATTTGCATGGTGGAGCATATGAATTATATCTGGTTTAAACATATTTGCATGGTGCAGCATATAAATTATATGTGGGTAAACATGGTGCACAGTTAAATTATATGTGGTTTAAATATATTTGCATGGAGTAGCATTTAAATTATATATGGATAAAAATAGTTCACTGCTTGCAAATATGAACAAATGCGTTGAGCCACACATTCAAGCAACATTAGTAATGTCCTTTCCCAAATATTAAGTTTTCATTACATGACATCACGTGAACTAGTCCGTGAAATGAAGACCCCCCTATACCCCACTTTATATAGAGAAAACGGGGGTTTGCGGGGTATACATTATTTTTCTTATTTTTACTCCAAGACATAGGTTGTGGGTACTCGTTAGAACCGCCTCATTGAGGCGGTTCTAACGAGCACCCACGACCTATGTTTGCAGTATTTATAAGAAAAATATCAGGGATTTTCATCAGAAAAGTAGCCATTTTGGTGATGAGAAATATGCACTTTGTCGCACGGGTGTGTTATCGTTTGTTTGTTTGATTTGAGGTTTAACGTTCCCGTCAACACTGTAAAGGTCATTTTGGAGACGTTGCTTCCAATTTTGTGGGACTTTTACCCGACATTGAGATGAAATGACTTCTCAAGCACTGTCACCCAATGAAACCAATAGGGTTTATTAGCAGGGACGGTCCGCCTCGCACCGCGGTTCCTGGAAAGCTTAAATCCTTTAAGCGGTTTACCAGTACTAGTGAGCGGGATGGATTCAGCTCTGCGTGGAAGCATCGTGCAGCCCATATATTTCTTCAAGCCCCTATGGGTGGGGGCGGTGGTGTGTTATCGTAATGAGCATATTATGAAAAAACAAAATTATAATACCAGACTAAACTAAGCGATTGAGAAAATAAAAATTAAACGAAAATCAATAGAAAAAAAAATAATATAAAAGTGTCAAAATATCATGTGTCATTGCAACACTACATGTAAAAAAATATCACAACTTAGGATAACAAACCTATGTTACATAGATCTAGTGCATTCCTTTATGGCACAGACATTAGGAAAACATGTCCGTGTGAAATAATGGCGTCCAACATGGTGTCAGAAGTGATACCTTTTAGGTACAAAATGATAACATCTTTCTTATTTCTGCTTTCAACATAGATTGTGGGTGCTCGCTAGAACCGCCTCAATGAGTACCCACAATCTATGTTTTTGTGCAAAAATAAGGCGGATAATGTATACCCTACTAAACCCCAGTTGCCTCTATATAAAGTGGGGTTTAGGTGGGTGTTCATTTCACGGACTTGTTAACGTAATGGTCCGCGTAATAAACAGCTCTTTAAACACCACTTTATATAGTGAAAAGTGACGTTTAATATAGGAATGAAGATCATTTTTTATGAATTTTATCGGTGTTTTGTTTATTTGTTTGATTTGCGGTTTACCGTCCCCGTCAACACTGTATACATGTAGGTCATTTTGGAGACGTTGCTTGCAATTTTGTGGGACTTTTACCCGAACTGAGATGGAATGACATCTCAAGCCCTGTCACCCAATGAAACCAATAGGGTTTATAAGCATGGACGGTCCGACTCGCACCACTTTGCCTGGGCAGGCTTAGATCCTTTAAGCGGTTTACCAGTACTCGCGTGCAGTCGATTTAGCTCTGCGTGGAAGCACAATGCAGCCCATCTATTTCTTCCAAGCCCCGATATGCGGGGGCCACATATTGATAAAATCAACAAACATGATAATTCATTCCTTATAAGTCCAACTGAGTCATCGAAATTTTAAAAATGTCACCAAAATGGTAAAATTTAGGAATTCTATCAAACGCGTAAGAAATGAACTTACCGACGGACACGGCGGAATGATTATCTAATTAGAAGCTGCCATTCACCTTATTTGCATTATCTGCTGGTTCCTAGTCTGAAGGTTATCAGTGTTGGAAAAACAGGTAACGTCCCCTGCATCTGATCAGGGCCTACACTGTTTGCGAAAAGTTAAGCCATTTTCCAAATAAATTTTGAACAAAAAAACCCTGACACCCCTAAATTTTGAAATGGACTCCTGCTATATATAGGGAGGAAGATTCCATTTGGTACAAAAAGGGTTAAAAGGTCAGCACTCTTTTACCCATTATGCCATGGAGACGCGTCCTATAGATTGTACAGAAAAATAGAAAACAAACCATAAATGGTAATTTCCTGTAAAATCGAAACATTTTATTTCGATATTACACTGTTGAGGAGTCATTGAATAGTGTTATTGACCGTTCCAAGGCAGTTCTTCTGTCGCAGTTTATTTTTGTTATGGTTTGTCTTTGAGTGTGTGTATCGCTTGTTTTTTTGTTTTTTTTTCCTTTTTTTTTTTTTGGATAGCCAATTGGCCATTATCTGGGAAAGTAACTGTCCTTATGGCTTTCCGCTATTGATGTTTCCATTAGGGTCTAGTTGTTTCATGCTGTTGGATAGTTGTATCGATTCCTGAGCATTGCCTTCACTTCTACTTTATTTTATAAAGAGGTTGTGGTGGATAACACTCTGACAAAGCATGCTTATCTCTAATCTTTCATTTAGAGGCTGGTATACTGGCTGTTCCCTTTTCAAACATGAATGCGAAACATTCACATTAACTTGATTGTTGGTAGTACAACTCAGTTTAGGCATAATACGTTGCCTTTCTGAAATTTAAAATCAATTTATCATATAACGTCGCGTCTGAGAGTGTAATAACGCCATGTGATATTATCGATAATCCACTAGTGGATTTGATATGCAAATTAGCTAGATACGTCCTGTAACCTTACATGTATGACGTCCTTAACGACGTCGCGTTTACTAATGGCTGAAAATTGACAGTTTTGAAAACAAAAGTGAATAAAATGCGTTTTAAATGTCATATGATAAATAGAATCTTGCATTTGTGCTCATGTATTATTGAATTTATTAAACTCAATGTATTGTTGAATTTATTAAACTGGTTGACGAAAAAGGATAAAATGCTCGGCAAAGCCTCGCATTTTATCCCTTTTCCTCAACTCGTTTAATAAATTCAATAATGCACGAACACTCATGTAATATCCTCTATGTCATTTTTCTCTGATAAAAATTTGTAATACTTTTCTTATTTCTGCTATAAATATATAGAGTGTGGGTACTTCTACCCACAATCCAGGGTGCTTGCACCAGCAATCCATATTAAGGAAAATAATGTATACCCTAAAACAAGAATTTTCTCTATGAAAAGCAAAAGCACATGCAAATTTTTAAAATGATCGGTATAAAACTGCAAGAGGAGTTGCGACGACAAGAGGTACCTATCATATATCAATTGAAGGCTAAAAAAGTTCACAATGTGGAAAAAAGTGACAAAAAATGATCAACTGATAAAGTCCAAATCACATGCGCATCCTCATACCATGGCAAAAACACAAGCAAAGTTTAAAAAATAATCGGTATGAAACTGTAGGAGGAGTTGCGATGACAAGACACCCAGTGTAAAATGTTGACGGAAAGACGGACGGACAAACGGACGGACAACCGGACGGACGGAAACTTGCACACCTATGTCTTCCTGCTGAAGCAGGTGCCACAAAAACATGAAAAATGTGGATGTTTTTAAGTTTTTGCAAAAGGACCATGACTCTGAGCATATTGTAGCTAGAGTTATGTAACTTGCCATGAAATTGTGTAATGATATTGTGACCTTATATTTAAAATTTGAAGTTAATGCGTTTAACGGTTTGTAAGTTATTTAAAAAAAAAACATGAAACATGTGGACGTTTTTAAATTTTTGCAAAGGACCATAACTCTGAGTGTATTGTTGCTAGAGTTATGTAACTTGCCATGGAATTGTGTAATGATATTGTGACCTTATATTTAAAGTTTGAAGTTGATGTGTTTGTTGTGTGTAATTCATTAAGAAAAAAATAACATGAAAGATGTGGTGGGACAGACAGATGGACAGACAGGGTGTTTACTTTAGGGCACCCGCAAACATTTGCGGGGCACTAATTATCCCGTGTATGTCATCCCACGTCCTTATGAACCAGGGTATGCTCTACCTTTGCAAACATTATAGATACCGATCAGATGGCTTCTTCAGGGTGTTCATCAGTAATTATACTGTTTGACATTCAGTTTCATGAGTTTGTAGAAACAATATAAGAATCTTATGTGGGTGTGAGGGGTGGATGGAAAACCCCGTCCCGAGGGACACTGTCCGGCATCACGAGGCTTGCCTCGTGATGCCGGACAGTGATACCGAGGGACGGATTTTTCTATCCACCCCTCACACCCATATTGGATTCTTTTTCTTGCATACTTTCTATTTCTTAGCGCGGATTTTAATGCTGCAGTCACTTCGGTTACCAAGGTCCGCCGTATTGCGTTGACACTGCAGGAATGTTTAGTGACGTCACGTAACATGCTGTGACGTCAACCTTAACGACGGCGCATACGAGGTCGTAATCAACCAGCGCATTCATCAAACACGCGATTATATTCGATTTTGCGTCGGAACACCAGGGCAAGAACATAAATTTCTATCCTAGGGTAAAATCACGGATTTTCTTGTCTGGTGTGCAAGAAATTACGGTACATCAAGGAAACTGTTGAAAGTCAGAAAGAGGTGTCGCTAAACTCATTTATTCATAAGGACAAGAATTAATATTTGAGATTATGGGGAATGTTTTTTCTAGGGTCTCAATAATGAGTTAGAAACACTTGTACTAAATGCGCCACCTTACGAAAACACGCCTATACAAATACATTGTAACCTTTATCGCCGAAAAAATAAAAAAATAAGATGAAAAATTGTGATATTTGCTTATTTTTGTTCAAAATATATATTGTTGGTACTCGTTAGAACCGCCTCATCGAGACGGTTCTAACGAGTATCCCGTGACAGTCTATATTTAGTGTTGAAATGAAGAAAAAAGGTTTACCCCTGTAAACCCGAGACTTATTGTATAAAAGTGGGGTTCAAGGGGGTCAAAAGTATATAGACGTGTTTTCGTGATGATCTGTACGTTGTCATGTATGTACTGCACGTACATTATTTGCCTCTTGGCTGAAGAGAATGTTTCACTACTACATGTATATGGTTGACGTTGATGTTTGCTGCAAACCTCAAAAGTAGTATGTAGAAGCCTCTGTGGTGTAACGGTTACTCTACTCGCCTTGTAAACCAGGCCCCGAGGTTATAAAACTTTTTTTATGCTCAACTCACTTGAACTTATCCTATTTGTCATGCTCACAAATTTTAAAATGCCAACAATTGTTGGCATTTTAAAATTTGTGAGCAGGACAAATATCATTCTCTGCTATCTGAGAAAGAAAAATCACTCAAGTTCTTAGTAATTTAATTTTTATGAGCACCACAAGTTTCATGCTCAGCTGAGTTGAGCATGAAAAAAGTTTTAAAACCTCAGGGCCAGAGATCGCAGGATCGATCCCGGGCTTCTCCAGACTTTAGGACGAGTCTTTTAACAGAAGTACCATCTCCTAAGACCTTAGCTGTTGGTGGGACTTAAAACTCAAACACTCACTCACCACAGGCAGAATGAGTCAGAATAGGTAACTCACTAAAATAGATAATGCCATGGAGCTATTTTTAGTAACCTTGGCTCGAGGAGTTTCCTGAGCCTGTAGTATATAATACTTATACCACAGGCTCAGCAAACTCACTTAAGCCAAGGCTACTAAAAATAGCTCAATGGCATTTTCCGTGTTAGAGGCAGAATTAGTCAGCACAGGTACCTCACTAAAATAGATAATGCGATGGAGCTATTTTTAGTAACCTTGGCTCCAGGGAGTTTCCTGAGCCTGTTGTATGGTATTTTCTGTGGTAGAGAGCAACCTGTGCAGATTCATTCTGCTAGTCAGTGGAACCTACATACCAGGTCATCACAAAAAGAGGCCTATATAATTTTTACCCCTTGGAACCCCCTTCTGGGGTTAACAGGGGTAAACCTTATTTTCTTATTTCTGCTCTAGAACATAGATTATGGCATCACAAAAACACACCTGTATGGTTTTGACCCCCTTGAACCCCAGTTTTATATAGTAAAACTGGGGTTTGCAGGGGTAAACTTTATTTTTCTTATTTCTGCACTAAAATATAGATTGTGGGTACTCGTTAGAACCGCCTCCATGAGGCGGATCTAACATGTACCCACATTCTATATTTTGAGCAGAAATAAGAAAAATATCAAAATTTTTCATCTTAGAATTTCCTTTTTTCGGTGATAAAATATACAATGTAATTGTATAGGCATGTTTTCGTAATGGTACTCGTTAGAACCACCTCGATGAGGCGGTTCTAACGAGTACCCACAATCTATATTTTGAACAGATATAAGAAAATTATCACAATTTTTCATCAATTTTATCAGAATTTTTCATCTTAAAGATTTCGGTTTTTCGGTGGTAAAATTTGCAATGTATTTGTATGGGCATGTTTTCGTAATGTTTTCATAAATGTCGCATAAATGCATCACATGTCAATCTGTAAGATATAATACATTGTACAGCGTCTTTCCAAAAAAAAAAAGTAATAGATCTTTATCACAGCACCAAGAAAATAACAGTAACATCATATACATGAAATAACAATACCGTATTTATTGTATGTCATCACAAAAACATGCCTTTATAATTATGACCCCCCTGAACACCTCTTTATAGTAAAACTGGGGTCTACCATGGTAAACCTTATTTTTCTTATTTCTGCTCTAAAACTGAAGCTCCATGGTGCAGTGGTTACGCTACTCGCCTTGCAAACCAGGGATTGCAGGATCGATCCCAGGCTTTTCCAGACTTTCGGATGAGTCTTTAAACCAAGGTCCGTCTCCATATGACCTTAGCTGTAGGTGGGACGTAAATCTCAAACACTCACTCTCCTTTATAATTATGACCCCCCTTGAACCCCTGGTGTTACAGTAACTCTTTATAGTAAAACTAGGGTCTACCATGGTAAACCTTACTTTTTCTTATATCTGCTCTAAAATGTAGATTGTGGGTCTTCGTTAGAACCGCCTCGATGAGGCAGTTCTAACGTGTACCCACAATCTATATTTTGAACAGAACTTACATAAGAAAATTATCACAATTTTTGATCTGAATTTTCTGTTTTTTTGTTTTTTTTTTCGGTGGCAATTTACAATGTATTAAAATAGGCAGGTTTTTGTAATGTATTTGATCAGATAAGCCTGTGCAAACAATGTAGACCTAGATGTGACACTGCATAAGGATCTTCATTGTTTGCCACTCAAGACACTTATCCAGATATTTCAGTCACAACTTTGGCTAGTAAATTGTATTTGTTCAAATTTTAGATCAAGTATAGATTGTACGATTATTCATGGTTAATTTTTGTTTGTTTGATTTGAGGTTTCACGTCCTCGTCAACACTGTAAAGGTCATTTCGGAGACATTGCTTCCAATTTTGTGGGACTTTTACCCGACATTGAGATGAAATGACATCTCAAGCCCTGTCGCCCAATGAAACCGACAGGGTTTATTAGCATGGACGGTCTGCCTCGCACCGCGGTTTCTGGACAGGCTTAGATCCTCTAAGCAGTTTACCAGTACTAGTGTGCGGGCCGGATCCAGCTCTGCGTGGAAGCATCATGCAGCTCATATATTTCTTCAAGCCCCTATGGGCGGGGGCCGATTCATGGTTAATACAGTCATATCTGATAGAAGAGAAGAAAAAATAATCATGACATGGAATTATCATATATTGAACAGTAGGAATTCATCAGAACACATGTTCATAATCACAAGTGTAATCTCCACATCAAAGTATATTTCCATATGCTCATATGTCTATATAATGCACATGTATATCCATTATGAAAACACACCAATACAAATATACATTGTAACCTTTATCGCCGATAAAAATAAAATTTGAAGATGAAAAATTGTGATATTTTTCTTATTTCTGCTCAAAATATAGATTGTTGGTACTAGTTAGAACTGCCTCAATGAGGCGGTTCTAATGAGTACCCACAATCTATATTTTAGAGCAGAAATAAGGAAAATAAGGTTTACCCCTGCAAACCCCAGTTTTACTATATAAAAGTGGGGTTCAAGGAGTCAAAATTATACAGCTTGTTTTCGAGTTGCCAAGAAACAGGACTTGGTTATATACAGGGGAGGGGGTTTATCATTAATACACAGACAATGTAAATGTTTGTTTGTTTGTAATGGAGTTTAACGGCCCAGTCAACACTATTTTAGGTCATTTTTTGAGCTGGTCAGTTAACCTATCCACACTTTTCCTGGGCAGGCTTATACTTAAGCGGTTAACCAGTACAGGGCATATTTGTTCGCCAGAAACTGACAACTGCCCTTCTTGAATCAGCGGAAGGGAGAGAATGACCCTAGAAAATAATTCATGGTCAATCTCCACGAAAGAATCAGGCCTCATACTGACCAAGCTTTTCCATGCCTGAAAGACTAAACCCTTATCCTGCTGAACACAGCAACCATTACCTTTGCAAACTGTGTGGATCCTGATCAGATGGCTTCTGAAGAAGCCATCTGATCAGGATCTACACTGTTTGTAATGAAGTTTCTGATTTGACCAAATACATTATATCAAGTAATTTGATTGGTGAATAGTCAGAAATGGGTGTAGCTAAACAATTTTATTAAGCAGGATAAGCGTTAAATAGTCATTTTAAACAGAATATAGGAGGAAAAATCAAATTCTAAAAAGCCTGAAATCATGTAAAATCAAGACAAGAGGGCCATGATGGCCCTGGATCGCTCACCTGATCCATAGTGTAACAAGTGGGCCCCAGAGAGGGCCATTATTGGCCCCAGGGCTTTAATGTACATAATGTTGAGGGAGGTCTTAAAGGTGAAGCTTCATACCAAACATCAACAAAGGCTAAAATTTGAACAATCTTGTCAAAGGTCCACTAGATGAAGCTACACATCAAATATCAAAGACCTGGGCCTAGCGGTTTCAGAGAAGAAGATTTTTAAAGATTTTGCCTATATAAGCCTATGTAAAATCAAAGGGCCCCGGGACAGGGGCATTTTTTGCCCCAGCACTATAGTTTGAACAATCTTGGTAGGGGTCCACTAGATGAAGCTTCATACCAAATATCAAAGTTCTGGGCCTTGTGGTTTCAGAGAAGAAGATTTTTAAAGATTTTCCCTATATAAGCCTATGTAAAACCAAAGGGCCCCGTGGCAGGGGGGGATTTTTTGTCCCAGCACTATAATTTGAACAATCTTGGTAGGGGTCCACTAGACGAAGCTTCATACCAAATATCAAAGTCCTGGGCCTTGTGGTTTCAGAGAAGAAGATTTTTAAAGATTTTCCCTATATAAGCCTATGTAAAACCAAAGGGCCCCGGGGCAGGGGCATTTTTGGCCCCAGCACTAAAATTGGAACAATCTTGGTAGGGGTCCACTAGATGAAGCTTCATACCAAATATCAAAGTCCTGGGCCTTGTGGTTTTAGAGAAGAAAATTTTTAAAGATTTTCCCTATATAAGCCTATGTAAAACCAAAGGGCCCCGTGGCGGGGGCATTTTTGGCCCCAGCACTATAATTTGAACAATCTTGGTAGGGGTCCACTAGATGAAGCTTCATACCAAATATATAAGACCTGGGCCTTGTGGTTTCAGAGAAGAAGATTTTTAAAAATTTTCCCTATATAAGCCAATGTAAAAGCAAAGGGCCCCGTGGCGGGGGCATTTTTGTCCCAGCACTAAAATTTGAACAATCTTGGTAGGGGTCCACTAGATGAAGCTTCATACCAAATATCAAAGTCCTGGGCCTTGTGGTTTCAGAAAAGAAAATTTTTAAAGATTTTCCCTATATAAGCCCATGTAAAACCAAAGGGCCCCGTGGCGGGGGCTTTTTTTGTCCCAGCACTAAAATTTGAACAATCTTGGTAGGGGTCCACTAGATGAAGCTTCATACCAAATATCAAAGACCTGGGCCTTGTGGTTTCAGAGAAGAAGATTTTTTAAGATTTTCCCTATATAAGCCTATGTAAAACCAAAGGGCCCCGGGGCGGGGGCATTTTTGGCCCCAGCACTGTAATTTGAACAATCTTGGTAGGGGTCAACTAGATGAAGCTTCATACCAAATATCAAAGACCTGGGCCTTGTGGTTTCAGAGAAGAAGATTTTTAAAGATTTTCCCTATATAAGCCAATGTAAAACCAAAGGGCCCCGTGGCGGGGGCATTTTTTGTCCCAGCACTATAATTTGAACAATCTTGGTAGGGGTCCACTAGATGAAGCTTCATACCAAATATCAAAGTCCTGGGCCTTGTGGTTTCAGAGTAGAAGATTTTTGAAGATTTTCCCTATATAAGCCTATGTAAAACCAAAGGGCCCTGGGGCGGGGGCATTTTTGGCCCCAGCACTATAATTTGAACAATCTTGGTAGGGGTCCACTAGATGAAGCTTCATACCAAATATCAAAGACCTGGGCCTTGTGGTTTCAGAGAAGAAGATTTTTAAAGATTTTCCCTATATAAGCCAATGTAAAACCAAAGGGCCCCGTGGCGGGGGCATTTTTCGTCCCAGCACTCAAATTTGAACAATCTTGGTAGGGGTCCACTAGATGAAGCTTCATACCAAATATCAAAGTCCTGGGCCTTGTGGTTTCAGAGAAGAAGATTTTTAAAGATTTTCCCTATATAAGCCTATGTAAAACCAAAGGGCCCCCGTGCGGGGGCATTTTTGGCCCCAGCACTATAATTTGAACAATCTTGGTAGGGGTCCACTAGATGAAGCTTCATACCAAATAACAAAGACCTGGGCCTTGTGGTTTCAGAGAAGAAGATTTTTTAAGTTTTTGGTGAAAAAAATCTGTTTTTGGCTCCTGTGACCTAGATGTGCAACGGACCGGAACCATTTGACCCATATTCAAACTTGACCGAGATATTGTCATGATGATCATTCTGAGCAAGTTTGATTAAGATTGGACCAAAATTGTGGCCCCTAGGGTGTTCACAAGGTTTTTATATGATTTGACCCGCTGACCTACTTTTTAACCCGATATGACCCATATTCGAACTGGACTGAAATATTGTCACAATGGTCATTCTGAGCAAGTTTCATGATAATTGGACCAAAACAGTGGCCTTCAGAGTGTTCACAAGGTTTTTCTATGATTTGACCTACTGACCTACTTTTTGACCGGACATGACCCATATTCGAACTTGACCAAGATATTGTCATGATGATCATTCTGAGCAAGTTTGATTATGATTGGACCAAAATTGTGGCCTCTAGGGTGTTCACAAGGTTTTTCTATGATTTGACCCGCTGACCTACTTTTTAAGCCGACATGATCCATATTCAAACTTCACTAAAATATTGTCACAATGATCATTCTGAGCAAGTTTGATGATGATTGGACCAAAATTGTGGCCTCTCGAGTGTTCACAAGGTTTTTCTATGATTTGACCTACTGACCTACTTTTTTACCCGACATGACCCAAATTCGAACTTGACCGAGATATTGTCATGATTATCATTCTGAGCAAGTTTGATGATAATTGGACCAAAACTGTGGCCTCTAGTGTGTTCACAAGAAAAAGTTTACGCACGACGGACGACGGACGACGGACGACGCACGACGACGCCGGACATCTTACTGTCACAAAAGCTCACCATGACCTTCGGTCAGGTGAGCTAAAAAAATCAAGATCTAAAAGCCTGAAATCCTGCATATGCCTGAAAAATATGAGGCCTGAAGAATATTACCGACCCGGCAGGTATAGAACCCCCATCCTCCTGATCACCTGTCAGACGCCCATCCTGCTGAGCTACAGAAGCCGGCAGGCAATGATCAGGCATTGATACAATTATATCATACATCACGAAAACACACATATAATTTTGACCACCTTTAACACCACTTTTCTATTAGTAAAACTGGGGTTTACAGGGGTATACGATATTTTTAGAACCATCTCACTCAGGCGGTTCTTACGAGTACCCACAGTCTAGGTTTTGATCAGAAATATGAAAAATATCAGATTTTTTTTTTTTTTGGAAAAATTTCATTTTTTGGTGGTACATTTTTTATATTTGAATAGACGTGTTTGCGTAATGTGAATATTACCTGTGGTTTTAGCCTCAAAGAATGTTACTTTTCTGAATATTTACACGTGCGTAGCAAATTTTTCTCATGACGTCATTTAGGGAATAATATATTCGTCAAATATATATGTTCGCAACCCACCCACTGGGACTTGAAGAAATAGATTGGGCTGCAGGATGCATCCACACAGAGCTGAAACCGACCACAACATGATTACTGGTAAACTGTTTAGAGGATCTAAGCCTGTCCAGGTAAAGTGGTGCGAGTCTGAACGTCCCTACCTATAAACCATTTTGTTTTGTTTGGGCGGCAGGGCTTGAGATGTCATTTCATCTCAATGTCGGCTAAAAGTCCCACAAAATTGGAAGCATCGACTCCAAAATGACATATACAGTGTTGAGGGTGACGTTAAACCACAAATCAAACGAACAAACACAACCATAATTAAAACATGACATGTAGAAAGTCAGAGGGACAGTTTCATTTCCCAAAGAACCTCTAATCACGTGAACAAGTCCGTGAAATGAAGACCCCCCCCCCCCTAAACCCCACTTTATATAGAGAAAACTGGGGTTTACAAGGGTTAACATTATTTTCCTTATTTCTGCTCCAAGACATAGGTTGTGGGTACTCGTTAGAACCGCCTCAATGAGGCGGTTCTAACGAGCACCCAAAACCTATGTTTTGAGTATAAATAAGAAAAATATTACACATTTTCATCAGAAAAATTGCCTTTTTTGAGGTTTGAAAAATGCACTTTATTCCACGGCTGTGTTATCGTAATGTGATGATGTACCGGCTAAGCCCTTGCTAGTGCATCGTTCCAGGTAAGGATGATTAATAAGAAAACAAAGAGATTATTGTCCTTGTCTACGTTGTGGGTACATGCACTGATGCAGGCGATTCTAACGTATACCCACACCACAGATTCTGTTGAAAAAAATGTTGAAAAAAAAATAAATAAAACTACTCTTTATTCAGCCTCAGTAGCCTTCTTATCTGGAGATATATGCCAGCCACTTTTGCTATATCTCATGTATTACGAAAACAATCATAAGTCTTAAGTAGTATAACAGACTCACACCTAGCCACCGCAACCCCCACCACAGCCACCGCCACACCCACCACCTCCACAGCCACCACCACCTCCACATCCTCCCCCACCTCCACAACCTCCCCCGCCCCCACATCCTCCACAACCCCCACATCCACCGCATCCGCCACCATCCCCACCGCCGCCACCATCTCCACCACTATCCCCACCCCCACAGGCTCCACCATCCCCCGCACCTCCATCCGCACCATCCCCTCCGGCATCCAACCCGTCACAATCATTTGAAAAATCGGTCACACAGTCGTTATCGAATCCCCCTCCCCCGCACATGGCACACGCCGTCATGCCATAATGTGACCTAATATAAAAATTTGACGGTGTACTCCACAACAAACCAGCTGCCATGATAAACATCATATCATCCGAAGGAATCCGGTTGACGCTACGAGTACCACGTGTTGTCACGGTCGGCATCACTTGCTGACCTTCTTTCCAACCAGATGGCCTTGGTACGCATAAAACGTGCAAGAGAGAAACAGAGAATGCCACGGCCAGATTTTCGGCTACTTCATTTGATGCCGTGTCGATTTCAAGAACTCCTTTCATCAGATCAATCTTCGCCGACTCTATCGCCAGAGTATAGTTGTTTGCTAGATAACCCAGAGTGACATGCTGCCATTTTCTGGTACCCATCTTGAAAAGCCCTACACTAAGCGTTCCAGGGCTTCCAGGTACTCCTTTTTTGCCCCTTTGGCTTCTGGTACCTAAAATGCATAAAGGGAAATACATGCATACGTTTGAAGATTTTGATAATTTTAGCATATCTCATCACGAAAACTGGCCTAAATAAGTTTGACACCCTTGAATCCCACTCTTATATAGTAAAACTGGGGTTCACAGGAGCAAACATTATTTTTCTTATTTCTGCTGAAAAATATAGAATATTGGTACTCGGTAGACCCCGCCTCGATGAGGCGGTTCTAACTAATACCCACAATCTATATTTTGAGCAGAAATAAGCAAAAATATCACAATTTTTATCTTAAAATGTTCGTTTTTTCGGCAGTAATGTTTACAATGTATTTGTATAGGCATGTTTTCATAATGTGCAGACAAAGTGGTAGTGATGGGCAAATATTTGGAATACATTACCAAAACACATCCGTGTGCTTAGATGGCACCTTTCTTTTCTCTAGAACTTGCATTTTTCAGCAAAAACGTTTGATATTATTTTTATTTTCAGTCCGAATACAGGTTGTTGGTGCTCGTTAGAACCGCCTCAATGAGGCGAAACTAACGCGTACCGACAACCTATGTCTTTTTTTGTTGTTGTTTGATTTGAGGTTTAACGTCCCCGTCAGCACTGTGTAGGTCATTTTGGAGACGTTGCTTCCTATTTTGTGGGACTTTTACCCGACATTGAGATGAAATAGCATCTCAAGACCTGTCGCCCAGTAAAAGCAATATGGTTCATAAGCATGGACGGTCCGACTCATACCGCCTTGCCTGGGCAGGCTTAGATCCTCTAATGGGTTTACCAGCACTCGAGTGCGGTCGGATTCAGCTCTGTGTGGAAGCATCATGCAGTCATTCTATTTCTTGCACACCAGACAAGGAAATCCGAGATTTTACCCTGGGATATAAATTTATGTTCTGACCCTGGTGTTCCGACCCAAAATCGAATATAATCGCGTGTTTGATAAATGCACTGGTTGATTACAACCTCATGCGCGGCGTCGTCATGCGTGACGTCACTAAACATTCCTGTTATGTCAACACAGAATGGCGGACGTCGGTAACCGAAGTGACAGCAGCATTAAAAATTCGCAATAGAAATGGAAGGTATGCAAGAAAAAGAATCCAATATGGATGTGAGGGGTGGATAGAAAAATCCGTCCCTCGGGATCACTGTCCGGCATCACTCGGCAAGCCTCGTGATGCCGGACTGTGACCCTAAGGACGGATTTTTCCATCCACCCCTCACACCCATATAAGATTCTTATATTTTTCAAGCCCCTCAATAAATCAACCTTAACACATGTATATCTAGAGCGATAGGAACAATTCTCTGTGTACTCCAGAATGAGTTCGAATTAGCAATAGTAAACGAATCATACGTATTCGAGATATCTAAAATTCCCTGAAGTCAATTCAATAAAAAAAACGCACCACTTACAAAATGTTTTATTTTAGAACTTGAACCGGCTTCCGTGGCCTAGTACGCTTAATCACTAGGTCCGTCTCACCGCTGTGGTTCGAGCCTGGCTCGGGTCAGATGTGCGACGCCAAGTTTTGCAACGGCAGATCAAGTGGTTTTTCTCCAGGTTTCGCCAACCTCTGTTTAACGATCAGCTCAGAATAAGGTAAATAATCTTGAAAGGGCCGTAAAACCCAAATAGAAAAATATTATAATCACAACTTGGGCATTCAAAACATGCCTCTTATATTCTTATATAAGTGAAGTCAATTGGCCAAAGAAGAAGAAGAAGAAGAAGAAGAAGAAGAAGAAAAAGAAGATGATGATGATGATGATGATGATGATGATGATGATGATGATGATGATGATGATGATGAAGATGATAATGATGATGATGATGATGAAGATGATGAGTATGATGATGATGATGATGATGATGAAAAGAAGAAGTTACCTGTTACTCCCGCTACACCCCGCCTAAAACCTGTCCATTTTCCAGTGACAATACCCCAGTCTCCTTGGTTATTTTTGATCAGCACGGCTCGCTCTCCGGCTCTTGGGTTCAATGACACTGCGTCACCTCTAACCTAGTAAAGAAAGTAGCAAAACATTAAGCGTCTCCATAAAACAGTAAAATAAAATTCCTGTATAAGACCACCTTTGGGACAGTTCAAAAGTGGTCATTAAGACCACTTTTGAACAGTCCCAAAGGTGGTCTCTTACTAGAGGACACTGGATGTAGAAAACAAAAATAACTCGAGAAAGCGACCAGTGGGTCACGTATACCCCCGGCCAGTGCCACCCTCTGATATATCTTTTGAGCTTGTATGTAACATGAATGAAGAAGTCAAGAAGCTGTAAGAATCTATAATGTGCTTATAAAATCTAAACCAAACATAATCTTTCTAAATGGACCGAGGGAGTGAGAGCATCAAAGTTACTGAAGGGGTGGGGCCATCAATGTTGCTGAAGCAGCAGAGTGGGGTATGCATCAATGAAATCTTTGAACTGGTATGCAACACTGTTGCAAGTATCAATTGAATTTGTCTTAGAGTTTAGAACATTATGTAACAGGCATCTATAAACTTTGTCATAAAACTTTAACAAAATGTAAACTTTCTAAGTCCATGACCTTGAGGTCTAGGTCACTGTGGGTGGGGAAGCGACATACATCTCGAAATCTTTGGACTGGTATGCAACATTGATGCAAGTATCAACTAAATTTGTCTTAGAGTTTGGAACATAAAGGCATCTATAAACTTTGTCATAAAACTTTAGCCAAACGTAAAATTTCTAAGTCTGTGACCTTGACCTCAAGCTCATTGTGGGGGGGGGGGGGGTTGGGACATGCATCAATGAAATCTTTAGACCAGTATGTAACTTAAGTGTAAGTATCAACTAAATCTATCAAAGGGTTCAGAAGCGAAACTTTAACCAAAATGTAAAATTTCTAAGTCTGTGACCTTGACCTCAAGGTCACTGTGGGGTGGGACATGCATTAATGAAATCTTTAGACCAGTATGTAACTTCAGTGTAAGTATCAACTAAATCTATCAAAGGATTCAGAAGATACAATCTCTTAGAAACTTTAACGCAAAACTTTAACCAAAATGTAAAAGGACGGACGGACGGACGGACGAACGGACGGACGGACGGACGAACGGCAGGACGAAAACAATATACCCCCATAGCATACTTCGTATTCCGGGGGTATAATAACTGAAATTTTTAACCCATCTATGACAATGAAATTTTTCCCCATATAAGTTTGGAGTGGTCCATTTTCAATTATAGGGGTGTCAGGTTTGTTTGGTTTAATGTGTACAAAAATGAATGTTCTTCGAGCTGTCGGTCTGCGGCGTCTGATCTGGGTGTACACTGTTTGCCAACGACCCTAAAAAGGATTACAGATTAAGATAAGTTTTAAAACAAAAAATAGCCTTGATTTTAGCTGTTTTTATAGCGGAATTTTACTGTATTTTGGGGTCGGCCCCCGCCCATCGGGGCTGAAGAAATATATGGTCTGCACGATGCTTCCACGCAGAGCTAAATCCGACCCGCACCAGAGTACTGGTAAACCGCTTAGAGGATCTAAGCCTGCCCAGGCAAAGCGGTGCGAGTCGGCCCGTCCATGATTATAAACCCTATGGGTTACATTGGCGACAGGGCTTGAGATGTCATTTTATCTCAACGTCGGGTAAAAGTCCCACAAAATTGGAAGCAACGTCTCCAAAATGACCTTTACAGTGTTGACGGGGACGTTAAACCTCAAATCAAACAAACAAAGTACTGTATTTTGGGACCCAAAGCAGAAACCATGTTAATTAAACAACCATGTTATATTTTAACAACATATAGATTGTGGTAATATAAAAAAAATCATTTATGGGCATATTTCTATTTGATCTAAAAAAAATCATAATTTTGGGTTCAATCCTACAACTGGGTTAAATCTTACCACCCTGTTGTATCCAAAACCGTTTTAAAATCAATACTGTTTTAAAAGGTCTTTTTGTAATATGTAAAAATATTGTTTGCAAACAACTGTGGCCATCAAGCAAGCCTCGGGGTTCGATATACATTTTTCATGCTTAACTCAAAAAAATAAAAAAAAAAAATAAAAAGAAGTGGGGCGGAGCCAACGAGCACTAGACCATAATATGAAACTGAAATGAGAAACAAGAGGCCCATGGGCCACTCCGCTCACCAGAGGTCATGTGGTTTATACCATATACAGGCATGATGCCCATCTTGGTCATGTGACAACAAAAGGCTACCATGCACTCAGTAAAATCCACTGTCTTGCCTTTTTTCCATACAATTGTCTATGCCGTGACGTAAAAACATGTCACGCTCAACCTAAGGTCATCATTTGAACAAAATTGGTAGGGTCCGAGCCCCCGATGCTGCATACCAAGTTTCAAGGTCATCGGCCATTTGGTTCCTGAGAAGCAGATTTTTTAAGTTTTTTACCACATATGCGCATGGCAGCCATACTGGTCATGTGACTCAGTCCTTACGAACAAACTTTCATTCCCCCCTCCACAAGAAGCTCCACGTGTAATTTGGTTTCAATCAACCTAGCAGTTTGAGTAGAGAAGAAGATTAAAATACTGAATCTGAGCCATCCAGGACAAAGGTTAGCAAATGACCGTGACCTTTGGAGTCGTCCATTCAGCTGATTGCAAATATCATTTCTGATGCCACAGGTTACCATGCAATCAGAAAAATCCACTGTTTTGCTCTTTTTCCATACATATGTCTAAGTGACCATATTTGACCTTGACGTAAAACAGTTCAAGGTCAATCAAAGGTGATCATTTGAACAAACTTGGTAGGGCCCGTGTCACCGATGCTGCATACAAAGTTTCAAGGTCATCGGCCATTTGGTTCCTCAGAAAAAGATTTTAAAGGTTTTTACCATATATGGGCATGGCGACCTTATTGGTCATGTGACCCAGTCCTTACAAACAAACTTTCATTCCCGCTTCCCACAAAGGCTCCACAAATAATTTGGTTTCAATCGACCCAGCAGTTTAAGTTGAGAAGAAGATAAAAATACTGAAGCTGAGCCTTCCCGGACAAAGGTCAGCACCTTTGTCATCGGCCATTTGGTTCTTGCCTACATCATAGTGTAGATTATATTTTCTTGTCCTTTGGGATCATTGATTCCACTGTGGAATTTGGAAATATCTTAGGGTCACTGGTGAGGCCTAAATGGCCGAAACTAGCTAGTCTGGCCCAGAAAATATGTACACTCCATATTTTTTCAGTTCTGTGGTGTATTCCTTGCTTCCAAAGGATAACCCTTTTATAGAACATATTTAACTTCACTACAGCTGGTGTGTGGGAATGTGTGGTGGCGGTAAAACGTCTCCCTGCCCTACATCATAGTGTAGATTATATTTTCTTGTCCTTTGGGATCATTGATTCCACTGTGGAATTTGGGAATATCTGAGGGTCACTGATGAGGCCTAAATGGCCGAAACTAGCTAGTCTGGCCCAGAAAACATGTACACTCCATATTTTTTCAGTTCTGTGGTGTATTCCTTGCTTCCAAAGGATAACCCTTTTATAGAACATATTTAACTTCACTACAGCTGGTGTGTGGGAATGTGTGGTGGCGGTAAAACGTCTCCCTGCCCTACATCATAGTGTAGATTATATTTTCTTGTCCTTTGGGATCATTGATTCCACTGTGGAATTTGGAAATATCTGAGGGTCACTGATGAGGCCTAAATGGCCGAAACTAGCTAGTCTGGCCCAGAAAACATGTACACTCCATATTTTTTCAGTTCTGTGGTGTATTCCTTGCTTCCAAAGGATAACCCTTTTATAGAACATATTGAGAAGAAGTTTTGACCCAGTCCTCACGAACAAACTTTCGTTCCCCCTTCTCACAGAGGCCCCACATGAAATTTGGTTTCAATTGGCCAAGTAGTTTCAGAGGAGATGCTGTTTGATATGTTGACGACGATGACGACGAACACGACGACGACGGACGACGGGCCGATGCCTATACTATAAGCCTTCGGCTCTGGTGAGCTAAAAATATGCTGTTTTGACTTTTTCCCACACAAAAGTCTATGCGAGCAATTTTGACCTTGGCGTAAAATGGGTCAAGGACATCCTAGAGTCATCATTTTAGCAAATTATAATAGGCCCGAGTCTCCAATGCTACATACCAAGTTTCATCACAAGCAGACCACTGGTTCAGGAGAAGAAAATTTTTGAAGGGTTTCTACCTTATATGGGCATCGAGGCCATCTTTGTCATGTGACCTGGAACCTGCGAGCAAACTTTCGTTCCCCCATCCCATGAATGCTGCACATGAAATTTTACTTCCATCGGCCCAGCAGTTTTTTTTAGAAGTCATTTGAAAATGTTGATGCCGACACGGACGGCGGGTCACTGCCTATACTATAGGCTCCCCCGGAGCCGTCCGCTCTGGTGAGCTAAAAATATATGCTATTTTGACTTTTTCCCATATAAAAGTCTCTGTGACCAAATTTGACTTTGCCGTAAATGGGGTAAAGGTCGTCCGAGGGTCATCATTTTAGCAAACTATGATAGGCCCGAGTCCCTAATGCCACATACCTAGTTTCATCACAATCGGCCCACTGGTTCAGGAGGAGAAGATTTTTAAGGGTTTTTACCTTATATGGGCATAGCGGCCATCTTGGTCAACTGACCAAACTCAAATTAATTAAAATACATTTCCTTGTTCTAAAAAGTTTTCAGACAAAATTTGGTTGCAAATGGCCTAGTGGTTTCATTGAAAAACAAATTTTTAATTTTCATATCTGAATGACCTTGGGCCAAGGTCAGGGAATAACCTTAACCATGTTAACCTTGAAAACTAATGTAGATGTAGTTTCACTAGCACATTTTGTCCACTGCATTTTCTAATTTTCAGGTCACAGGCTGCAATAGTTTAAAAAAATTATGCTGTTTTGCCTATTTCTCATACAAAAGTCTATGTAACCAAATTTGATCTTGGCGTAAAATGGGTCAAGGTCATCCGAGGGTCATCATTTTAGCAAACTATGATGGGCCCGAGTCCCCTATCCCACATACAAAGTTTCATCACAATATGTCCACTGGTTCAGGAGAAGATTTCTTATGGGTTTTTACCTTATATGGGCATGGAAGCCAGCTTGGTCATGTGACCTGGACCCTGCGAGCAAACTTTTGTTCCCCCATCCCATGGATGCTCCACATGAAATTTGACTTCAATCGGCCAAGCAGTTTTGGAGGAGAAGTCATTTGAAAATGTTGACGCCGACGCGGACAAGGACGCGGAGGACAGACGACGGACAGCGGATCACTGCCCATACTATAAGCTCCCCGGTGAGCTAAAAAATATCGCTTTTTTTTCAGAAAAAAAAAACAAGAACAAAGAAACAGACAGACAAACAAACAAACACACAAACAAACAAAAACATTATTCTGAGACGAATAAGAAAGCCTTTTATCATCTAGCTAGGAATCGATACGATGACCTCACACCTCCCATACGAGACACCAAAGGGAAAGAAAGACGAAGATAAAATCTAACTATTCAGAACTTAATCAATATTCTTGTGTATGTCCTACTTTATCGCTTTTAGCTTTGCAGCTATATTCCATTCCATTTTGTCCATAGTTATTTACAAAAGTATATGGAAAGTCTTCATTTGAATTACAAAACAATATATATGCTTACAATTCTAAAATGCGACCATATTTGTTCCAAGTGCCAGTTAATAATTTCTGCGATATAGTATGTCTCAAACTTCTTGGAGCATTTCAACATATGTTTAATTGACATTTTGAAAACAAAAGCACACTAATTCAAATTGACGCAGCAGATGCTGATGGTTTCCAAAAGTGTTCCATTTTAGGTTGAACACCACACGTACAGGCGCATACAAACATATTGTGTTTTGGTTTCTACGGAGTTGGTTCTTTTTTTTCCTTCTTGAACAGTGTCAATGTAAATAAAGTTTGCTTACTTAACAATTTGTTTAAAAAAGGTTGACTTCAAATTATCAAAATATTTGGCGAGAAAAGAGGGGTCATACAAGCAGGAAATGATATTCATCTTCTATTACAATTATGTTACAGTTTCTGTAAAACAGTGTCACGTAGAATACCACGAACCTTCCACGTTGGAAATGCAAAATATGAAACAAAAGCCTGAATCTATACTAGGGACAAAAAATAAGGGAACCCCCCAAATTCAACAGAAAGAAGCGAAACTTCAATGCCACAGGGAAGGTTTATATGCAAAGGGCATCAGTATCTGGTCCATGCACCACGAGCATTGATGTATGCACGACACCTTCTGGGCATGCTAGTGATTGTGCGACGGATTATCTCCCTTGGTATCCGTCGTCATTCTTCTTGCAATACTCGGCCAAGCTATTGCAGATTGTTACAACGCTGCGGTCTGTTGTGCACGCGGTGACCCAAGACATCCCAAATGTGCTCAATCGGCAATATCGGGGATTTGGCTGGCCACGGCAGTGTCCTTACACCTTATTGTCTCAGAAATTTGACGGCAACACGGGCTCGATGTGGGCGTGCGTTGTCGTCTTGGAACTCGAAGTTCCCACCAAATGCGCCGGGCGAATGGGACAACTACTGGGCGTAAAATTTGGTCTATGTAACGCTGGCCAGTCAAGTTATCTTGAACGATCATGGTAACTTGACTGGCCAGCGTTATGTAGACCAAATCCCAAGACGACAACGCACGCCCACATCGAGCCCGAGTTGCCGTCGAATTTACGAGACAACAAGTGTAAGGACACTGCCGTGGCCAGCCAAATCCCCCGATATGTCGCCGATTGAGCACATTTGGGATGTCTTGGGTCGCCGCGTGCGCAACAGGCCGCAGCGTTGTAACAATCTGCAACAGCTTGGCCGAGCATTGCAAGAAGAATGGCGACGGATACCAAGGGAGATAATCCGTCGCACAATCACAAGCATGTCCAAAAGGTGTCGTGTTTCCATTCCCCTCAAGAGTCAGCGCTCTTAAGAACTAGGCCACCAAAGCCCGCTATGTTCTTTAAAATAACGATCACTGCGCCGCAGAGGCGCTTCCTATACTTTCTACTTTTCTACAGGCGAATTAAAAATCGTGTCTATCAGTATAATTCATGAGGATTTTGTCTACGCCCGGTTTGTCTACGCCGGGCCAATCTTAAGGATGACTTTCGCTCCGAAAGCATTTAAGGAAAGGTCATGACTAGTTGAATGTTATTTTCTATTAGCATGTCATCCGTGTAAACCTAAGGTTTACTTTTGCTCCAGAAGCATTAAAGAAACGGCCATTACTGACTGAATGCTATATTCTATTGACTGGTCAGCAGTGTTTTTGTTATAATGATAAAAAAACGGGAATGACCGGAACACTTCTGTAAGTTTATCACACCCTCTGTGTACTGAGATCACATGATGTTGACTTCCCTCCGATGATACTGTACATATTTTTGTTTGTTTTCACTAAAAGAAAGCAGATGCATCTGTTCTACTAATTTTTCGATTCCTTAGGACCAGTGGTTGTCTTTGTAAAAGATTGGTATTTGTTTATATATGAAACTGGAGTCAACTTTTGGAATCTTTGGCTTTTATACAAGTTTCAGTATTTGCTGGCACACTTATACGGAATACACGAGCAGCTTTGTCATTTGACATTCCAATCCTACGACTACACAAATTAATGTGTGCTAAGCGTAGACTCAAGCTTTTTGTAAAAGCTAATACTTGTGTGAAGTTAATCATACTGTGACAGAAGTTCCTTTGAAGGATAAACCGGAAGAAAGGCTTACCTGTGTCGGAAGCGGAAGTTGATCAGAGGCGATCAGGTGACCAATGGCGGCCATCTTATCATGATAAAAGACTTGAATAACCGACTGCATCAGAGGGGCGCTGTGAATGGTTCGACAGGTAAAAACTGTACTCCCGACATGGTTCTTCAACCTGTTAAAACATTAGGAAAACCCACCTATATAAATACACTGTCAACTTTACCCCCGAAAAAAAAACGAACATTTTAAGATGAAAAATCGTGATATTTCCTTATTTCTGCTCAAAATATAGTTTGTGGGTACTTGTTAGAACCGCCTGAGGCGGTTCTAACGGGTACCCACAATCTATATTTTAGAACAGAAAAAAACAAAAATAAGGTTTACCCCTGCAAACCCCAGTTTTACTATACAAGAGGGCCATGATGGCCCTGGATCGCTCACCTGATCCATAGTGTAACAAGTGGGCCCCAGAGAGGGCCATTATTGGCCCCAGGGTTTTAATGTGCATAATGTTGAGGGAGGTCTTAAAGGTGAAGCTTCATACCAAACATCAACAAAGGCTATAATTAGAACAATCTTGGCAAAGGTCCACTAGATAAAGCTACACATCAAATTTCAAAGACCTGGGCCTTGCAGTTTCAGAGAAGAAGATTTTTTTTAAAGATATTCCCTACATAAGCCTATGCAAAACCAAATGGCCCCAGGGCTATATAAATCTATGTAAAAACAAAGGGCCCCGGCCCGGGGTGGGGGCATTTGTGGCCCCAGGGCTATAATTTGAACAATCTTGGTAGAGGTCCACTAGATAAAGCTCCATACTAAATATCAAAGGCCTTGGCCTTGCAGTTTCAGAGAAGATTTTTAAAGATTTCCCTATATAAGTCTATGCAAAACCAAAGGGCCCCGGAGCGGGGACATTTTTGGTACCAGGGCTATAATTTGAATAATTGTGATAGAGGTCCACTAGATGCAGCTTCATACCAAATATCAAAGACCCAGGCCTTGTGGTTTCAGAGAAGAAGATTTTTGAAGATTTTCCCCATGTAAGTCTATGTAAAACCATAGGGCCCCAGAGTGGGGGCATTTTTGGCCCCAGGGCTATAATTTTAACAATCTTGGTAGAGGTCCATTAGATGCAACTTCATACCAAATTTCAAAGTCCTGGGCCTTGTGGTTTCAGAGAAGATTTTTAAAGATTATCCCTATATAAGTCTATGTAAAACCAAAGGGCCCCGGGACGGGGCCACTTTTGGCCCCAGCACTATAATTTGAATCATCTTGGTAGGGGTCCTTTAGAAGAAGCTTCATACCAAATATAAAAGACCTAGGCCTTGTGGTTTCAGAGAAGAAGATTTTTAAAGATTTTCCCTATATAAGTCTATGTAAAACCAAAGGGCCCCTGAGCGGGGGCATTTTTGGCCCAAGGGCTATAATTTGAACAATCTTGGTAGGGGTCCACTAGATGAAGCTTCATACAAAATATCAAAGTCCTGGGCCTTGCGGTTTCAGAGAAGAAGATTTTTAAAGATTTTCCCTATATAAGGCCATGTAAAACCAAAGGGTCCCAGTCGGAGGCTTTTTTTGCCCCAGCACTATAATTTGAACAATCTTGGTAGGGGTCCACTAGATAAAGCTTAATTCCAAATATCAAAGTCCTGGGCCTTGCAGTTTCAGAGCAGAAGATTTTTAAAGATTTTCCCTATATAAGCCTATGTAAAACCAAAGGGCCCGGCGGCGGGGACATTTTTGGCCTCAGCACTATCATTTGAATAATCTTGTTAGGGGTCTTTTAGATGAAGCTTCATACCAAATATAAAAGACCTAGGCCTTGTGGTTTCAGAGAAAAGGATTTTTAAAGATTTTCCCTATATAAGTCTATGTAAAAACAAAGGGCCCCTGAGCGGGGGCATTTTTGGCCCAAGGGCGATAGTTTGAACAATCTTGGTAGAGGTCCATTGGATGAAGCTTCATTCTAAATATCAAAGTCCTGGACCTTGCGGTTTCAGAGAAGAAGATTTTTAAAGATTTTCCCTATATAAGTCTATGTAAAACCAAAGGGCCCCTGAGCAGGGGGATTTTTGGCCCAAGGGCTATAATTTGAACAATCTTGGTAGGGGTCCACTAGATGAAGCTTCATACAAAATATCAAAGTCCTGGGCCTTGCGGTTTCAGAGAAGAAGATTTTTAAAGATTTTCCCTATATAAGCCTATGTAAAACCAAAGGGCCCCAGGTGGAGGCTTTTTTTGCCCCAGCACTATAATTTGAACAATCTTGGTAGGGGTCCACTAGATAAAGCTTAATACCAAATATCAAAGTCCTGGGCCTTGCAGTTTCAGAGCAGAAGATTTTTAAAGATTTTCCCTATATAAGCCTATGTAAAACCAAAGGGCCCGGGGGTGGGGACATTTTTGGCCTCAGCACAATCATTTGAATAATCTTGTTAGGGGTCTTTTAGATGAAGCTTCATACCAAATATAAAAGACCTAGGCCTTGTGGTTTCAGAGAAAAGGATTTTTAAAGATTTTCCCTATATAAGTCTATGTAAAAACAAAGGGCCCCTGAGCGGGGGCATTTTTGGCCCAAGGGCGATAATTTGAACAATCTTGGTAGAGGTCCAATGGATGAAGCTTCATTCTAAATATCAAAGTCCTGGACCTTGCGGTTTCAGAGAAGAAGATTTTTAAAGATTTTCCCTATATAAGGCCATGTAAAACCAAAGGGCCCCGGAACGGGGGCATTTTTTGCCCCAGCACTATAATTTGAACAATCTTGGTAGGGGTCCACTAGATAAAGCTTAATACCAAATATCAAAGTCCTGGGCCTTGCAGCTTCAGAGCAGAAGATTTTTAAAGATTTTCCCTATATAAGCCTATGTAAAACCAAAGGGCCCGGGGGCGGGGACATTTTTGGCCTCAGCACTATCATTTGAATAATCTTGTTAGGGGTCTTTTAGATGAAGCTTCATACCAAATATAAAAGACCTAGGCCTTGTGGTTTCAGAGAAAAGGATTTTTAAAGATTTTCCCTATATAAGTCTATGTAAAACTAGAGTGTTCACAAGTTTTTTCTTTAATTTGACCTACTGACCTACTTTTTGACCCGAAAAGACCTTTATTCAAACTTAGCCAAGATATTGTCACAATGACCATTCTGAGCAAGATTAATGATTTAACCAAACTTGTGGCCTCCTGAGTATTCACAAGGTTTTTCTATGATTTGACCTACTGACCTACTTTTCAACCGGACATGACCCATATTCAAACTTGACCGAGATATTGTCATGATGATCATTCTGAGCAAGTTTGATTATGATTGGACCAAAATTGTGGCCCCTAGGGTGTTCACAAGGTTTTTATATGATTTGACCCGCTGACCTACTTTTTAACCCGATATGACCCATATTCGAACTGGACTGAAATATTGTCACAATGGTCATTCTGAGCAAGTTTCATGATAATTGGACCAAAACAGTGGCCTTCAGAGTGTTCACAAGGTTTTTCTATGATTTGACCTACTGACCTACTTTTTGACCGGACATGACCCATATTCGAACTTGACCAAGATATTGTCATGATGATCATTCTGAGCAAGTTTGATTATGATTGGACCAAAATTGTGGCCTCTAGGGTGTTCACAAGGTTTTTCTATGATTTGACCCGCTGACCTACTTTTTAAGCCGACATGATCCATATTCAAACTTCACTAAAATATTGTCACAATGATCATTCTGAGCAAGTTTGATGATGATTGGACCAAAATTGTGGCCTCTCGAGTGTTCACAAGGTTTTTCTATGATTTGACCTACTGACCTACTTTTTTACCCGACATGACCCAAATTCGAACTTGACCGAGATATTGTCATGATTATCATTCTGAGCAAGTTTGATGATAATTGGACCAAAACTGTGGCCTCTAGTGTGTTCACAAGAAAAAGTTTACGCACGACGGACGACGGACGACGCACGACGACGCCGGACATCTTACTGTCACAAAAGCTCACCATGACCTTCGGTCAGGTGAGCTAATAAAAATGGGGTTCTAGGCGGTCAGAATTATATAGGCGTGTTTTCGTGATGATTAGCGCATTGGTAAAAAGGAATTTGTCATTTACATTAATGTCATGTAATATATATTTGTTTGCTTATTTGTTTGAATTGAAGTGTTACATCCCCGTCAACCTTATTTATTTCATTTTGGAGACGTTGCTTTCAATTGTGGTACTTTATATATCTAGAGAAATGCCAATCATTTCACTGAGGGTGGTTTTGGGGAGGTTCGAGTACTTTGGGTTGGGTGTTTAAATGAACCATATTTTTTCTTGTTTTTAACAGCCATTCTTATTCACGGGTGCTTGTTAGAATGCTTCGACGTGGGTGTTCTAACAAGCACCCAGATTTTTTTTTTTTTTTTGGTTTCGGTTTACAAGATTATTACACTAATATCGAGCCGATCGTTAATCAGAGAGGGGCGAAAACCGGAGTACCCGGAGAAAAACCACTTGACCTTCCGATGCAGAACATGGCGTCTCACGTATGACCCAAGCGAGGCTCGAACCACAGCGGTGAGAGACCTAATGACCAAGAGTCAGCGCTCTTAACCACTAGGCCACGGAGGCCCGTTCACCAAGAACATAGCCCAGCAGGCACATGACGTAATTATGATGTCACACCAGCGTCGGTACAACGTCATGACGTTTATGCAACGTCACAACTACGTCGGCGCAACGTCATGATGTTCCACCGATGTTGATATGACGTTGCCCTACCAACGTGAGCCTGCTGGGAGACGACGGAAAAATGTCCCTATTTAATCCTCGATACTTATGCTGCCAATGATCGTTTTTTTTTTTTTTTTTTTTTTTTGCTTTTTTTAGCTGACTGAACATTATTATAGCAAGTCCATGTGATGAACACCCCTCTGAACCCCACTTTGTATAGTGAAAACTGTGGTTTTCAGGGTTAAAAATTACTTTTCTTATTTCTGCCCCAAGACATAGGTTGTGGGTACTCGTCAGAACCGCCTCAATGAGGTGGTTCTTACGAGTACCCACAATCTATGTTTTGACTATAATTAAGAAAAATATCACACATTTTCATCAGAGAAGTTACAATTTTAGAGATATCATATGAAAGAATCCAGTATGTCACACGGATGAGTAAGGCTGCCACAATCGTATAACCGATTAATCGATCGATAAATTCCACAAAAATGATTATCATTTCTGATTTGCTTTAAATCGATTACTTGATGGGTACAATTCACTACCCAAAGTTATGCCTAAAATAGTTGGATGAGTGGCAAACAGTGCAGACCCTGATGAGACGCCGCATTATGCGGCGTCTCATCTGGATCTACGATGTTTGCTCAGGCCTGTCTGTTCAAATATACATATGGTAAAGTGCATCATATGGTCGTCATGCTCAGACAGAAAGCCAGACAGGTAAAATAAATCTTAGGGATTACTAATTACTTAGCGATTATCGATCGCAATGACAAGACTGATAATCGATTATCTTTGCAGCTCCGATTGGCCAGCCCTACGGATGAGTTATCCTAATGAGCGGAATCTATGCACTTTCAGGGGAAATAACTCGCTCAAAATATTTTTGTCTTCATTATCTCTGGAGGAGAAAATTCTTTAACAGTTGACCCCTAATTTGACAGAGGCCCATTGTCTGTTTGTGTTGAGGTTTTACGTACCCGTAAACACATTTTGGATTATTAAGAGACGTTGCGTCCTATTTTGTGGGGCTCTTACCCGACAATATGATGATATGACATGTCAAACCATATCACCCAATGAAATCTTTCTTGGGCCGGTTTAAACCTTCTAAGCGCTTTACCAGTACTCAAGCTCGGTCGGTTTCAGCTCTGCGCGGAAGCAACATGCAGTCCAACTCTTTTCTCTTAGCCCCAATGGGCGGGGGCTTCACAAAAATGTCTCCCGGCTGGTATACAAGGTAAAAATTCATTCATTCTCTTTCATAAAATGTGAAAAATCTTAGATAATCAAACCAGAGATGCGGGTTATCTAAAGGGCAATAAAAAGTCGCTGATCTTGATCAGTCTGGCCCTGCGGAGGTGATGGATGGTTCGAGTCTTCTCTGGTCGCACATACCATCTGTATACTAGCGCATTTGACATTGACAAGGGTTTCTTTGTAATTACATGTAGTTGATTAGCTGCAATGATCGTACCTTTTTCAACAGATGTTCAGAAAATATTGCATGAGATTTCTCTCAAGCCATACATTCACTGATAAACTGAGTTAAGGGGAATGGGAACACCTGGCAGATTTTTCCGCCATTTTCAAAGGGAGACAACTTTCGGGACTTCCTGTTCGCTTTTCTATAAGACCTGTTCCACTGAAAAAGGGGTCTACTCTTAAAGGAAAGAATTTGCTCCTCAGGAGCAAATTCTTTCCTTTGAGAGTTGACCCCTACTGACGTGGGAGACAAAAATACTTTTGAAGGAGTTACCTCCCCTGAAGGTGTATCTATTCTCCTTAATTAATTTGCTTTTTGGCACTTTCCAGCATAATCACTAATTGCGCATAATTAAGTTACCAATTACATAACACGTCGGTGCGGCAAAATGCATTCTTTCATACTTCCAAAAAACGCCTATATCATTTTGACCCCCTTGAACCCCACTTTTATATAGTAAAACTGGGGTTTCCGGGGGTACCCCTTATTTTTCTTATTTCTGCTCTTAAATATAGATTGTGGGTACTCGTTAGAACGCCTCGATGAGGCGTTCTAACGAGTGCCCACAATCTATATTTTGAGCAGAAATAAGAAAAATATCATAATTTTTCATCATAAAAGTTTCATTTTTTCGGCGATAAAGGTGGCAATTTGTTTGTATAGGCGTGTTTGCGTAATGTATTTCTTATTTGCTCCAAACATAGGTAACGAGTACCACCTATGTTTTAGAGCAGAAATAAGAAAAAATAATTTATCATAGGGCGTTGCGTCTGGGTATGGGATAACGACAGGCATTTAAAATCGGTAATCCACTACAACCAATGTTTGGAGTATAAATAATTAAAAAATCACGAATTTTCATCAGAAAAGTTGTCATTTTGGAGATGTGATACATGCACTATGTTCGGCGGTTCTAACGATTACCCACAACTATGAAATAAGAAAAATAATGCATACCCCATAAACCTAGTTTTCTCTAAATGAAGTGGGGTGTACGGGTGGGGGGCATCTTCTTTCCAAGGACGTGTCCGAGTGATGAAATGCATGTGATTACCTGTGGCTTGCAACTTGGCAATGGTTGTCTTTCCCTGGCGGCAATCGTTCGAGAGCGACAGGCCCCCAAAGTGTCTGGATATTTTCTGGAATGGTGGCGTTCTCATATTTGCCCTGTTCTAGAAACAGAAGGGCGGGGCCTCTCGCTGGGGCGCTGTACTGCCCACCCACTTTTAAGTTGACTTCAGAAGACAATGGAACTGAAAGAAAAATCCGAAATTAACACAATGATAATCCGTGGGACTAGATGCATTTCATACCCCCAAAATGGACAAATATCCGATGAAAACGTGTGATATTTTTCTAATTAAAACTTATAACATGGGTTGTGGGTGCTCGTTAGAACCGCCTCATTGAGGCAGTTTTAACGAGTGCCCACAACCTATAATGATACATGTTTTGTTTGATGTGAGGTTTAACGTCCCTGTCAACACTGCAAAGGTCATTTTGAAGACATTGCTTCCAATTTTGTGGGACTTTTACCCGACGTTGAGATGTCTCAAGCTCTGCCACCCAATGAAACCAATGCCGTTTATGAGCATGGACGGTTCGACTAGCACTGCTTTGCCTGGGCAGGCCTAGATCCTGTAAGCAGTTTACCAGTACTCGTGGGCGGATCGGTTTCAGCTCTGCGTGGAAGCATCATGCAGTCCATCTATTTCTTCAAGCCCCGATGGGCGGGGGCCGTACTATTTTAATGTTCCTGGTAGCAATAGCGGGGACAAATTGTTTTTGCCCTGTCTGTTTGTTGGTTTGTTTGTTGGTTGGACAACTTTAAAATTGGCCATAACTTTTATATTGTTTGAGGTAGAGCCTTCATATTTGGCATGTAGGTTCCTTGTCACAGGGCTTCTCATTCATATATATAAAAAATGACCTGTTACCTTGACCCTGACCTTGATCGGCGACATACTTTAAAGAAAAAAAATAACATTGGCCATAACTTTCTAACCATTTGAGGTAGAACCTTCATATTTGGTATGTAGATTCCTTGTGACAAGGGCTTCCCACTCATACAATAAATTTAGCCTGTGACCTTGACTTTGAACTGCGACCTACTTAAAAGAAAAAAATAACATTGGTCATAATTTTCTAACCATTTCAGGTAGAGCCTTCAAATTTGGCATGTAGTTTCCTTGTGACAAGGGCTTCCCATTCATACAAAAATGACCTGTAACCTTGACCTTGTTCTTATTAAAACTCATAACATAGGTTGTGGGTGCTCGTTAGAACCGCCTCGTTGAGGCGGTTCTAACGAGTATCCACAACCTATGATGATACATGTAAAAACACATAGGGGATATTTGATTTTTTCAGTGTAAGATCGATTTTGGTTTCACCGAATGTATTTTCACGAGTGGTGAAACCACGAGTGGTAGTTAAAACTCATCTGAGGTTTTATGCTTGTTCTCGTTTACTGAAAGTTTAAAAAAAAACAGATTAGAAACGGCTGAGAAAAGGTGGAGACACTATTTTTCACTAATATTTATGCTCAAGGGCAGGTAAATCGAAAGCCTTTTGTCTCATGCGGCCAAAATTCGAACTAAACATAGACTGTAAGCTCCTTCTGGTTATCTGGAAGTTTGATGATGGCCAGGTTAGAAATAGCTAAGCAAAGTTGGCGACATCGTTTTCCCATTGTAAGTCTATAGGAAAATGTTTCACCCTCAAGGGGATGTAACTGGAAATCCGGTGGTCAGATTCAAGACAAAATCGAACTCATTAGAGATTTTATGCTTATCCTCGTTTACCAAAAGTAACAAAAGGACAATGTGTGTGTGTGTGAATTTGGGTTTAACGTCGTTTTTTTCAACAATTTTTCAGAACAAAAACAAAAGGATCAGATCAAAAACGGTTGCGGAAAGCTGGATAAACCATTTTTCGCTAATATTTATGCTCAAGGGCAGGTAACTCAGAAGTCATTTGACCTGCGTGGCCCAAATGCAAACTCAACATAGACTATATGCCCCTCCTGGTTATCTGCAAGTTTGATGAAAATCTGATTTGAAATGGTCGAGAAAGGCTGGAGATGTTGTTTTCCGAATTGTAAGTCTATGGGAAAATCTTTCACACTCAAGATGTAACTGGAAAACCACTGGTCAGATTCAAGTCAACTTCGAACTCGCTCGAGATTTTATGCTTGTCCTCTTTACCAAAAGTTACAAAATGATCCAATCAAAAACGGCTGAGAAAAGCTGGAGACACCATTTTTCACTTACATTTATGTTCAAGGGCAGGTAACTCAGAAGCTGTTTGTTCCGTGCAGCCCAAATTTGAACTCAACATAGACTGTAAGCCCCTCCTGGTATTCTGCAAGTTTGATGAAGATCGGATCAGAAATGGCGGAGAAAAAGTGGAGACGTCGTTTTCCCCATAATTAGTCTATGGGAAATTATTTTCACGCTCAAGGGGATGTAACGGAAAAAAACGCTGGTCAGATTCAAGCCAAATTCGAACTCGTCCAAGATTTTATGCTTGTTCTCGTTTATGAAAAGTTACAAAAGGATCAGATCATAAACGGCTGAGAAAAGCTGGAGACACCATTATTCACTTATATTTATGTTCAAGGGCAGGTAACTCCAAAGCTGTTTGTCCCATCCATCCCAAATATGAATTCGACGTAGACTGTAAGCCCCTCCTGGTATTCTGCAAGTTTGATGAAGATCGGATAAAAATGGCTGAGAAAAGTGGAGATGTCGTTTTCCCCATTATAAGTCTTTGGGAAAATTTTTCACGCTCAATGGGATGTAACTGGAAAACCGCTGGTAAGATTCAAACCAAATTCGAACCTGTCAGAGATTTTATGCTTGTCCTCGTTTATGAAAAGTTACAAAAAGATCATATCATAAACGGCTGAGAAAAGCTGGAGACATCATTTTTCAATTATATTTATGCTCAAGGGCAGGTAACTCCAAAGCTGTTTGTCCCGTGCAGCCCAAATTCGAACTCGAGGTAGACTGTAATCCCCTCCTGGTTATCGGCAAGTTTAATGAAGACCGGATCAGAAATGGCCGAGAAAAAGTAGAGACGTCGTTTCCCCCATTATAAGTCTATGGAGCCTTTTTTGTTTCCATGGCAACCAGAATTCCAATCTGATCAGCCCAAAAACCTTATGGAGCCTTTCCCCCTAACTGCTGATGCATATCATGAAATTTGATCAAGATTGGTAATGGGGTTTTAGAGATATACCTATTTGAAATTGTTTACGGACGCACGGACGCACGCACGACGGACGACGGAATAAATGTGATCACAAAAGCTCACCTTGTCACAACGTGACAGGTGAGCTACAAATAAGGTTATACCTGTAAACCCCATTTTAACTATATGGGCCCCGTCAAGCGATTTTGGTACTTATCGCCTATGCGAGCAGCGAAGGTTCAGGCGCATCCGCGCAGTCTCGCCAATACCGTCGCTGCTCGCTCATACAAGCAGTGAATCAAGAGGAACCTGCAGACAGAAAGCCATATCCCTGGCCCCTCTGAATGGCTGGGCATGCGCAGTTAAAATTTGTCATGACGGAATGCTCGAAGACACAAATTCGCTTAATATAAAGTGGGGTTAAGAGGATGTTCATTTCACGCACTTGTTCACGTGATGAATTTTTGGAGATCGGCCCGCTGGCCTCGGAGGAGATGTCGTTTAAAGATTTTCTATTTTAACCTCATGGTTGTCATTTTGTTCATGTATTTTAGCAATTTTGGTAAAAGGTCATATCAGGAACATTACTGTGAAATTGTTTTTAAATCGGGCCACTGGTCTATGCGGAGATGTCCTTTAGTTGTTTAAAGGACTTTCTGTTTCAAGCCTTGGCAGCCATTTGATTTAACGGATCGGAACCATTTTAGCAAGTTTGGTCGCAGGTCACCCAAGGTACATATCTGTGAAATTATTTTGAAATCCAACCACCAGTATTAGGAGATGTCATTTGAGTAGATTGTTGACAGAATGTTCAAAGGTTTTTTTTCTATTCTTTGGTCTGGCGGCCATTTTGTTCAGCGGAGTGGAACCTTTTTTAGCAATTTTGGTAGAGGATCCCCAAAGGAAGATTTCTTGAAATTATTTTGAAGTCGGGCTAGTGTAGTGACCCACGAGATGTCATTTTAAGGTTTTCTATTTTTAGCACTGGTGGCCAATTTGTTTAGCTGAGCGGAACCATTTTAGCCATTTTGGTAGAGGACCACCCAAGCCAAACTATTTCAGAATCCATTCATCAGTTTAGGAGGAGATGTGTTAACAGATGCATGACGGACGAACATTTAGCGGTCACAAAAGCTCACATTGAGCCTTTGGCTCAGGTGATTTACAAATGGTCTCAAAATGCATTATAATCGCTTCTAGGGGGAGGGAGCACTCGTCAGCCCCACTTTCGTGCTCTCCCTATGCTCCTGCCTTCGTCACTCGGGGAACACCTTTAAAATTCAACGACCGTTCCATATTTCAAAAGGCGACGACGGCCCTAACACGAGGCACAATGGACACTAACCAATTCCAATAGCCAACAACGAGCATTTCACCATGAAATAAATTCTCTTGTAAAAATAGTTACAATGTTTGTATTTTTAGGTGATAATTATTAAAATAAATAGTTTATCCATTTCCCTTCAGAAAATTAAGCCATCTAAACTCACCTTTAATGTCTATTACACCGCCAGTTTTTCCACTGGGGTTCTCCACAGCTGGTAACAAGTTATAGGAGGATTCCCCGATTCTTTCACTTGACCCGCAACAGCCCTGCGATTGCTCAAGGTGAAACAGAATATTGTTATATTGTCGAGTGTCATAAACGAATTTTCCGTCCTTGGCAACCTCCTCTCTGCTCCAAACTATGTCGGAATGTCCTTGCACGCTACCTGACGGTCTCCTGAAGCGTGTCAGTCTGAGACCTTGTTTGGTTCCAGCACTCCCAAATACGTTCAGCTTGAACTTCGACAATTGTCGTCGCCCAGTGTTGTGAAGTGACATTTCTTCAAAGCGGATGGTTGTTTTCTTTGTGGCATATCCGTATGTATCTTCATGGGTTATTTGGTAAAGGAATCCTTCCGGTGGTGGGCCTCGGTACATTGCCCCAAACATCGCAAATCCTTCATTAAAGACCCTTTTCCAATGTTCCCGGGTTTTCATATCCGCATTGTAAAGTTTAGACCCTTCACTCCTGTCTGTGACATTGTCGTCATGGTTGAAAAGGTTGCCAATATAGGTCATCATATCCTTCTTGTAGGCCCATGGGTTGAGTTGGTGTGTATGCCAAATTAGGTCAATGTCGTAACAAGGCACTATGAATTCATCAGGTAATTGCTGTTTTAGGTAAAGGAATTTCTTGTATCGAAGCATTCCTACATCAAGATATTTTGGGTCCCTGTGGTGAGGTAATGACACTTGGTAATAGAACGCCTTTTGTCTAGAGGCGGCATCTATAATGTTGTAGGTAATCTTGGACTGGAAGTTGCTGACAGCGTACTCGTCATAGGGGGTCCCAAAGTCAAGAGCGAATGGTTCTTCGTGTTGATAAAGTTTGTGCCATAGATCACGTGACCTTGTCAAAGCTTTCTGGTAATCTTTCTTACTCCTCAATACATGGTTTATCACAGTATTCACAATGTCTACACAGTCCTTGGAATACGCCCTCGGAGACAACATATGACAATGCCACACCCATTCTATATCCAAAGGAGCCGAGAGACATTCAGTCGGATTCGCAGCAGCAAGCGGGAGCCAGTACTTCTCGTATCGGTAAATACTTCTCGCGAGAATATGCGGCTTCTTGAGTTCCTGAATATTGTCAACAGACTCCAAGAAATCGATCTGGTACACAGCCTGGCTTTTTAGGTCTACGCTGAATGAAAACTTTTTTGGATTGAAAGCCATTTTTGCAAAAACTTTGTTTCACCACCTGAAAATAATGAAAAGAATCATAGTACTGACAGAATGAGTAATCACGAAAACACACCTATTCAAATACAGTAAAATTCCTATATTAAGACCACCTTTGGGACAGTTCAAAAGTGGTCTTAAAGACCACTTTTGAACAGTCCCAAAGGTGGTCCCTAACCAGAGGACACTATGACCAGAAAAGACAAAGGAAGATTAAGTGCACGCTTAAAAATAAGCTTTGAAAAGCGGAATTAGTCTGAATTTCAAGTGGTCTTAATAGCGGAATTTTACTGTACATGTATATTGAAAATTCCACCACCAAAAATGAAAAATTTCAGACAAAAGAAAAATCTGTTAGTTTCATATTTCTGCTCAAACGTACGTCGTGGGTACTCATTAGAACCGCCTCGGGTTTCGACAAAAATGTTCCGTTCCAGTCAGAACAAAACAGCGGGCCAACGTCGGGCCGACAGCGATACGACGTCATGTCGTATCGCTGTCGGGTCCGTCGTTGGCACGGCATTTTATGCTGGCTTGGTAGGTGCTCTAAACAAATACTGAATCAGTCTGCCCGCCCAAATAAGAATACAATCTACCCTATCAGTTTGAAAATAAACAGTTCAACTGGAATGGCTGGAGCACCTTTGGGGCCATGAAGATTTGTTCGAGATATGGGCAGTTCGAGCCACTGAGTGGTAACCATAGGACCGGGTAAGGCGGCATAGTGGGGATGCCCTGGGCTGTCTTTTGTTCCTTCCTTGATAAGAAATAGATCGGACTGCATGGGTTGTAACCGACCGCAAATGAGTACTGGTAAACCGCTTAGAGGGTCTAAGCATCCCCTGGCAAAGTGATTCACTGATGTAAGTCGAACCGCCCATGCATTTAATCCTCTTGGTTTCATTTAGCGGCAAGGCCTGAGGTGTCATTTCATCTCAATTTCGGGTAAAAGTGCAACGTCTCCAATATGGCCTTAATAGTGTTTACGGGGACGTAAACCCTCAATTCAAACAAATGATTTTGTGTGACTAATTAGAATTGACTCGTCTTAGGTGAGCCGCGAACTTAATACACACAACATTTATTTTATTTTTTTAGCTCCAAAATGACCTTTATAGTGTTTACGGGGACGTAAATCCTCAATTCAAACAAATGATTTTGTGTGATTTATTAGAATTGACTCATCTGAGACGAGCCGCGAACTTAATACACACACCATTTATTTTATTTTATTTATTTATTTATTTTTTATTTATTTATTTTTTTTTTTTTTTTGGGGGGGGGGGGGGTTGGTTTTGCAAGATTATTTCACGTATATCGAGCCAATCGTTAATCCGAGGTGGACGAAAACCCATGTTCCCGGAGAAAACACACCTGACCCTCGGCTGCAGAACTTGGCGTCTCACATGTGACCCGAGCCAAGCTCGAACCACATTGAGACTCATCGCCCATGGCGACCCGACAAATACACTTAACAAACCTTAGACAATATACATGTACGCCAAGCGTCTGTAGGACCAGATCAGACGCCAAAGAACGCACGGCGTCTGATCTGGGTTTACATTGTTTGCTTAAAGTACATGTAATAGTGTCAGCTTTGTGCAGTTTGTGGTACGTTTTACAAAAATGTTTCATTCATTTTGTGGTACGTACCATCATCACGAAAACACGCCTATTTAATTTTGATCCTCTTGAAAAATAGAAGTGTAGGCAATGATCAGGAATCGATACAATCAACCCACAGCTCCCATCAGAGACACCAAAGGGAAAGAAACACAACATGAAACAACAGACCAAATGGAAACATCAATAGCGGAAAGCCAAAAGCACAGTTACTTTCCCACAAAATGGTCAATAGGCTATCCAAAATAATATAAGCGACACAAAGACCCAAAGACAAACAATTACAAAAACAAACCGCGACAGAAGAACCACGCACTTTTATATTGTAAAAACTGGGGTTTACCTGGGTAAACCTTATTTTTCTTATTTCTACTCTAACATATAGATTGTGGGTATACGTTAGAACCGCTCCGACGAGGCGGTTCTAACGTGTACCAATGTTACAACGCATAATGAAGTAATGTAGTAATTTCTTCATTTTGATTTTTTTTATTTCATTATGCGTTGGCGTAGTCGACGCGAAATGAAGTAAAAAAATTATTTCATTTCGAGTTGATATGCACCATATCGATGCAAAATGAAGTAATGATGGAAGAACATAGCTGTCTACGAAAGGAGACCAAAGACTTAGGAAGCAATACAGGTAAATTCCAATATAACGACCACATTTGAGACAGTTCAAAAGTGGTCTTTAAGACCACATTTGAACAGTCCCAAAGATGGTCTTCCACAAGTGCACAATGAATGTCGCAATCACAAAGAAAATGTAACTTTAACCTTCAAAATATGCTTTAAAAACAAAATTTGTCTTAATTTTAGGTGGTCTTAATAGCTGAATTTCAATGTATTTGATTATGTTAGTAGAGTTAAAACTGAGCGCCTTACGGTATTTTGGTCCCATGTCTGATGTTTTTCCCTCATTTGTGTTTTAAGGCTCAACACATGATCATGTAGTGCACACAAAAGTTGGGGTGGGGGACCATATTGGCTTGGACCAGTCCATAGCCCAGTTGTTTGTCCATCTATGCATCTTAAAAGGAGTGCGAGTGTGTTTCAGTTTCCGTCCCACCAACAGCTAAGGTCATACAAAATAGCGAACTTGGTTTCAAGACACATTCATACGGAAACGGGATCTCGGTTTCAAGACTCCACATGCATGTTTAAGCCTTAAATATTTGGGTTAATTTTGTTTCTGTGATGTTTGAAAAAGTGTGCCATCTCTCAAAGCAAAATACACGTGCTTTTTTTTCATTTAGAACCGACCTCATACTGTCGACGCATATTCGCCCCCGCCCATCGGGGCTTGAAGAAATAGATGGGCTGCACGATGATTCCACGCAGAGCTGATACCGACCGCACATGAGTACTGGTAATCTGCTTAGAAGGTCTAAGCCTGCCAAGGAAAACTGCTGCGAGTCGGCCCCTCCATGCATATAAACCCTTTTGGGTTTAATTGGACGGCAGGGATTGAGATGTCATTTAATCTCAATGTCGGGTAAAAGTAAAAAAAAATTGGAAGCAACGTCTCCCAAATGACCTACTGAATAGTTTTGACGGTGACGTTAAACCTCAAATCAAACAAACAAACTGTCGACGCATAATGAAGTAAAATTAAGTATGCCACCTATCACCGCAAAATGAAATAATTCTTTCATTTTGCGCAAACCTCTCAGTATCGACGCATAATGCAGTAAAAACTACTTTTTATTTCATTTCGCATCGACTATGCCAACGCATAATGAAGTAAAAATTTCAAAATGAAGATATTACTACATTACTTTATTATGCGTTGTAACATACCCACAATCTATATTTCGAGCAGAAATAAGAAAATGTCATATTTTTTCATCGGAAAAAAAATCGATTTTTCATAATAAAACTTAACAATCCTTACAACCCTATTCTTGGAAATGGGCCGCTCCAAACTTATTCGTTGGATGATTCTGTTGCCATACAAGGGTTAATACATTACCATAACGCCTCATCACACGGCGTTAGGATTAACCCCCTGTTCCTTAAGCAACTGAGCCCTGAGCCCTAAATGTGGCCAAGGCGCCCCGCCCATCAGGGCTTAGAGAAATGGTGCTTCCGCGCACCAAACTCGAGTACAGGTAAGCCGCGAAGGTCTAAGCCTTCACAGGAAAAGCGGTGCGAGTCGGTCTGCTCCTTCAACCCTAGCGGTTTCTTTGGTAGGTAGGGCTTAAGATGACACCGCATCTTAATGTCGGTAAAACGTCCCACAAAATCGAAAGTAGCCTGGCTCCCTGACTTCTAAGAAATGTTACTCCTCCTTGATTATTTGTTTGCTCATATATACTCTCTTACCTCCTAAAAACACATAGCTGGTCAGCCAAATAGGTGAGAATTCCCTTTGCTAATGTGATTTTTTATATTAAACAAATAAAGCATGATACAGGGATAGCCCCTTCGTGAATGTACTTTTAGTGCCCGCATACGTTAAACACTATCTACATGTATCAACACTATCAACATGTATCAGTTAGACAGGAGTCTAAATCGGAAGCAACGTCTCCAAAATATTGTAAACCGGGGCGTAAAAACAAACACGCCAATGGTTCGACCGCATAACTGAACAAGTATAGCTTTTAACAAAAAAGCTAGGTCTACGCTTAGCCTCGATAGCGCAGTGGTTACCGCGTTCGACTTATGATCGAGAGGTTGTGCGTTCGAACCGGCCACCGGTATCGAGGTGTGTCCTTGGGCAAGACACGTAATGACACTGCTCCACTTCACCCAGGTGTAAATGGGTGGCAGTGGTGTTTCAAAGCCACTGTCTCTCTCGCGCGCGCGTGAAAGCACCGGGAATGAGTGTTCGAGAGCGATTCAATAAGCTTGAAGCTTTCATCGCAATCGAACTAAAATAAATTAGTATAAACTACGTGATAACAAACTAAACTAATACGCTTAGCACATATTAAATGTGAATGTCTAGAGTTATATCCCAGAAATGTAATTTATACAATTAACTGTCTTTGGCAATATTCTAATTGCCATACTGCCGACTGAAGTATAATGTCTAAAATATCAAAGTTGCAAGCGCTGTAATTTTGTCAAAAGTACTTTTTCATCTTTAAAAAGGCACATGTGCAACGTCAATATGCTTGTGACATCATATCAGTTGGAATGCTTGGAAAATGTTAGAAAAGATAGGCAGACACCTTTCCTACACTTTAGAGAAGACTGTAGGAAGATTAACCCAAAACTTTTGCAAAGGCGAGGCAAGTTTTTAGCTGAAGGCTACTGGGGGGCGGCTTATTGAATAGGCAGTGATCCGTCGTGGTCGAGAGTTTGTAGATGTACATTTTGTATAAGCCTGTACAAATATGATGACAACTCGTATGGGCTTGTACAAATGTGATAGCAATTCTGTGCCAGAGCTCTGCCCGTGGGCCTTTTTCGTGTGCAATGGGCCTTTTTTCTTCTTGTGAAAGCTTATACTTGTTGTTGCATTAAAATGGAAAGGTCAACCTGCATTGTGGGTAGCTAATGGCTGTACCTTCGTGTTAAATCTTCCCTCTATAAAGTCTACGCCAATGGGCGAAGACACTCATTAAGGTGAATAGATGCACCTGGCATATTTTCCGCCATTTTAGCCATTTTTACAATAGAGACAACTTATAACACCCTGTTCGCTATACTGGTCCCTCTCTGAAAATGGGGTCTCCTCCTAAAGGAAAGAATTTGGAAGCAACATCTCCAAAATGATCTTACAGTGTTGATGGTGACGTTAAACCTCAAATCAAACACACAAACAAAGGAAAGACTTTGCTCCGCTGGAGCAAATTCACATCCCTAAACAGTAAAAGAGTAGACTTTTACTGTTTAGGGAGGCGAACGTTTCATGATGCAATTAACGCCCCTCTAAACCTCACTTTACACAGAGAAAACTGGGGTTCACAGGGGGGGAATACATTATTTTTCTTATTTATGCCCCTAGACAAAGGTTGTGGGTACTCCTTAGAACCGCCTCAATGAGGCGGTTCTAACAAGCTCCCACAACCTATGTTTGGATTAAAAATTAATTACAAAAATATTTTCATCAGAAATATTACCGTTTGGGAGAAATGTACGAGTGCTCAAGGGCCCCCACCCATCGGGGCTGGGAAAAACAGATTGGGCTGCATGTCGATTCCACGCAGAGCTGAAACCGCCCACGAGTACGGGTAAACCGCTTAGAGTGTCTAAGCCTGCCCAGGCAAAGAGAAGGGAGTCGGACAGTTCCTGCATATAAACCCTTTTGGTTTATTATGACGTCATGGCTTGAGATGTCATTTCATCTCAATGTCGGGTAAAAGTCCCATAAAATTAGAAGCAACGTCTCCAAAATGACCTAAATAGTGTTGACGGGGACGTTAAACAACAATTCAAACAAACAACGATGCTCCATGTCACACGGATAAATTATCGTAACGTTTCGCTGAAGGTCTGCATGCTGGGTAATTTTTGCAGCAGACGACAGTATGAAATTATTTTTCTATTTTTTCCTAGAAAACAGGATTTGACAGTTTGAAATTATTTTTCTATTTTTTTCCTAGAAAACAGGATTTGACATTTCATCTCCACAATTTGCTTTGTTTTCTGGGAACAATAAGAACAAGAGGGCCATGATGGCCCTGGATCGCTCACCTGATCCATAGTGTAACAAGTGGGCCCCAGAGAGGGCCATTATTGGCCCCAGGGCTTTAATGTACATAATGTTGAGGGAGGTCGTAAAGGTGAAGCTTCATACCAAACATCAACAAAGGCTAAAATTTGAACAATCTTGTCAAAGGTCCACTAGATGAAGCTACACATCAAATATCAAAGACCTGGGCCTAGCGGTTTCAGAGAAGAAGATTTTTAAAGATTTTGCCTATATAAGCCTATGTAAAATCAAAGGGCCCCGGGACAGGGCATTTTTTGCCCCAGCACTATAGTTTGAACAATCTTGGTAGGGGTCCACTAGATGAAGCTTCATACCAAATATCAAAGTTCTGGGCCTTGTGGTTTCAGAGAAGAAGATTTTTAAAGATTTTCCCTATATAAGCCTATGTAAAACCAAAGGGCCCCGTGGCAGGGGGGGATTTTTTGTCCCAGCACTATAATTTGAACAATCTTGGTAGGGGTCCACTAGACGAAGCTTCATACCAAATATCAAAGTCCTGGGCCTTGTGGTTTCAGAGAAGAAGATTTTTAAAGATTTTCCCTATATAAGCCTATGTAAAACCAAAGGGCCCCGGGGCAGGGCATTTTTGGCCCCAGCACTAAAATTGGAACAATCTTGGTAGGGGTCCACTAGATGAAGCTTCATACCAAATATCAAAGTCCTGGGCCTTGTGGTTTTAGAGAAGAAAATTTTTAAAGATTTTCCCTATATAAGCCTATGTAAAACCAAAGGGCCCCGTGGCGGGGGCATTTTTGGCCCCAGCACTATAATTTGAACAATCTTGGTAGGGGTCCACTAGATGAAGCTTCATACCAAATATATAAGACCTGGGCCTTGTGGTTTCAGAGAAGAAGATTTTTAAAAATTTTCCCTATATAAGCCAATGTAAAAGCAAAGGGCCCCGTGGCGGGGGCATTTTTGTCCCAGCACTAAAATTTGAACAATCTTGGTAGGGGTCCACTAGATGAAGCTTCATACCAAATATCAAAGTCCTGGGCCTTGTGGTTTCAGAAAAGAAAATTTTTAAAGATTTTCCCTATATAAGCCCATGTAAAACCAAAGGGCCCCGTGGCGGGGGCATTTTTTGTCCCAGCACTAAAATTTGAACAATCTTGGTAGGGGTCCACTAGATGAAGCTTCATACCAAATATCAAAGACCTGGGCCTTGTGGTTTCAGAGAAGAAGATTTTTTAAGATTTTCCCTATATAAGCCTATGTAAAACCAAAGGGCCCCGGGGCGGGGGCATTTTTGGCCCCAGCACTGTAATTTGAACAATCTTGGTAGGGGTCAACTAGATGAAGCTTCATACCAAATATCAAAGACCTGGGCCTTGTGGTTTCAGAGAAGAAGATTTTTAAAGATTTTCCCTATATAAGCCAATGTAAAACCAAAGGGCCCCGTGGCGGGGGCATTTTTTGTCCCAGCACTATAATTTGAACAATCTTGGTAGGGGTCCACTAGATGAAGCTTCATACCAAATATCAAAGTCCTGGGCCTTGTGGTTTCAGAGTAGAAGAGTTTTGAAGATTTTCCCTATATAAGCCTATGTAAAACCAAAGGGCCCTGGGGCGGGGGCATTTTTGGCCCCAGCACTATAATTTGAACAATCTTGGTAGGGGTCCACTAGATGAAGCTTCATACCAAATATCAAAGACCTGGGCCTTGTGGTTTCAGAGAAGAAGATTTTTAAAGATTTTCCCTATATAAGCCAATGTAAAACCAAAGGGCCCCGTGGCGGGGGCATTTTTCGTCCCAGCACTCAAATTTGAACAATCTTGGTAGGGGTCCACTAGATGAAGCTTCATACCAAATATCAAAGTCCTGGGCCTTGTGGTTTCAGAGAAGAAGATTTTTAAAGATTTTCCCTATATAAGCCTATGTAAAACCAAAGGGCCCCCGTGCGGGGGCATTTTTGGCCCCAGCACTATAATTTGAACAATCTTGGTAGGGGTCCACTAGATGAAGCTTCATACCAAATAACAAAGACCTGGGCCTTGTGGTTTCAGAGAAGAAGATTTTTTAAGTTTTTGGTGAAAAAAATCTGTTTTTGGCTCCTGTGACCTAGATGTGCAACGGACCGGAACCATTTGACCCATATTCAAACTTGACCGAGATATTGTCATGATGATCATTCTGAGCAAGTTTAATGATGATTGGACCATAACTGTGCCCTCTAGTGTGTTCACAAGGTTTTTCTATGATTTGACCTACTGACCTACTTTTTGACCCAACATGACCCATATTCAAACTTGACTGAGATATTGTCAGGATGATTATTCTGAGCAAGTTTGATGATGATTGGACCATAACTGTGCCCTCTAGAGTGTTCACAAGGTTTTTCTATGAATTGACCTACTGACCTACTTTTTGACCCGACATGACCCATATTCAAACTTGACCGAGATATTGTCACAATGATCATTCTGAGCAAGTTTGATGATAATTGAACCATAACTGTGCCCTCTAGAGTGTTCACAAGGACTATCTATGGTTTGACCTACTGACCTACTTTTTGACCCTACATGATCCATATTCGAACCTGACCGAGATATTGTCATGATAATTATTCTGAGCAAGTTTGATGATGATTGGACCAAAACTGTGCCCTCTAGAGTGTTCACAAGGTTTTTCTATGATTTGACCTACTGACCTACTTTTTCACCCGACATGACCCATATTCGAACTTGACCGAGATATTGTCATGATGATCATTCTGAGCAAGTTTGATGATGATTGGACCAAAACTGTGGCCTCTAGTTTGTTCACAAGAAAAAGTTTACGCACGACGGACGACGGACGACGGACGACGCACGACGACGCCGGACATCTTACTGTCACAAAAGCTCACCATGACCTTCGGTCAGGTGAGCTAAAAATATCAACAATTTGTCGTCTGCTGATTTAGCCTAGAGAGTGGTAAAGGTTTAACCCTTTTAGAACCGGAAACCCCAAAACGGGTAACTGGGCAAACAGTGCAGGCCCAGATCAGACGCCGCAGAACGCGGCGTCTCATCAGGGCCTACACTATTTGCGAAAAGTTGAGCCATTTTCCAAATACATTTTGAAGAAAAAACAACCTGACACCCCTGAATTTTGGAATGGACTCCTGCTATATATAAAGAGAAAGATTTCATTTGGGGCAAAAGGGGTTAATTATATATTTACCCGGTTTACACAAAAGAAAATGTACGTGATATACGGGTGCAAAATCTGTAACCCATTTTGTACCGGAAACTCCAAAACGGGTAGTTGGCAAACAGTGCAGGCCCAGATCAGACGCGGCGTCTAAACTGGGCCTACAATGTTTGCAAAAGGTTCAACCATTTTCCTGGCTAATTATGAAGAAAACGCAACCTGACACACCTAAATTTTGAAATGGACTCCTGCTGTGTATTGGAGGAAGATCCTATTTGGATACAAAATGGGTTAAAATTGCGAGGTTGTAAACACCGTGTACTTGAACTGATTTCGCTGAAAAAGTGTAAATTCATGGTTGAACTCCCAAAATGAAATTATATGACTATGTAAGCTGCAGTGGAGGTCAAAAGGCAGTCAGTCAAGTGCAACTAAAAATGTTTTGACAACTAGAAACATGTCTTCGTTACCGCTGTTCATTAAGGAAATACTCTTTGAAAAGAAAGAAAGAAAGAAAGAAAGAAAGAAAGAAAGAAAGAAAGAAAAAGAAGCCAGCCGATGAGTTCCATTCTGCCCCTGCCCTCATGCAATATAAATGGTTGAAAATCGGGGAGGATTGTTGCATACTGAAATATCGCCTGTGTCTATTTATAAAATATATCAAGGACAGATAACTCCCCAAACGCCCATAATAGGGTTTTTTGTTTGCTTGTTTGAATTGAGGTTTTACTTCATCGTCAACACGATTTAAGTCATTTTGAAGACGTTGCTTCCAATTTGTGGGATTTTACCCGACATTGAGATGAAATGACATCTCAATCCCTGCCGCCAAAACAAACCAAAAGGGTTAATATGTAGGGACGATTCGACTCGCATCATTTTGCCTGGGCAGGCTTAGATCCTCTAAGAGGTTTACCAGTACTCATGTGCGGCCGGTTTCAGCTCTGCGTGGCTAATCTATTTCTTCAAGCCCCGATGGGCGAGGGCGAAATAGGGGCTTTAAGTTACTATTTAAAGTAACCTTGAGACCTGTGCGTGCACAAATATACAGTACTTACTGTACATGTGTGAGAGTTCGACCAGTTACTCTCCATAACCCATTGCAGGTGGGAAACCCCTAAAGGGATACCTTGGCAAACAGTGCAGGCCCGGATCAGACGCCGCAAAACGCGGCGTCTGATCTAGGCCTGCACTATTTGCAAACAGACTTTTCCTTCAAAAATAGAACTGAATCGAAAAAATTGACCTAATACCCATTGTGTAACAAATGGACTTGTCCAACATATAGCAATTAAAGAGTCCACTTGTATACGATGGGGTAATCGAGCTGCACTTCAATGGCTTGAACACCGACATTTTGAAATATTTGTTTCTATTTTTTCCCAAGAAAGCAGGATTGGATATCCTATGGAGACAATTTTCATGAGCTGTCAAGTCCTATTTTCTGGGAAAAATAAGAAAACTATCAACAATTTGACGTCTGCTGAAATAGCCTAAAGAGTGGTTTGTTTGTTTGATTCATTTTGGAGACGTTGCTTCAAATTGTGGTGGCATTTTACCCGACACTGAGATGAACTCACATCCCTATGAAACCAATATAGGCAGTAAAGGTAAATGTAGGGTGTATGTGAGGGTTAATAATTGTGCCATGGCAAGAAACACAGTTAAGCTGATACCTTTTCGATCATTTAAATATAGGTATGTTGGCCCCCGCCCATCGGGGCTGGAAGAAATAGATGGGCTGCATGATGCTTCCACGCAGAGCTGAAACCGACCCGCACACAAATACTGGTAAACCGCTTAGAGGATCTAAGCCTGCCCAGGCAAAGCAGTGCGAGTCGGACCATCCATGCTTATAAACCCTATTGGTTTCATTGGGCGACAGGCCTTGAGATGTCATTTCAATTTGACGTCTGCTGAAATAGCCTAAAGAGTGGTTTGTTTGTTTGATTCATTTTGGAGACGTTGCTTCAAATTGTGGTGGCATTTTACCCGACACTGAGATGAACTCACATCCCTATGAAACCAATATAGGCAGTAAAGGTAAATGTAGGGTGTATGTGAGGGTTAATAATTGTGCCATGGCAAGAAACACAGTTAAGCTGATACCTTTTCGATCATTTAAATATAGGTATGTTGGCCCCCGCCCATCGGGGCTGGAAGAAATAGATGGGCTGCATGATGCTTCCACGCAGAGCTGAAACCGACCCGCACACAAATACTGGTAAACCGCTTAGAGGATCTAAGCCTGCCCAGGCAAAGCAGTGCGAGTCGGACCATCCATGCTTATAAACCCTATTGGTTTCATTGGGCGACAGGCCTTGAGATGTCATTTCATCTCAATGTCGGGTAAAAGTCCCACAAAATTGGAAGCAACGTCTCCAAAATGACCTATTGAGTGTTAACGGGGACGTTAAACCTCAAATCAAACGAACAAACAAATATAGGTATGCTGTGTGTATACTCGTAGAGGCGATTTTAATGAGTATACACAACATATATACATTTTGAAGATAAAAATAAAAAAAATCTCCCCAAATTGTTCTAAATAATGATATCTGGAGTTCAGGGGAACATTCCCTAGTGACTCAAGAACGTGTTCGAGAGAGCCACAGTTAACGAGCCGCCAGTGCTCGAGCCATCAAAATTGCATTAACGTAACCGGCACCCCACCAGAAAAGTAAACAAGCGTAGTGCAGTTTATCGTTAAACAACAGAGGATACACCTGGGGAGGAAATTTTTGAGAGCACAGTAAAATTTCACTCATTACGCAAACACGCCTATACAAATACATTGTAAACTTTACCGTCGAAAAATCGACAATTTTCAGATGAAAAATTGTGATATTTTTCTTATTCCTACCCAAATTATAGAGTGTGGGTACTCGTTAGAACCGCCTCATCGAGTACCCACGGCAGTTCTAACGAGTACCCACATTCTATATCTTAGAACAGAAATAAGAAAAATAAGGTTTACCCCTGTAAACCCCAGTTTTGCTATATAAAAGTGGGGCTCAAAGGGGTCAAAATTATATAGGCGTGTTTTCGTGATGGGTAGGACCAACTAAAATTAAGACTTGATCTGTTTTAAAAAGCTTGTGGAGGACGTTTCAGTTATTCTTATTTTTTTTATTATTTTTTTCTACCACCAGTGTCTCCTGAAAAGAGGCCACCTCTGGGACTGTTCAAATGTGGTCTTAAAGACCACTTTTGAACAGTCCCAAAGGTGGTCTTAATATAGGAAGTTTACTGTACTTTGTCTTCTAAATCAACAGGGAGGGGTCTATAGTCTTTCAAAACGCAGTGAGACGTGACTGCACTTTTGAATTTGGACTAGTCCGTGTTTTAAGTAAGTCGCCTTCAGTTGGTATTTTACATTGGGAGATATAGTTTTAACGAGATTCGTACTGCATCATACTTACCAGTTGTCCACGACTTCTACATTATGGCACTATCAAAAAACTTATTTATAATTTTAAAATCCTGTGAAATAAAGAAATCCGAAACCTGCTTCCCCTAAAACATGGAATAGTCTTGCCACGCTTGAACGTTGTATTCTCAAAGATCGTTGATAAACCATATAGACAAGCAAATAATAAGGCATGCCTAAACAATTCAAAAATGGTGTCCATATAAAACTACAATGGGCATTCTTTATCGAAGATACATGTAGTTTACAGGACAATGACCAAGCAAACAATATGAAACAATTATAAATGTTCAACATTCAAAACACTGAGTGTACGGGTGGGTCGATTGTCTCTGAGTGTGGGCTAGGAATATGATCCTGAATGGGGACTTAGACTGTTGACATAGCCTTTAACCCATAGTTCCTGGGCTACACGGTGCTTCTGCGCGCAGAGCTGAAACCGATCAAACTTATGTACTGGTAAACCGCTTATGTCTGAAACGGCCCGGCTGATCAGGAGATCGCGGGTTCGATACCTGCCGGGGTCGGCAACATTCTTTCGTGGAGATTGATCATGAAATCTTTTCTACGGCCATTCTCTCCCTTCTGCTCTATCAAGAAGGGCAGATGTCAGTTTCTGGCGAAAGGATGTGCACTGTACTGGTTACCCGCTTACGTATAAGCCTGCCATAGGTAAACTGACCAGCTCAACAATGATCTAAAATAGTGTTGACTGGGCCGTTAAACACCAATACTAACAAACAAACGGCCCAGGAATAGTGGTGCGAGTCGTGCCGCTTCTATGGGTGATAGGGTTTGAGATGTCATGTCATCTCAATGTCGTGTAAAAACCCAAAAATAGACAGAAACGTCTCCAAAATCAACTAAACAGTGTTGACGGGGGCGTAAAACCTCAATTCAGACATAAAAAGACCCTTACTTCCCTGAACTGAAAGCAAACGATGTAGACCCTGATCAGATGCTGCGTTCTGTATCGTCTGACTCTTAAATTCCTGTACTGTACGCAATCATTGTAGACCATGATCAGTCTGATCTGGGTCTACACTGTTTGCCAAGCCCAACCCATGATTCCAGCCCAGACTGTACAGATTCTGTAACGCAACACAAAGGTCACACTGCGATAAAATTAACTTTTCTATAAATAGGTAAGCTATGGGGCTTGAAGAAATATATGGGCTGCATGATGCTTCCACGCAGAGCTGAATCCGGCCAGCATACTAGTACTGGTAAACCGCTTAGAGGATCTAAGCCTGTCCAGGAACCGCGGTGCGAGGCGGACCGTCCATGCTAATAAACCTTATTGGTTTCATTGGGCGACAGGGCTTGAGATGTCATTTCATCTCAATGTCGGGTAAAAGTCCCACAAAATTGGAAGCAACGTCTCCAAAATGACCTTTACAGTGTTGACGGGGACGTTAAACCTCAAATCAAAAAAACAAACAAAGCAGAAATAGGTAAGCTGTATTTCCTACAAATCAGTGAGAGTCACGTGCATTTTAGCACTGAATAATTTCTATGCCCAGTTACATGGATCGATCAACTAACAATCGACCCAAAAGTATCATTTAAGGAGAATCGATACACGTTCAGAAGAGACAACTCCTGCAAAAGTAGTTTTGTCTTCCGTATCAATATGGGTAATGGGAACACCTGGTAGATTTTTTCCGCCATTGTTTCAAAGGGAGACAACTTTCGAGACTTCCTGATCGCTTTCTATAAGCCTTGTCCCACTGGAAAATGGGTCTACTCTTAAAGGAAAGAATTTGCTCCTCAGGAGCAAATTCTTTCCTTTAAGAGTTGACCTCTATTGACACGGAAGAGAAAAATACTTTTGCGGGAGTTGCCTCCCCTGCAAGTGTATACATTCCCCTTAACCGCCAAAAAAAAAAAGAAAAAAAGAACGAACAACATGGGTATTTCTGTCTGCATGCAAGCGAACAGGAAGACAGTGATCGAAGCTCGCCCCCGTTCATGTTTATGTTAAGGTTTTACCACCCCGTCAGTAGTATTTGGGTCATTTTGTCGAGGTTGTTTCCGATTTTGCGTGACTTTTACCCGACATTCATGACTAAGATGAAGTGACTTCCCAAGCCCTACCGCCCAAAGAAACCGCTATGGCATAAAGAAATGTCCAACTCGCACGACTTCCTAGGCAGGATTCTAAGAGGTTTACCAGAACTTACAGCTCTGCGCGGTAGCGCCATGCAGCCCTGTCTATTTTTCCGAGCCCCGATGCGCGGGGGCAGAGCTGTCCGATTAACCCAATCCTGTTAAACAAACATATGGTTGATTTAAGCTTAATTCAATAAATTTTAAGAGCTTTCAGCGAATGTTTGAACCATAAAATATTAATGTCTTTGTCTTATAATCTTTAAAAGAGTGCAAATTATCTACGCAGCGTCTTATTTTCAGAGACCGGATCACCCTGACATAAACATGCATGCATGCATGCGTACGTGCGGTTGTACGTGCGCGAGGGCAATTGCGTGCGACAGCGGGTTGATGGGTTGTGTTCTCTATGTAGTTATACTTCGACCGGGCATAAAAATAAAGAAAAAAAAAGGTGTCTTTATGAAACACGAACATGTCCCCCTTTAACGTATGTCACAGGTCAAGGTCACATGACATTTTTGTATGCGTAGGAAGCCCTTGTCCATGGAATCTGCATGCCAAACATGAAGGCTCTATCTGTCAGAAACGGCTCAAAAGTTATGACTAATGTTATTTTTTTCTTTAAAGTAAGTCACACGTCAAAGTCGAGATTACAGGTCAAAATATTTTGTTTGACCACAAAGAACCTAAATGCCAAATATGAAGGCTCCGAAAGTTATGACCAATGTGTGTGTGTGTGTGTGTGTGTGTGTGTGTGTGTGTGTGTGTGTGTGTGTGTGTGGTTGTGTGTGTGTGTGTGTGTGTGTGTGTGTGTGTGTGTGTGTGTGTGTGTGTGTGTGTGTGTGTGTGTGTGTGTTTGTTTGATTTGAGGTTTAACTTCCCCATCAACACTATTGAGGTCATTTTGGGGACGTTGCTCCAAATTTTGTGGGACGTTTACCCGACATTGAGATGAAATGACATCTCAAGCCCTGTCGCCCAATGAAACCAATAGGGTATGTACGCAAGGACAGTCCGACTCGCACCGCTTTGCCTGGGCAGGCTTTAATTCTCTAAGCGGTTTACCAGTACTTGTGTGCGCGCGGTTTCAGCTCTGCCTGGAAGCATCATGCAACCCATATATTTCTTCAAGCCCCGATGGGCGGGGGCCGTCGTGTAGCCCAGGAAAGTATGGGTTAAAGGATATGTTTACAGTCTAAGTCCTCTTTCAGGGTCATTATCCCGGCCTACATTCAGAGACAATCGACCTACCAGTACACTCAGTGATTCAAATCTGCGTGGAAGCGTCATGCCATCACGAGAACACGCCTATATAATTCTGACTCCCTTGAACCCCAATTTTATATAGTAAACCTGGGGTTTACAGGGGTAAAGCTTATTTTTTCTTATTTTTGCTCAAAATATAGATTGTGGGTACTCGTTAGATCCGCCTCAATGAGGCGGTTCTAACGATCAAAATATAGATTGTGGGTACTCGATATATCCGCCTCAATGAGGCGGTTCTAACGTGTACCCACAATCTATATTTTGAGTAGAAGTGAGAAAAATACCACAATTTGTCATCTTAACCCTTGTCCTGCTGAATATTTTAATCTGCCCCACCCACTATCGATTATCAGCCAATCCGAATACTTGATGCAAATTATTGCAACAAATTCACAATCTGAATGACAAACAATGTAGATCCCGATCAGATGGCTTCTCTGAAGCCATCTGATCTGGATCTACATTGTTTGAAAGATAAGACATATCCGGGCTCAGCAGGACAAGGGGTTAAAATTTTCAGTTTTTCGATGATAAAGGTTACAATGTATTTATATAGGCGCTTTTTCGTTATGCAGTCCAGTGTATTTTTCCAAGCCCCGTTGGGCGGGTGCGGTTTGATAGTTGTTGTCGTCGATCTTAATGAAAACTTACTTAAGTTATGGAGTTATGGAGCGGACACGAAACTGTGATAGACATGGCTATGTTCAATGTTCAAAGACCATTAACTCCAAAAGTAGGAAAATCAGAGTTACGCTTTGTATGTTCTGCAAGTCGTTCCATGGTGCTCTTTATATCTGTGAAGTTTCGTGAAAATATACTCAAATTCAATGAAAACGCACAACTTTTAGAATTTTAAGGTGAAATTGACTGAATTGTTCAACTGATAAATACGGTACCCTAAACATTTCTAAATCATTTAACAGTAAAAAACTGTGAAAATGATTGTTATTAGTGTTAAGTAAGTTCGCATAAAGGTCTCCGACAATAACTATCAAGCCGCCCCCGCCCAACGGGGCTTGGAAAATACATTGGACTGCATGACGCTTCCACGCAGAGCTGTAACCGATGGCACATGGGTAAGCCTGCCCATACAAAGTGGTGCGAGTTAGATCGTCCAAAGTGCCTGCTACTTTCCCGTGCATCCAGTTTTGAACATTGTTCAGAATCATGTAACCATGGCAATTTCTGATTGTGAAATCTGGGTACGTATAACCTGTGCGCTTAAGACTGTAAGTGAACTAAAATCATGGGGTAACAATTAGCTTTCTATTGTACAGCACACGAAAATGTATTTGCTTAAAAGTTGGAAATAACTTATCAATATATATTTAACAAATTTAATTTGAACCGCGTCACAGGAAAACAGACGTTATTGCATTTACGATCCCTAAGGTTGAGAATCCTACAGATCAAGAGAAACCCACAACCTCGGACTAGGGCTGGCCAATCGGAGCTGAAAAATAATCGATTATCAGTCCTGTCATTGCGATCGATAATCGATTAGTAATCGCTGAGGTTTTTGTCATAATTTTACCTATCTGGCTTTCTGTCTGAGCATGACTCTTACCATATGTTGCACTTTACTATATATAGATTTGAACAGACAGGCCTGAGCAAACAGTGTAGACCCAGATGGGACGCCACAGAATACGGCGTCTTATCAGGGTGTGCACTGTTTGCCACTCATCCAGCTATTTTAGGCATAACTTTGGGTAGTAAATTGTACCTATCAAGTAATCGATTAAAAGCAAATCAGAAATGATAATCATTTTTGTGGAATTTATCGATCGATTAATCGATTTAAGATTAATCGTGTCAGCCTTATCTCGGACCCAATATACATATATAGGGTCCGCGCCACGGCCAACGAATCAGTAAGGAAAACAGCCATACTGTAAAATTCCTATATTAACCCTTATCTTGCTGAATATTCATTTAAGCCACACCCATTTCTGACTCTCAACCAATCAAATCACTTGATGTTATTTATTGCTACAAATTCATAAACTGAATGCCAAACAGTGGCTTCTTCAGAAGCCATCTGATCTGGATCTACACTGTTTGCAAAGATAGGGGTTGTCGTGAACAGCAAGATAAGGGTCAAGACCACCTTTGGGACTGTTGTAGGAGCAGTATGATCTAGGTCCACACTGATTGCCTGTATGCACAAATATTTTTTCAAAAAGTTTGCAAAAGAAAATGGGGCAGACAACATAAGCAGACGACATTTTCAGATGTAGGTTTTCTCGGCGTCTAAAGGGTTAATACCCCTGTTATAAACCCCATGCAGTATTACTTTATAAAACTGGCGTTTGAGAGGGGTCGAAACAAGGTTGGCAAAAGTATTGGTCATTACTGGGTTGAATGAATAGCAGCGGTCCCCTTTTTACTGGACCCTACAAATATGTTCTATAAAAGTGTTATCCAATACATCATAGAAGTGAAAAGATTGGAGTGTACATGTTTTCTGCTAGTTTTGGCTAATTAGGCCTCGTCAGTGACCTTAAAGTAATTTCCCCAACACTGCCCGGGGGGGGTCAAAATTCATTTTGTTCATTCATGTTTGATATTAAATCGAAGGTAATGAATAGTAGAATACGGTGATGTACAAATTTAGCCCACGGGGCACGACTATGGGTCAGCAGAGGTCAAAAAGTACGATTTTAGGTCCTTCTGTTTCGAATGTAACACAACTCCTCCCATACGTAGAGTTTTTTAGCTAGAATCTTGAAACTGAATACCCCTTGGAGGAGAACTGAAGGAATGTATTTGTATTTAATGGTAAAATATTCAAATAATCAAAATATTGTAATTAGAGTTTTAGCCATTTCAGTACTGGTCAATTTTTTAGACTTCTGAATGTTTTTGAGAGACTAACTTATTTTCTGATGGCCCCCGCTCATCGGCGCTTTTAGAAATAGATGGGCTGCATGATGCTTTCAGGCAGAGCTTAAACCGACCCGCACACGAGTACTGGTAAACCGCTTAGATGATCAAAGCCTGACCAGGCAAAGCGGTGCGAGTCGGTCCGTCCATGCTTATAAACCCTATTGGTTTGATTGGGCGACAGGGCTTGAGATGTCATTTCATCTCAATGTCGGGTAAAAGTCCCACAAAATTGGAAGCAACGTCTTCAAAATGACCTTTACAGTGTTGACAGGGACGTTAAACCTCAAATCAAACAAACAAAACGAAAACACGCCTATGCAAATACATTGTAAAATTTTACCTCCGAAAAAATTAAAAATTTTACCATGAAAAACAGTGGTATTTTATTATTTCTGCTCGACACATAGATTGTGGGTACACGTTAGAACCCCCTCATCGAGGCGGTTCTAACGAGTACCCACAATCTATATTTTAGAGCAGAAATAAGAAAGTTAAGGTTTACCCATGTAAACCCCAGTTTTACTATATAAAAGTGGGGTTCAAGCTTTAAGGGGGTCAGAATTATCATAATGTGACATCTCATGCCCGACCACCCAAATAAACCTCAAGGGTTTAAGGTGCTGTCCAGTTCGCGCCACTTTTCCTGGGCATGCTAACCGTCTAAGCGGTTTATTAATTATCAAGTTCGGTCTTTTTCAGCTATGCGCAAAAGCACTATGCAGTCTGATCAATTCCCCAAAGCCCCCAATGGTTGGGGGCAATTAGTGACGACGTTTGTTTGTTTGTTTGCTTGTTTGAATTAAGGTTAAATGTCACAATCAACACTATTTAGGTTAATCTGGAAACGTTGCTTCCAATTTTGTGGGACTTTTACCCGACATTGAGATTGAATGACCTCTCAAGCCCTGCCACCCAATGAAGCCAGTAGAGTTTATATGCATGGACGATCCGACTTGCACTTAGAAAAGTGGTGCGTTTCGGACTGTTCTTTAAACCCTTGCATTTTCTTTTGGGCGGTAGGGCTTGAGACGCACTTCATTTCAATGCTGGGTAAAAGTGCATCAAACCGGACGCAACGTCTAAAATGACCTAAATAGTGTTGGTATGGACCTAAAACCTCAACACAAACAACATTTGAGCAACTCGATGGCGCGCCATCGCATATCCCCGCACTTTGAAAATCATGTCACAATAGATGGACCCAAAACCCTTCTTTTTGACCTCTGGTGACCCCAAGACCAGAAAAGCGCCGGAGCAAAATATTTGCACCACTGCATTCTACTTTTCATTACCTTCGATTTGATATTCAACATGACTATGTTTGTTAAAAAAAATAGATTTTTGACCCCTCGGGCGGGTTCAGGCCCCACCAAGGGTGGCCACATCAAATTTCCAAATACGTTCCTCCAGTCGGCCCCCGCCAATAGGGGCTTGAAGAAATATATGGGCTGCATGATGCTTCCACGCAGAGCTGAATCCGGCCCGCACACTAGTACTGGTAAACCGCTTAGAGGATCTAAGCCTGTCCAGGAACCGCGGTGCGAGGCCGACCGTCCATGCTACTAAACCCTATTGGTTAGATTGGGCGACAGGGCTTGAGATGTCATTACATCTCAATGTCGGGTAAAAGTCCCACAAAATTGGAAACAACGTCTCCAAAATGACCTTTACAATGTTGACGGGGACGTTAAACCTCAAATCAACCAACCAACGTTCCTCCATGCAGTCCTCATCCATAGGGCTATTTCCTCTGACAGTTTCAAGATTCTAGCTTGAAAAGCCTTTCAGAGGAGTTGTGTGACTATCAATAAAAGGACCTTAAATCAAACATTTTGACCTCTGGTGACCTCAATCTTGCCCCAGGGGGGGAAATATCTGCACCATTGTACATGTATTTCTCTCTCCATTACCTTCGATTTGGTATGCCACATTGGGTAGGTTTGTACAAAAAGCCACCCCTTGGCCTCGACTCAGGTGGGTGGGGGAGGGGTCACATCAAATTCTAAATACGCTCCCCCAGTCCTCATCCATAGGGCTATTAACTATGACAGTTTCAAGATTCTAGCTCAAAAAGCCTAGAATGAGTTCTGTGGCCCCAAATCCTACTTTTTTCACCTCTGGTGACCCGTATGCCTTATTTTTCTTATTTCTGCTCTAAAATATAGATTGTGGGTACGTTAGAACCGCCTCGATGAGGCGGTTCTAACGTGTACCCACAATCTATATTTTGAGCAGAAATAAGAAAAATATCAAGAAAAATTTCTGCTCTAATATATAGATTGTCGGTTCGAGGCGGTTCTAACGTGTACCCACAATCTATATTTTGAGCAGAAATAAGAAAAATATCAGTATGTTTCATCTAAAAGATTTCGATTTTCCGGAGGTAAAGTTTACAATGTATTTGTATAGGCGTGTTTTCGTATCATCACATTAACTCGTCACTGCAGCGCCGAAATCAACATTAGGCTTCAATACGTGTGAAAAATAAATAAATATAATAAAAATAATGAATAATAATAAAATAATAATAATAATAATAATAACTAGAATACTGTCGATGGCGCGCCATCGCAAATCCCCACGTTTTCTACAGAGGGGCCAAGTACCGAAAACCCCTCACCCTGGGCCCTAATTTGACTCCATGGTCAAAATATTACCTGTATTATATTCTACTAATCATGCCCTTCAATTTCATATGCCACATGACTATGTTCCAAAAAACTTAAATTTTGACCCTTTGACCCCTCTCCCAGGGCCCCAATCTGACCCCAGGGTCAAAATTTTACTTGTAGTTTATTCTACCCATTATCCCCTTCGCATAGATATGCAACATGACTATGTTCTGAAAAACTTTAATTTTGACCCCCGAACCCCCCCCCCCCCCCCCCCCCAGGGCATGACCTAGGGGTCACAGCCAAAATCCCGTTCAATATGTTTTACTTTTTTCATAACTAAGTACATGTGCAAAGTTTGGCATCAAAATCTTCAAAATTGACTTTGTAATTGAATTTTATTGATATTTGACCTTTTGACCCCTCCCCAGGGCCCCTGGGGGCGGGGACAAAAACAAAATGTGCTCTTGCGCAAGCCATTCATGTAAGCAACTCGCATACCAAATTTGGTTGAATTCCGGCTAACGGTTTAGGAGGAGATAGCCGGACAGACAGACGGACAGACAGACAGACGGACGGAGGCGATTGCAATATCCCCACTTTTTTTAAAAAACGTGGGGATAATAATAATAAAAACAATGCAATACTGTAAAAATTCAAGCAAAGTCTTTCCAGACAATATGGCTTTAAAATTACTAAGCTTGTTTAAGTTTATCTTAGTGCAGCCGTTGAATACAAATTTCGCCGTTCTGATGCGTTTGTTTTGTTTACGATTCTAACGTTTGAAATGAAGGGTCATTGATAGCATTTAATTTGTTTGTTTGATTTGAGGTTTAACGACCCCGTCAACACTATTGAGGTCATTTTGGAGACGTTGCTTCCAATTTTGTGGGACTTTTACCCGACATTGAGATGAAATGACATCTCAATCCCTGCCGCCCAATGAAACCAATAGGGTTTATAAGCATGGACGGGCCGACTCGCTGCAGTTTTCCTGGGCAGGCTTAGACGTTCTAAGCGGTTTACCAGTACTCATGTGCGGTCAGTATCAGCTCTGCGTGGAAGCATCATGCCGCCCATCTATTTCTTCAAGCCCCGATGGGCGGGGCCGTTGATCGTATTTATATAATTATAAATACGCTTATTATATTTATTTACCCTTTGACAGAACTAACTCCGATACATGTAAATATGCGCCGAAACAAGATTTGTCTTAAATGCGCCGAGTCCAGAAAATAATTCTTATTTGTTTCTAAGCTAGTTTAGCCAGATTCCGGATCTGGCTAAACACTGTCCAAATAAGAATTCCTATTTGGCTAGGCTGATTCCTGACTAGGCCAAACAGTAACATGTATCTTTGTGTATGTCTGAATACCTAGTACGTCTTCCCCTGACGTTAGGCATAATAGAGGCAGCGCTTCACTTTAATAATAAGCTATGATTTATCAAAAGTTACGAAAATAAAAAAAAAAAATTAATTATAGCGATTGGACTTAGTATGGTCTAAACAACACATTATTTACGACAAAAAATGACTGCCATTAAATTTTCATTATTATTTGTTAAAACAAATCTCAGGAATTAAAATTATTACTGAACCAAGGATCCCATTTGGCCTTGTCAGCTTTGCCAGATCCAGAATCTGCCTAGCCAATAGGAATTCTTATTGGGTCACTTTGGTCTTTCTTGTAACCATTATCAGAGTTACCAGAGCATGAATCTGGCTAAACTTTAGAGGAATTTAGCCCTGGCTATGCCAAATAAGAATTCCCCTGGTCATCTGGCTAAATTCGTAGTTGGACTACGACGTTCATTTAGCTGTGTAAAAGTGTTGTCGGTCTTTCTGTAATCTGATGTTATGAGTAAAATTAACCACTATAAAAGTGTCATAATAGTAAGTATTGTATCACTATGAAGCACAATTAAAGACCCTACATGGAATTCCTATTGTGCTCTTGCAAAGACTAGTGTAATAAGATGGCTGGATTGTGTGTGTGTGTGTGTGTGTGTGTGTGTGTGTGTGTGTGTTTAACGTCGCTTTCAACAATTTTTCAGTCATATCACGACGGTGTCTGGTTGCGACAGGGAGCTCAATGCTCACGTTTATAGTGCTGCCTCACTGAAGTATCATGTCCCAGACACATTACATGATACCACACCCAGTCACATTATCCTGACACTGGATCGACCAGTCCTAGCTCTTCCCCGTAAACCTGAGTGCCAAGCGAGGAGCAGCTAGTACCATTTTTAACGACTTTGGTATGTCGCGGCCCGGGATCGAACCCCAGACCTCCCGTTCCCCGGAGCGGACACTCTACCAACTGAGCTATCGGGGCCGGTTGATGGCTGGATTGTATTGAAGGAGTCACGACTAAGGTCTTGAGACTGAAGGATCAACCTGAAACTGTGGCTAACTAACTGATTAAAAATAATTAAGGCAGTGGTTAGTCGTTCGGAACCGGAGGAGCAGGTCCCTTGTCTGCCGGTGGTTCGCGCCTCGCACAAGCCACATGTGAGACGCCAAGTTCTGGAACGGAACGTCAGGTAGTTTGTTTTTTTTCTCTGGGTAATCTGGTTTGCCCACCTCTGATCAGCGATCGGCTCAAAATAAGTGAAATAATCTTGAAAGGTTCGTAAAGTCAAAACTAAATCAATAAATTTAAAGTACCCTTCTTTTTTGCCGTCTCGTATCCATTAAATCAATACTCAATTGTTTTAACAATTATTGCACTAATTGAAGCTGACAAATTAATCATCTTGATCGAGTAAATTCGTGTAAGTTTATTATATTATCTCCACACACCTATGGAAACTTAAAACAGTCAATGCCATGCTTAATCGGGTATTAACCTGATCAAATTAAATGCACAGTGTGGTTACGTAAAATGGCATCTACATCAGAAGGGTGGGGTAAGCACAACACACATACATTACTTATATATATATCCTTGTAGGCAATCTCACACACTTTACTAAAGCGTATAAATTTATCAATAGTTTTTACCTTGATGTAGCAAATTTTATAATCTCAGATCCATGTTATTTCCTTGCCAACTGTTAAAACTAGATTGTCAACCTTATTGTGGACGTTCTGTTTACAAAACAATTCTATTTATAGCCGTCGGAAAATTTACTGATCCGTAATCGGCGACCGGTATGTTGGTTCCCGCGTTTCCTATTAATTTTCCATCCTGATCATCGATTGTGCCGGGGTTCACTTCTAAGTAAGCTGCCGGGAATTACCCACCGGTGTACCGGTTTATTTCGCAAGTGCAATAATCCCGGATTTCCAAATACCAGGGAATTCATTCGCTCGTGCCGAATACTAGTGACAGACATGTGCACACCACACTGCGAAAATTTTCCATTGAATGAGAGTTGGTGGGACGTAACACTCAAACACACATCACAGGTCATTACCCATGAATGGAGAAACAAGCAGAAATGTTTTATATAGAGTTTATAAAGGCCGGTGTATTAAACTAATAACAGGGATGTGTTTTCATACCCCCCCCCCCCACACACACACACACTAACACCACACAATTTCCATTTATTCAGGTCGCAATGGCAACGTCTAAGCAACGTCGGTGCAATGTCACCGACGTAGATTTGACGTTGCATAAACGATAAACGTCATGACGTTGATATAACGTCATAATTACGCCGTGTGCCTGCTGGGTTGATTAACAGGCCTTACCAACATCATGCATGTGATATATATAAAAAAAACTCAGCTTTTTATGAGCAAAGGTTTACAATGGTGTTGTCCATTATTATTCTTTATTATTATTATTTATTCTTACTGAAGCTGAACTTAAAACTGCGGGACTCGTTAGAAGACGGTTCTAACGAGTACCCACAATTATGTTTGACGCAGAAATTAATAAGAACAATATAACGCTTCCAATTTGTCACTAACAATTCCATGGAACTGAACAAAGATTGTCGATTAGATGGGCGTGTTTTCTTACGCTTACACTGGGGTAACTGTACACATACATTTAAATTGGTATTAAGCCGGCCTCGGTAGCTCGGTCCGATGCACGTCTGACTGGTGAGCAGGAGGGCACGGGTTCGATACCTGCCAGGGTCGGCAACATTCTTTCGTGGAGATTGATCATGAAATCTTTTCTACGGTCATTCTCTCCCTTCCGCTGATTCAACAAAGGCAGTTGTCAGTTTCTGCAGAAAGAATGTGCACTGTACTGGTTAACTGCTTACGTATAAGCCTGCGCAGGAAAAGTGTGGATAAGTAAACTGACCGGCCCAAAAATGACCTAAATAGTGTTGACTGGGCTTTTAAACTCCAATACAAACTGGTATCAAGTTTTAAGCAATTTAAAACAACAACACAAATAAACTTTATTTTATCGTATCCGATGTTTCGCCATGCGGATTTATCAAGGATTCGGATAATGAAGTTCTTTTTTCAATGGTCATTGAAGTACAAACAACATGTGCAAGTGAACCGGACTTCATCGATGTCGTTTATACTTCAGTGAACGTTAAATAAATCATCGTGGTATTACTTATATTGACATTATTTTGTTTGAAACAACTTCTCACAGTCATCACGAAAACACACCAGCAGACACACGTCGCTAGGGCAACGGCAACTCAACGTCATGACGTTGCACCGACGTTGATGTGACGTTGTATATACGTCATGACGTTGCAACGATGTTGATGTGACGTCACAATTACGTCATGTGCCTGCTGGGACGCCTATATAATTTTGAACCCCTTGAACCCCACTTTGATACAGTAAAACTGGGGTTTACAGTGGTAGGCTAAACCTTATTTTTCTTATTTATGCTCTAAAATATAGACTGTTGGTACTCGTTAGAACCGCCTCGATGAGGCGGTTCTAACGAGTATCCACAATCTATATTTTGAGCAGAAATAAGAAAAATGACACATTTTTTTTTCACCTTAAAATTTTCTTCTTTTTCTCTCTTTTTTTTTTTTTTTTGGGCGGTAAAGTTCACAATGCATTTGAATTGGTGTGTTTCGGTAATGTTTCTATTACATGTAACAGTGGAACAGCTTCGCTGACGTAATTACGTCACCATCGTCCAATCATATTGGAGAAAACCATGAGGGATTTTGAGGTCGTGTGAATCAATGTATTCACTTAAGAAATGGATTTTATTTTTCTGCTGTTCATGAAGTATGAACGCAGTGGGCCACATGCGAAGTAAATGAACCCCGAAGGTGTAAACTTTGCTGGCGACCCGCTATCGTTCATAGTTTCATGAAAAGCAGAAAATTTAAGTTTATTTTTTATATTTAAATTCTTTGCTCCTTATCACTGGGCGAAAAAATGCTTAAAGGGCAAACTTTTCAATCTGAAAAAAAACATTTACATGCTGTTTTTCTACAAAGAGCGAGACAGCGTTGATGTCACCAACACCCGTAGAGAACAGTGGTTTAGACTGACGTCACTTGACGCCACTGAAAATCATGATACTCGATGCGGTCATGGACGTTTGAACTGCATTGTTTTCTATATAGGCCAGTCAAAATAGCATTGAACCTCAAACGAATTCCTTCAGAAGGGTTTTCACTATTTTCAGTATCAGTGAGGTGTCCTGACTTACAGGAAAAAAATCCCCCAAAATATTCCCTGGCGAAATTGATTTTTTTGGGGAAAATGTTCGAAATTTAAATAAAAATCGCCAAAAACAGGAATTGAATAATAAAAATTTCATTCAATTATATCGAATTTATTTAAATAGCCAGAAATAAGCTAACTATTGTCAAGTAGCGATAAAAGAAGTTTTAGCTTGATACGTGTACAAAATACTGCTTTAAATCCAGATACCATGACCCCCGCCCATCGGGGCTTGAAGAAATAGATGGGCTGCATGATGCTTCCACGCAGAGCTGAAACCGACAGCACATGAGCACTGGTAAACCGCTTAGAGGATATAAGCCTGCCCAGGCAAAGCGGTGCGAGTCGGACCGTCCATGCTTATAAACCCTATTGGTTTCTTTGGGCGAAACCATTTCATCTCAATGTCGGGTAAAAGTCCAACAAAATTGGAAGTAACATCTCCACAATGACCTATACCATGTTGACGGGGACGTTAAACCTCAAATCAAACAAACAAAAACCCAGATACATTATTTGTTGGGAAGATTTATTTGGCAGATTCACTCTTGTCTAATATGTGTAATTTCTTAGCTATATACGAGGGTAGGCTGAAAAGTTCTGAGCCTGACCAAGAAGCAGGCATCGAACAGCCATGAAATTTTGTATTCATTAAATCCAAACCTTTATTACTTGATTTGACTCAAATGAGTTCAAGTTTACCTGCAATAACGTAGAAATTCTAGACTTTGAAAATTGATACTAGCGCGTTTTTGAGAAAATGGAAAAAATCTGGCATGGTGTCATCAAGTACCTCCATAAAAAGGGGTTAGCTCCTAAGGACATTCATGCCGATAAGGTTGCTACATTAGGGGATGATGCCCCTTCGTATGCAACCGTGAAAAGGTGGGCAGAAAATTTTAAGTTGGGTAAGGACAGCCTTGAAGATGATGACCGGTGTGGACGACCCACAACGGCAACAACTGAGGAAATCATCAGCCAAGTGCACAGGGCCGTGATGGATGACAGGCGTTTAACTGTGAATCAGTTAGCTAACACTGTTGGCATCTCCCGTGAACGAGTAGAGAACATTCTACACAGTGAATTAGGAATGTCGAAGGTTTCCGCCAGATGGGTGCCCTGGCTTTTGACGCCTGACCAAAAGTTGACCAGACTGAACCTGTCACAAGCCAACTTGGCAATTTTTGAAGCAGACCAAGATGGTTTTCTTGACCGTTTTGTCACTCCTGATGAGTGTTGGGTTCATCACGTTGAACCAGAGACCAAAAGACAATCCATGCAATGGAAGCACCCTGGCTCACCCCCTCCAAAGAAGGCAAAGGTCGTCTCCTCTGCATGGAAGGTGATAGCATCAGTGTTCTGGGATGCCAAGGGTATAATATTCATAGATTACCTTCAAAAGGGCAGAACAATTAATGGGAAGTATTATGCAGATCTGCTAAAACAATTGCGAAAAGCAATTAAGGCTAAACGACCCGGAAAATTGACAAAAGGGTCTTGTTCCATCAGGACAATGCGCCCTGCTCATAAATCGGTTGTCGCAATGGCTGCTGTGCATGCCTGTGGCTTCACACTTGTCGATCACCCTCCGTATTCACCTGATCTAGCTCCATCAGATTATTTCCTGTTTCCAAACATGAAAAAGCACTTGACTGGGCAGCATTATCGGTCAGACGAGGAGGTGATAGCTGCTGTGGAGGAGTTTTTCAGGGACCAATATGTGACCTTCTATACCACTGGGATCCGAGGACTCCAGCATCGCTGGAGGAAGTGTGTGGACAGGAAGGGAGACTATGTTGAACAATAAGGCTCTTTCAGCATGGACAAACATTTATAACATTTTATTAATAATGCAAAATAAGTGACCCCCTGGAGTTGGGCCATTTTCATTCCTAGGCTAATATAAACAATGTTGGTTGAGCAATACTATATAAAGGTATTCCAAATATCAAAGGCCTTGGCCCTCTGTTTCGTCTTTCGAGAAGATTTTGAAATGTCTGTGTAAAACAAGTGATTCTGAAGGCGGGGCCCTTGTTGATAACAGTGTTATGATTTGAACAATCTTTGTAAACTAGACGAATATACATACAGATATCAAGGACATAGATTTTTTTGTAGTTTTCCCTATATGAATCAATTTTTGAACAATCTTGACAAAAAGTCACTATCTGAAGCTATATTTACCAAACATCAAAGGCCCGACCCTTCCATTTTCAGGCAAGAAAAGTTTTAAAGTTTTCCAATATGGGTCAATGTAAAACAAGTGACCATCAGAGGGGGGCCATTTTTTACCACAGGGCTATAATTTCAACAGTCTTGGAAAAAGCTACATACCAAATCTCTAAAACCTTACAGCTTAATACAAGATGATTTTAAAGATTTTACTTATTCTCCTTTTTTCTGCGATGGTAACAGAAGCTGCATGGGATGGAATTCTTCGAACAGCAGACCCCAGTTGGGGCCAATTGGTACCTCAGGGCTATACTCTGGGCAATCTTAATTGGCAGAGATCCACTAGATGAGGATACCTATTAAATATCAAAGGCCAAGATCGTCTAGTTTCAGGATGTGAGTTCATGTAAAACATTTGTAACACCAGGGATGCGTACACTTTTGACCCCAAGGCTATGATTTAAACAATGTTGATACAAGCTGTTTGCCAAACCTCATAAAAGACCTTCTTGTTCTGGTTTCGGATAAGTAATCTTGCTAATTTCCCCGTTTTTGTTCCCATGACAATCAGAGTTGCATGGAATGGATTTTTGAATAACTCTGAACAAGATTAAGAAATGTCATTCAAGAAAATTGAGAACAGAAGGGCAGACGGATGACAGTGACGATCATGGACAGTGACCAGTTACAATAGATTCCCACAAGCCTTAAGCTTATGAAAGCTAAAATACATAATACATGCTCATTTTTCATGTTTTTTTTTCTGTAAAAGTATTATCTTTTTACCCTGAAATATGGATTTGTTTTTCAAAAGCTAAAAATGATGCTTCATGCAGTAATCCGATGTAACGCTACATCAAAGTGTTTTCAAAAGCCTTTACCAGATACATGTATTTAAAGGGTTCGTTTTCCATGTTTTTATTTTTTTGTTTTTGTTTTTTTCTTTGGCAAAATTCCAACAACCTTAGAAAAGAACATTTCTGTGAAGGTATGAAGTTGAAGCATTTAATAGCTGCTTCAAAGTAGTTCGTGCATATCTGGTAATACAAACCAGCTCCACGTCAGACATGTATGTACTATGAAATTTTGTTAAGTAATTCCTACATGTGAAAAACATATGGCATTTTTCGGTTAAATTCAACAATTTCAACGCCTGAAAAATGAAACTTTATAAACATTTCAATATCTTTCTTTGTTTCTGTAGTTAACGGTTATCCATATGTAACTTTTTGCATCAAAACATTTTCAAGAATCCTCACCACTAACTTTTTACAAAAACATTCCCGTTTCCCTCGCTTTTTTTTCACAATTTTGAATTTCTCCCTTAAAAGGCAAGCTTCTGAGCAGGCACAAAACTGAATGTTTTTATAGCTACTTGAGAGTAGTTAGTGCACATCTGGCTATATAAATTGGTTCGACATCATACAATACATTTTTATACTGTGGTTGCTACTTGCCCAAAAACTAATGGATTATGAGTGTTTTGTATACAAAATGTGCATTTGCCTACCCCGAAAAAAATATTTTTTTTTGACATATAAAATTTTATTATATTTTTCCTGTAGTTAACTTATACACATATATAACATTTTACACCAAAACATTTTCAAGAATCCAAACCAGTGACTTTTTAAAAATTTATTCCCATTTTCTGCGTTTTTGTCAATATTTCCAAGTTTCTACCCCCAAAAAGACAGGTTTTCTGTAAACATATCAAGCTAAAACTTCTTTTATCGCTTCTTGACAATAGTTAGCTTATTTTTGGCTATTTAAATAAATTTGATATAATTTAATGAAATTATTATAATTTAATTCCTGTTTTTGGCGCTTTTTATTCAAATTTCGAACATTTTCCCCCAAAAAATCAATATCGCCAGGGAATATTTTGGGGGATTGTTTTCCTGTAAGTCAGGACACCTCACTGATTTGGAAAATAGTGAAAACCCTTCTGAAGGAATTTGTTTGAGGTTGAGGATCTTTTGGGGCTAAAATGACTGGCCTAATAGGTTTACATCAGACTTTACCCTGGAAATGTAAATATTTAAGTATGAACAATATTAACCCTTTTTGAACCAAATGGAATCTTCCTCCCTGTATATAGCAGGAGTCCACTTCAAAATTTAGGGGTGTCAGATTGTGTTTTATTTAAAATGGATTTGGAAAATGGCTTGACTCTTTGTAAACAGTGTAGACCCTGATCAGACGCCGCGTTCTGCGGCGTCTGATCTGGGCCACCACTGTTTTTCAATTACCCGTTTTGGGGTTTCTCCTTCAAAAAGGGTTAATTATGGTTTTTATTGTTTGTTTGTTTGTTTGTTTTGCAAATGTACCAAGAATGTATTTGAACATAAATTGCGTAACGCCCCGCTACTTGTAACGTTTTTATCAAATTATTCCAATCGCAAGTTACTGTTTATACATGATTATATTATGCCAATTTTCAGATCCCTCCGAGGCTCCAGATTACTTCTATAGGCTTGGAAAATTTGGCAACATTTTTCAACCATTCTTTGAAAACAAACAGACCTCAAAGAACTAAGAAAGCCAAAAGTTTTTACAATCTTATTTACTCGTTAAACACACATTGGACTAATATCAAACGATACCGATATGCTGTGGAAAAAAGAAAGAAAGAAAAAAGATGCACTTGTAATTTTCTCAAATAACTTCAGTTTTTCTTTGTATAGGCCTACTGACTCATTCTAACAGCAAAGTACATGTTTATTTGTAACATCCCCGTAAAAACTATAAAGGTCATTTTGGAGACATATATTACTTCCAGTTTTATGGGACTTTTACCCGACATTGAGATGAAATAACATCTCAAGCCCTGCCGCCCAATGAAACCAAAAGGCTTATATGCACTGGACGGTCTGATCTACATCACTTTGCCTAGGCAGGCTTAGTCCTTCTAAGCGGTTTACCAGTACTCGTGTGCGGCCATTTTCAACTCTGCGTGGAAGCAGCATGCAGCCCAATCTGTTTCTCCTAGCCCCGATGGGCGGTGGCGGGGGCGGGGGAAGTACATGTACACTCATCGTCCGTGAAATGAGCACCCCCTAAACCCCACTTTATATAGAGAAAACTAGGGTTTAAGCGGGTAAATATTATTTTTCTTATTTCTGCTCCAACACATTGGGTTTAGGTACTCGTTAGAACCGCCTCGTTGAGCACCCACAACCTATAGTGGCAATATCACCGAATTTCGTCAGAAAAGTAGCCATGTGTGGCCATTTTCATCTCTGCGTGCAGCAGCAAGCAGCCCAATCTATTTCTCCTAGCCCCGATGGGCGGGGGCGGGTGAAGTACATGTACACTCGTCATCATGTGGACAAGTCCGTGAATTGAGCACCCCCATAAGCCCACTTAATATAGAGAAAACTAGTATTTAAGGTAAATATTATTGTTCTTTCTTCTGCTCCAAGACATAGGTTTTGGGTACTCGTTAGAACCGCCTCAACGAGGCGGTTCTAATGAGGACCCAAAACATATGGTTGCAATATTAATAAGAAAAATATGACCGAATTTCGTAAGAAAAGTAGCCATTTTGGAGATATTAAAAAAGCAATATGTCGCATTGGTGTGTTACCTTAATGTAAACTTGTGCACCATTAATCAACTGCTTTACGATAACAAGTCCACGCAACGAATACCCTTACCAGCCAACTTTAGATGACAAAAAAGGGATTTACAAGGATATATATAGCATTTTCTTATTTCCACTTCCAAACACAGGTTGTCATTACGAATTCACGCCTATACAAATACATTGTAAATTTTACCGCCGAAAAAGGGACATTTTAACATGAAAAAATTGTGATATTTTTCGTATTTCTGCTCAAAATATAGATTGTGGGTACTCGTTAGAACCGCCTCATATGAAATGACCACCAGTGTATGATCCCCAATTTATGACAGACTAAAACGTCAGAGACAGTGTCCATTAAAATAACACAGCTGTGGGACAGTGAATTCTTTCGTGGCTCCCACCACGAAACACACCAATATAATTTTTTACCCCTTTAAACCCGACTTTTATATAGTAAAGCATGGGTTTACGGAGGTTTTATATTATTTTATTTCTCATTCTGCTTAAAACATAGACTGTGGGTACTTATTAGAACCGCCTCATCGAGACGGTTCTAACGAATACCCACAATCAATGTTTTGAGCAGAAATAAGAAAAATATCAGTATATCTGAAGGCCACATTTCCCATATACTAAGAATAAAATATTTTAGAAATGAATTTTATTTTTCTGCTGTTCATGGAAGTATGAACGCAGTGGGTCGCGTGCAAAGCAAACTTTGCTAGCGACCCGCTGTCGTTCATACTTTCATGAAAAGCGGAAAAATTAAGTTAAGTTTATTTTTATATTTACATTCTTATATTCTATGCCCCTCATCACTCGGCGAAAACATGCTTACGAGGGTAGGCTGAAGAGTTCTGAGCCTGACCAAGATCCAATAGTTTGTCCATGCTGAAAGTGCCTTATTTTTCAACATAGTCTCCCTTCCTGTCCACACACTTCCTCCAGCGATGCTGGAGTCCTTGGATCTCAGTGGTATAGAAGGTCTCATCTTGGTCCCTGAAAAACTCCTCCACAGCAGCTGTCACCTCCTCGTCTGACCGATAATGCTGCCCAGCGAAGTGCTTTTTCGTGTTTGGAAACAGGAAAAAATCTGATGGAGCTAGATCAGGTGAATACGGAGGGTGATCGACAAGTATGAAGCCACAGTCATGCATAGCAGCCATTGCGACAACCGGTTTATGAGCAGGCGCATTGTCCTGATGGAACAAGACCCCTTTTGTCGGTTTTCCGGGTCGTTTAGCCTTAATTGCTTTTTGCAATTGTTTTAGCAGATCTGCATAATACTCCCCATTAATTGTTCTGCCCTTTTGAACGTAATCTAGGAATATTATACCCTTGGCATCCCAGAACACTGATGCCATCACCTTCCCTGCAGAGGAGACGACCTTTGCCTTCTTTGGAGGGGGTGAGCCAGGGTGCTTCCATTGCATGGATTGTCTTTTGGTCTCTGCGTCAAAGTGATGAATCCAACACTCATCCTGAGTGTCAAAACAGTCAAGAAAACCATCTTGGTCTGCTTCAAAAACAGCCAAGTTGGCTTGTGACAGGTTCAGTCTGGTCAACTTTTGGTCAGGCGTCAAAAGCCGTGGAACCCATCTGGCGGAAACCTTCGACATTCCTAATTCACTGTGTAGAATGTTCTCTACTCGTTCACGGGAGATGCCAACAGTGTTAGCTAACTGATTCACAGCTAAACGCCTGTCATCCATCACGGCCCTGTGCACTTGGCTGATGGTTTCCTCAGTTGTTGCCGTTGTGGGTCGTCCTCACCTGTCATCATCTTCAAGGCTGTCCTTGCCCTTCTTAAAATTTGCTGCCCGCCTTTTCACAGTTGCATACGAAGGAGCATCATCCCCTAATGTAGAAACCATATATGCATGAATGTCCTTAGGAGCTAACCCCTTTTTATGGAGGTACTTGATGACACCACGATGCCAGATTTTGTCCATTTTCTCAAAAACGTGCTAGTATCACTTTTCAAAGTCTACAATTTCTACGTTATTGCAGGTAAACTTGAACTCATTTGAGTCAAATCAAGTTATAAAGGTTTGGATTTAATAAATACAAAATTTCATGGCTCTTCGATGCCTGCTTCTTGGTCAGGCTCAGAACTTTTCAGCCTACCCTCGTATAGGGCAAACTTTTAGAGCTGAAAAAAAAAACATTTACGCGCTGTTTTTCTACAAAGAGCGTTGACGTCACCAACGCCCGTAGAGAACAATGGTTTAGATTGACGTCACCTGACGTCACTGAAAATCATGTGACTCGGTGCATTTATGGAAGTATGAACTACACTGTTTTCTATAGGTATACATTAGGCTTTACACTGGAACTGTAAATATATATAAAAATAAGATGTCAAATTTCAACACACTGAAATACTATAAAATGCAAAAAAAGTGAAACTATACCATGAGTTCATTTGGGTACAAGTTTGATACCCATCCAAGTAACTTTGTGTAATTTACGGATCATTCATTTTCTAACGAAATTTAACGACCTTATTAAGCTAATTGCTTTAACTCATAACAAGTTGAGTACAACGGATAATATACGAACCTCTGTGGCCTAGTGAATAAGATCGTTGATTCTTAATCACTAGGTCTCTCACCGCTGTAGGTTCGAGCCTGGCTCGGGTCACATGTGAGACGCACATATCTGCAAACGGAAGGTCAGGTGATTTTTCTCCGGGTAATCCGGTTTTCGCCCACCTCTGATTAACGATCGGCTCGATATGAGTGAATCATCTTGAAAATGCCATTTAACAAAAAAAAAAAAAAAAAAAAAAAAAAATGGATATTTTAAATGAATGTCATCGAGGCGGTTCCAACGAGTACCCACGATCTATACTTTAGAGCAGAAATAAAAAAAAAAAAGGTTTACCTAAATAAAACCCATAAAAGGGGGTTCAAAATGAGGTGGGGGTCAGAATTATATATACGCGTGTTTTTGTTATGCTTTTTCATTTATTTTATTTATTTATTTATTCATTTTTTATTTTTTTGAAAAATAAATAAATGGAGAAATAGATTGCTTCCACGCAGAGCTGAAACCGATCGAACATGAGTACTGATAAACCGCTTAGAAGGTCTAAAATAGAGGTGGAGGCAATGATCTGGAATCGATACAATTAACCTACAGCTCCCATCAGAGACACCAAACATGAAACAACAGACCCTAATGGAAACACCAACAGCGGAAAGCCAAAAGGACAGTTACTTTCCCACAAAATGGCCAATAGGCTATCCAAAATAAAATAATATAAGCGACACAAACACCCAAAGACAAACCATAACAAAAATAAACCGCGACAGAAGAACCGCCTTGGAACGATCAGCGGAAGCCTGTCCCGGCAAATGCGAGTCGGACCGTCCATGCATTTTAACCCTACCCTATGTCCTGGTGTATGAATGTCATTTGACGTGTCACCAGTAACAATTCTGATTCTGATTCTCAGTATTGGTTTCACTGGGCGGCAGAGATTGGGATGCTATTCCATCTCATTGTCGGATAAAAGTCCCACATAATTGGAAGCCACGTCTCCAAAATAATCCGAGCCTTCTCTGATGACAAAAAAGAAACTTTTTCATTTTCTGATTTGGCGGCTTTCTTTCTTTCTCCCGATACTGTTTTCTGTCAATTCTGACCATGGTAACAGGTTTGGGGTGTGGCACAAAAAGTTTTCAATCCCCACCCCCAAAAAAGAGCTTTGTGACACAGCCACCAGCAGATTAAAACTATTTACAAGAAGCCATCAGGGGAAGGATTCCATGCCTATCCCCTGCCCGACCCTAGAATATTATATTTTGGCCTTAAACCCATCAACTGTCTCAGAAGAGACAGCTTCGGTTGTAAGACCATTCCAAGTTGTAATTGTCCTGGGGGAAAAAAGAACTCTTAAAACCATCCGTGTAAGCATTAGGACGGTGATACTGAAAGGGATGGGACCTGGTTCTCCTACTCCCTCCACCAGCTTCAGATAGGTACCTTCTCTTATCTATAATGGCTAAATTATTATGGATTGTATAGAATAGAGTCAGAGAAGCCTGCTCACGCCTTTCCTGCAGAGTCGGCCACTGGAGTCCTTCAAGCATCTCTCCAACGTGACTGTGGTTGCGCCAGCGTCTGCAGATCCAACGAGCAGCAGTCCTCTGTACTTTTTCTATTCTATCAATATCCTTTTGATGATAGGGCATCCAAACTGGTGCTGCGTATTAAAGTTTGGGGCGGACTATAGTTTTGTATGCAGCATCCTTGGTTTCCCTCTGTGCGAAAGCCAAATTTCTACGAAGGGTCAACATATTTCTGAGATCACCTCTAGGGCAACTAGAACATTAGGGTTTCTTAGACGCAATTTGGCTTTTGCACCTAGGCAGACTAAGGATGTTGCATACAAAACCTTGGTTAGACCTCAACTAGAGTATGCATCGCCTGTTTGGCATCCCCATGTTAAAACTCAGGTTCAACAGGTTGAGAAGGTTCAGAGGACGGCTACCCGATGGACCTGCAGGCGATGGCGGAACAGAAGTAGTAGTGTTGGTGAAATGCTCGATGAGCTGGAGTGGCCATCGTTGGAGGCCCGTCGCGAGCAGTCCCCTTTAACCTTCTTTTATAAGATACACTCTGACACAGTGTCTCTTAATAAAGATAAATACTTGACCCCTGTGACTACTTCAACTCAAACAATGGCATCAAAACTAAACAACGGTCAATATCGTAGGTACCAGGCCTATAGTGATGCCCTGAAGAATTCTTTCTTCCCTGGAACTATTCCTCAGTGGAACAGTCTTCCCTCCTCTGTGGTAAATGCCAAAACTGCAGAGGAGTTCAAAGCCCTCATGATGTAGATTGCGATCCAGAGGTGTGCGTTTTAGTACACCTCTGAAAGCAGTTAAAAGAACTCATCCCGTTTTTTTTTTTTTTTTGCTAAATTCTAAATTGAGCGCACCACCCAACTGAGGTAATGGCCAAGTATGACCGACCCAGTATATATATGTGTCTTAGTAGCCTTACTAGTTATCTCATTAATGTGTTGACCCCACTCGAGGTAATCAGTGATTTGAACTCCTAAGTATTTAGCAGAAGAAACGTTCTCTAAAACCTGGTAATGTAATGTATAACCATGGACAATCTGTTTGTTTGTCTGTCTGTCTGTCTGTCTGTCTACTGATACTGCGTCGGTCACATTTGACCATTACCGAAGGGGTACATTAGGTTTGCAGGCAGTAATCATGTAATTACGGTTGGGATCTTTAACCTGCACAGTGCACAGGGGGCCTCCAGTTAACGTCCCGATCCGAAGGACGGTGCACTTTATGACATTCATCCTTGCAAATGATGCCAATGGAGCGTGTTCGGACACCGAAATTTTATCGCCGCTGCCGGGGATCGAACCCGGGACCTCTAGCATCAGAGGTAAGTGCACTAACCACTGAGCTATCACGCTCCGATAAGAGTTTATGGGGAGGGTGCCATGTCACTCTAATAGAGTGACATTTGGCGACATTAAATATCATGAGCCATGCATCTTCCCAGGCAGCCAACTTTTCCAAGTCATCTTGAAGTATCTGTAGGTCATCAGACCCTCTTATATTGCTTTTTTGTCAAAGCAAAAAAAAAAAAAAAACAAACAAAAACTTTGAACAGCCAGAGAAGACTTGGGTTAGTCACCAGTATGACCTAAATAGTGCTGACGGGGATGTTTTAAACTGAACTAAATAAAGCAAGCCAGTTGGCTTTTATATCCGTCCTTAATTTGCTGCTTACGTTCCTTGCGAGTTATTTGATTCCGATTCGTTAAATCCAGTTGTCACAAACCAAGATGGAGGACAAGAATGAAAATCAGCTTGATGAAAAACAAACGAACACCGATTACAGGCGTAATTCTGCCTACGGTCGCGATCAAACAACAGAGAATGGAGGCATACGAAATGCTGAAACGTTCGAAAGGCAACAGTTTCCCAGTCATTTCCCCAGAACAGATTGCCAGTACAAAAATGCAAAAGAATATGCACAGACTTTACAAGCTTGGCTTTGGCAGTATCATTTCTTCTCAGCGATGAACACATTTCATTATCAGCTGCTTTCTTCAATGCCGTCTCACTTTCCTTCACAACATACAACTCTTAACCAGGGCTTGGGTAATCTGCAAAGTACACTGAACCAGCACCCAAATGCCCCTCAGCCACAGGGGGAGAGGCTGATACCTCCCAATCAGAGAAACGCTGATGTCACAGGTACACATGATTATGTGAAAAAAAAAATAATTTATCGCCAAATTTACCATAAATATTCAGACGCTTTGAGTAGCCTTTTTGATAACATACATGTATACAATTTTTATCATGTGGAGCGCTTTGGTGCAGTGGTAACACATCGGATTTGTGATCGAGAGGTTGCAGGTTCGAGCCTCACGCTGACCAAAGTGTTGTGTCCTTGAGCAAGACTTCTGGCCCCCACCCATAGGGGCTTGAAGAAATATGTGGGCTGCATGATGCTTCCACGCAGAGCTGAATCAGGCCCGCACACTAGTACTGGTAAACCGCTTCGAGGATCTAAGCCTGTCCAGGAACCGCGGTGCGAGGCGGACAGTCCATGCTAATAAACCCTATTGGTTTCATTGGGCCGCATGACTTGAGATGTCATTTCATCTCAATGTCAAGTAAAAGTCTCACAAAATTGGAAGCAACATCTCCAAAATGACCTTTACAGTGTTGACGGGGATGTTAAACCTCAAATCAAACAAACAAAACAAAACGTCATCCACATTGCTTAAAAAATAAAATAATAAACAAAAAATGTACTAGTTACCATCCAGGTAATCCTACTCGTAATACTCAGATGTGAGCATGTAGCAGCAATAGGAGAAAAAAAATATAATGTCGCTGTTATCTAATGGATAACCGGCCACTGTGGCATAATGGGTAAGGGCACTGACTCTTAATCATTAGGACTCTTGCCCCTTTGGTTTGGCCCCCCTCAGGCCACTTGAGATGCCAAGTTCTGAAACGGAAGGTCAGGTGGTTTTTGTCTCAGTACTGGGGTTTTCACCCACCTCCAATTAATGATCAGCTCAAAATAAGTGAAATAAACTTGAAAGGGCCATTGAACCAAACCGAAAAAAAAAAAATCTAATGGATAAAGTCATGTCATATAAATCATGTAAGGGTCATGGGTACACCTTCAGGGGAGTCAACTCCTGCAAAAGTATTTTTGTCTCCAATGTCATTAGCCTTAGGGGTCAACTCTTAGAGGAAAGGATTTGCTCCTGAGGATCAAATTCTTTCTTCTAAGAGTAGAGTCCTTTTCTGTGGGACAGGGCTTGTAGAAAAGCAAACAGGAAGTCCTGAAAGTTATCTCCCTTTGAAAAATAGTGGAAAAATCTGCCAGGTGTTCCCATTCTCCTTAAATCCTGTTTAAAACATAACATAATCTTACACTCATGGTCATTTCATATGCAATTTTTGAAACTCGCCACAGGCTTGTTTCCTAAATTTCATATGAAATGACCACTTGTGTAAATGCCTCTATATCTTATAAGTGCAAAGATTTAATGGAAAACACTTGTAAAGCATGATCCGAATGCTTCTTCAGTCTGAACTGGGTCTACACTACTTTGTCAGGCTGATTGTTATTACTTATAAGTGTCAGATTCAGAATATTAATATCAATGATTTGATACCAGATTCCTACATTGATCATTAACTCATTTGTAACCCCAACAGGAGTTCGAAATCTGGTCAGAAATGCAAGTTGATCCACAAACTGATCCCATGTTCCTGTCCAGATTTGTTATACTGGAAAGCTTTCTGACAACATTTTGTACATTGTAGCAATGTTTTCCAAAGGATTCTTTTGTAGTGGACGTCGACAGAAGTATATGTTTACATTTGACGTCATCAAATGTGCCCTTCTGCATGCACAGCTCAGTGGGAAATGCTTACGTCATGTTGGAATGTGGGTTTTATAAAGGAAAGCAAGTCATAAAGTATCAAATGACTGAAAAGTCTGATCTGGGTTTGTACTGGGTGTTTTGGCCTATCTGTCTCAATACTTAGGATCATTATGGTAACATTTACAGCAAATCATGGACTTGTATTGTTTATTAATCCATTTAGTACTGGAAACCCCAAAGCGGTACCCTGGCAAACAGTGCAGACCCAGATCAAACATCACAGAAAGCAGCGTGTGATCAGGGCCTACTCTGTTTGCTTAAAGTTCAGCCATTTTCCAAATCAGTTTTGAAGAAAACACAACCTGACACCCCTAAGTTTTAGAATGGACTTCTGCTATATATATGAGGAGGAAGATTCTATAAATTTGGTACAAAAAGGGTTGAACACCCTGGCAGAATTTGAGGAAACAATGTTAGAAATCTTAGCTCCGTTGTACTGTGAATGTTCTTTCTATGGCAGGAACAAGATACAAGGTACCAATGCTATGGCGAAGAATTGCCGCAGAATGTCTGGACTTCATTCTTCTGTTTTATATTAAACTACTCGTCACTGTGGCAGTTCTTAGACAAATGGGCTACATGTGAGTATTCGAGCTTATAATACACACCATAGGATTCACTTTGTAGGCAAATTGAAAATACATGGTTTGTTATTAAGATGAACAGATACACATCACATAGAGGATACATGCCTGTGATATCTCACTCACATTACAATAATACAACAGTGTGACATAGAGCATTTTTCACACCTCCAAAATATCTACTTTTCTGGTGAAAATCTGTGATATTTTTCTTATTTATACTGCAAACATAGGTTGTGGGTGCTCGTTAGAACCGCCTCATTGAGGCGGTTCTAACGAGTGCCCACAACCTACATGTATGTCTTGGAGCAAAAATAAGAAAAATAATGTTTACCCCTGTAAACCCCAGATTTCTCTATATAAAGTGGGGTATAGGGGGTCGTCATTTCACGGACCTGTTTACGTGATGACCGGGAGAGAGACTCCCTCTTTTTATTATGCCCCCGCCATTCAAAGAATGGTGGAAAGGGCATATAGCGTTGCCCCTGTCCGTCCGTTTGTCCGAAACTTAAACGCAGTCAATAACTTACTTATTTCTGGATGGATTTTAAAATTATTCGGCAGAAATGTTAACCATCATGAGACGACGTGTCACATGTAAAACCCAGGTACGTACCTCCAAGGTCAAGGTCAAACTTAGAGGTCAAAGGTAAAAAAAAAATGGTCCAAAACTTAAACGCAGTCAATAACTTTCTTATTTGTAGATGGATTTTGAAATTACTTTGTAGAAATGTTAACCATCATAAGACGATGTGTCATGTGCAAAACCCAGGTTCGTACCTCCAAGTTCAAGGTCATACTTAGAGGTCAAAGGTCAAAAAAGGGATCCGAAAGTTAAACGCAGTCAATAACTTACTTATTTCTGGGTGGATTTTGAAATTACTTTGATGAAATGTTAACCATCATGAGACGATGTGTCACGTGCAAACCAAGATCCGTACCTCCAAGGTCAAGGTCATACTTAGACGTCAAAGGTAAAAAAAAGGGTCAGAAACTTAAACGCAGTCAATAACTTACTTATTTCTGGATGGATTTTAAAATTACTTTGAAGAAATATTAACCATCATGAGACGATGTGTCACGTGCAAACCCAGATCTGTACCTCCAAGGTCAAGGTCATACTTAAAGGTCAAAGGTAAAAAAAATGGTCTGAAACTTAAACGCAGTCAATAACTTTCTTATCTCTGGATGGATTTGGAAACTATTTGGCAGAAATGTTGGCCATCATGAGACAATCTGCGTCACACAAAACCAAGGTCCCTACCTACAAGGTCAAGGTCATACTTAGAGGTCAAAAGTGAAAAAAATGTCCAAAACTTAAACACGGTCAATAACTTTCCATGGATGAATACGAACATAGAATATTTTCAGGCGGGGGCATCCGTGTCCTATGGACGCATTTCTTGTTGATGCTAATTTTTGTCCAATTTATGCTAAATTTTAGCAAAATCTTGAAGTCTCCCTCATTTGAACTGAGAATTTCCCTATATATTCTTTACATCTCCCTCCTCACAAGGGCAAATCTCCCTCGTACAGTTATAAAATTATCACAGGTATGAGGATATTTGTTGTTTTTTTTTTCAGTGTAAGATTGATTTTTATTTCACCCATTGAACACCGAAAGAAGTATTTTCATGAGTGGCGATGTTCATGAGTGAAATAAAAATTGATCTTAAACTGAAAAAAAAAAAAAAAAAAAAAATTCCTGTTTCTTTCATGCTTTAAATTATAATGCAATTTCAAAGCGTCAGCCATCATCACAGCGAACGAACTTTTGTCTTGATTTAGACGTGTTCAGCATGTTAACGGGGTATAATATTGGGTGGAAACTGAAAGTTTGCACCTGGAAAACAGCTTGGAATGTAACTTTATCAAATGGTTCAAATGAAATTTGCATTCAAATAATGTCCGCTGTTGCTAAACTTGTCTGGCGTTGCGTGCATCAGAGTCTGATCTGGGTCCACACTGTTTGCAACAATGACTTACACATGTAAAGTAACCAGCAGATGACAAAGCAGACAACAATTGTTGTGACTGACATTTTATGGTCACTAAAATGTCACAGTTATGTCATCACAACATTATTAAGAATCTATGTAAGACTCTTACAGTCTACTTTATCAATTGGAGTCTAGTCTTAACCCTTGATTTGCTGAATAACTTTTTTTTTGCCACACCAATTGCTGAGTATCTACCAATCAAATAAGGTGGTACATGTATACTTTTATTTACAGAACAGCAAGTAAAAAGTCACGACAGTAATTATAACTGTTGTTCCTTGACAGATGTAAACAATATACATTCTCTGTAACTCTTGTCCTTTGATTTTGTTTGTTTGATCTGAGGTTGGGTGAGTGATTGCTTGAGTTTTACGTCTCACCAACAACTAAGGTCATACGGAGATGGGCCCTCGGTTTGAAGAATCATCCGAAAGTCTGGAGAAGCCAGGGTTCTATCCTGCAATCCCTGATTTACAAGGCGAGTAGCATAACCACTATGTTACAGAGACTTCTAACTTGAGGTTTGATGTCCCCGTCAATACTATAGGTCATTTTGGAGACATTGCTTCCAATTTTGTAGGACTTTTACCTGACATTTAGATGAATTGACATCTCAAGCCCTGTCACCCAATAAAACCAATAGAGTTTATAACATGGATGGTCCGACTCTCAGCACTTTGCCTGGGCAGTGCTTAGTTCCTCTAAGCGGTTTACCAGTATTCTTGTGCGGTCGGTTTCAACTCTGAGCGAAATCATCATGCAGCCTATCTATTTCTTCAAGCCGTAGTGGTTGGGGGCTGAACACTTGTCCTGCTGTAAAACATTAATTTATCCACACCCTTTTCTGATTGCCAGACAATCAGATTACTTAATGTCATTTATTCCTGCAGATTCATGAACTGAATGTCAAACAGTGTAGATACTGATCAGAAGCCATCTGATCTGTGTTTACACTGCAGAAAGTAGTGCATTTTCTTGTTTAGCAGGACAGAAAATCTGGGCCTAGTTGTTCAAAGCTTTCTTAGTCATTAATTATATGCTAGTGGACTCTGCCATTGTTATATGATGGACAAGTCCATTTCTCATAGAAGGGGTGTCAGGCCTATTTTTTGTTTTTATTCTGTAAGCACATATTGCAGGCCCTGATCAGACGCCGCATTCTGTGGCGTCTGATCAGGGCCTGCACTGTTTGCCAAGGTACCCCTTTAGGGGTTTCCAGCATACAATGGGTTAACAGACCAGTAAACCTTATCCTGCTGAACAAGTTAATTTCGCCTCAACCATTTCTTACTATACTTGGTGTAATTTATTTGTAGTGAAAATAATCTTCAAAGGGCCGTAAAATCAGAACAAAAAAAAATATTTGTTCAGGTCACAAACAGAATGACAAACATTGTAATTCCTGTTCAGATGGCACAGTTTGCAATGTTTGCAAAGGTAGAAGTTGTCTTGTTTAGCAAGTTAAGGGTTTTAAATCTTTGATCATTTAATGTGGCAGATACATGTACATGTATGTCTACATTTTTTGCAAAAGCTAAGTGCATATACAGTATTTGCTCTACGGGCCTCCGTGGCCTAGTGGATAAGATCGCTGACTCTTAACCATTAGGTCTCTCATCGCTGTGGGTTCGAGTCTCGCTAGGGTCACACGTGAGATGCCAAGTTCTGCAACGGAGGTCAGGTGGTTTTTCTCTGGGTAGTCCAGTTTTCACCCACCTCTGATTAACAATCAGCTCAATATGAGTGAAATAATCTTGAAAGGGCCGTAAAACCAAAACAAAAAAATGGGTATTTACTCTAAGGATTCAGACACGTTACATCTCTACCATACATGTTCTAAAATTTGAACAAGTACAATTTCCTACCCGATGTTGTGTCGGAAAATAGCTGGATGAGTGGCAAACGGTGTAGACCCTGATGAGACACCGCTCAGTGGTGTCTCATCTGGGTCTACACTCTTTGCTCAGTCATGTCTGTCCAAATACATTTTATTACGAGTAAGGTAAAAACAGTTACATTTTTTCAGCGAAAATTCTACTGGGTTAGATATTGTTATTGCTAGACCATATTGAATTTTGTTATGGTAACAATGCTTCAAAGAACTGTTCTCTAAAATTTCAGGAACGAAAATTTCCTTGATTTAGATGACCAGATTCCTCTATTATCTGATCTTGGGGACCTTGATTATGACAGGTTGCTTGGTTTCACGTCAGAACTTATTGCCCTTGAAGTTGTGAACAGAGTTTGTATCACTCTTGTAGAGGTAAGTCTTTAATTGTTTTCTCTAGTCATTACCATAACACACCCATGTGAGACAGAATTTTCTTGCACACCAGACAAGGAAATCCGTGATTTTACCCTGGGATAGAAATTTATGTTCTGACCCTGGTGTTCCGACCCCAAATCGAATATAATCGCGTGTTTGATAAATGCACTGGTTGTTTACAACTTCATGCGCGGCGGCGTCATGCGTGACGTCACTAAACATTCCTGTTGTGTCATCACAAAATGGCGGACGTCGGTAACCGAAGTGACAGCAGCATTAAAAATTCGCAATAGAAATGGAAGGTATGCAAGAAAAAGAATCCAATATGGGTGTGAGGGGTGGATAGAAAAATCCGTCCCTCGGGATCACTGTCCGGCATCACTCGGCAAGCCTCGTGATGCCGGACAGTGTCCCTCGGGACGGATTTTTCAATCCACCCCTCACACCCATATAAGATTCTTATAGCATTTTTCACACCTGTAAAATGGCTACTTTTCTGATGAAAATCTGAGATTCCGGGTGCATATAGTATTTGGTCTGTTTGTCCATTTGTCTGTCTACAAAAACCTTAACATTGGGCATAACTTTTGAATGGGAATAGATAGAGCTTTCATATTTCACATGTGTATACCTTATCACCAGACCTTTCCAGTGGTACCATAATTTTTGATCTCGTGACCTTGACATTTGACCTACTTTTTTCAAAATTTTTAACATTGGCAACATTGGGCATAACTTGCGAATGGCGCTCTCCGGGGGCATTAGTGTTTCATTCTTATTTTTTTGGCAAACATAGGTTGCAGGTGCTCATTGGAACTGCCTCATTGAGGCGTTTCTAAGGAGTACCCACAACCTACGTTTTGGAGCAGGAATAAGAAAAATAATGTATAACCCTATTAACCCCGGGGTTTAAGCGGGTGTTCATTTCACGAACTGGTTCAGGTGATGGTTTTGTCGATGATAGAGTGTAATCAATGAGCGATCGAAAAATAAGTTTCCATTCTTCTAATCAGTCGTGTTCATAATACAGATGACTCTCGTTATAACATCAGTATTTGTTCTCTTAACCCTTGTCCTGCTGAATATTCATATATGCCACACCTACTACCGATTGTCAAACAATCAGATTACCTGTAGCAAATTATTACAACAAATTCACAATCTGAATGACAAACAATGTAGATCCTGATCAGATGGCTTCTTCAGAAGGATTTTTTCCCTTAGCCTATTTAGTACTGGAAACCCCAAAAGGGGTACCTTGGCAATCAGTGCAGGCCCAGATGAGACGAGGTAGAATGCGGCGTCTCATCAGGGTCTACACTATTTGCAGGAAGTTCAGCCATTTTTCAAATCAATTTTGAAGGTAACAAAACCTTTAACCCCTAAATTTAGAAATGGACTCAAGCTATATATAAAGCCCCAGTCCCACAGACCTTGCGACTGCGATGCGACCTCTCTGCAACTGATTTCTTTGCAACTGGCCCATGACCTTTGCAACTGTTGCAACTAAATTTGCTCCGTAAATTTGATCGCCGACCTGTCGGCGGTTGCCGAACAATCGGCGACTAATGTTGCCTAAAGTCGGCAATTGATCAGGACTTGTCGCCCAAGAATCGCCGTATGATCGGCAACTGACTTGCAACAAGTGAAACATGATCGGGGACTATTCTGCGATCAATCAGCGACTCTTCAGAGACTGGATAAAACCGATCGGCAACTTGTCGGCGACTGTTTTGCATTTTTATTTTTGACACAGACAAAAATAAACTAAATTTTCGACTGCTGAAAGTCTTCTCTGGGCTGCTGCAAGACTTCGTCATCCGAAATTGGTGTCCGAGCCTTGATTCCTGTTTTTTTTCGGCTGCGCTGCCGTTTTCTTTTGCCAGCCTCTCCGAGCCATGTTGCCTCTTTGAAAGCTGTTGTCGAAATGATGCTAGGATGTTAACAGTTTTTTATTATAGTTGGGGCTATAATCGTTTGGTGGTTTAAATACCTTTTTACAGCTTGTCGGCGACCAGTTGCAGATCAATCGCAGATCAATCGCCGACTTATCAGTGATCAATCTCCGATCGATCGCCAACCAATCGCCGAACAGTTGCCAACTGATCGCCGATAGGTCGTGGATCGATCGCGGATCAGTCGTCGATCGGTCTGCGACCAGTCTCCGATAAGTTGCAATAAGGTTGCTAGAATTTACAGCCAAATTTGCATAAATTCGGTCGGGGATCGATCGGTGACTGTTTGGCGATCGATCGTAGATTCGTCTGCAACATCTAGAAAACCAATGCAACTAGTCTGCGATCAAAATCAGTCGCAGCCAGTCTTTTGTGCATGCACAAAAGACGATCGGCGACTAAATTTGATCGGCTACCTACCTGCGCCCTTGCTGCAACATTTATAAAACCTCTCTGCCACTTCTGCAACTGCTCCTCGATTGCCATTTTTTTTTAGTCGGCCTTAAGGGAGGAAGATTCTATTTGGCACAAAAAGGTTAATAACGCTAAGAAGCAAAGGAAGTGGTTCTAGCAATATCCACAATATTTGTTTGTTTGTTAGTATGTACATATGGAGACAAAAGTTTTAAATTGATCATGGAAAACTGTGATTGATTATAAGCTCATTTACCAGAAACATTAATCGTTAATTATCAGGGTTCAGTTGTTCAAAATTAACGACACCATTAGTTAACATATTGATAAATCTTTGATCATTTTATTTGGCAAATATGCTATTATCTGAAAGGTATGTGTTTGCTCAAGGAGCCAATTATTTTCTTTAAGAGGAGACGCCATTTGTGAAGGTGCTAGGGCTAATAAAAAGGCACCTGAGAAATCATCGGATTTGTCTCCTTTGTTTGAAATGGTGAAAAATACAAAAAATAGTTTGTAGCCCCAGGTAAGAGGGGTATCCACATATTATTATCCCCACGCTTTTCGCAGAAAAAGTGGGGATATTATAATGGTCTTCTCTGTCCGTCCGTCTTACCGGATAACTCCTCCTACACCTTTAGAGGTACAAACTTGAAACCTTTGGAACTGATAGATCTTTGGTCTGGGTGTGATTGACACTTTCGGAATTTTGATTCCACCCCTGGGGGCAGGGGCAGGGCCAGGGGGAGGGGTCCCAGGGGTTCAAAAATAAGAGTTTTCACAATATGGTTGTGTAACATATCAAATCAAATGTCATGATGAGTAGAATAACTTACAATCAAAATTTGATCCCTCGGGTCAATGTAGAGGTCACCAGAAGTCAACCCCCCCCCATACTGCCCCCATAATCCTTAATGATTACCGGATAACACATCCTAGGCCGTTAGAGATACAAAATTGAAACCTTGGGAACTAATAGAGCTTTTGTCTAGGGAGTGCATGACACATTTGGAATTTTGATCCCAGCTCTGAAGGCAGGGCCAGGAGGAGTGGGCCGGGTGAGATGTCAAAAATCAAAGTTTTTAGAACATGGTGATTTAACATATCAAATCTAACGCTTCTAACGAGTACCCACAATGTATGTTTTCATGCAGAAATAACAAAAGTATCAGTTCTTTTCTGGAGAGAAAATAGTGCTTTCTCTGAAGCCTTTCTCTCTTATACATATTTTCAATTTTCAGACTTTATGTTTACGACAAGGATATGCTGGCTCAATAGGGGGAGCTACACCAGGAAAGAAAATTATGCATTTACGAGTTATATCCTATACCAGTATCACTGATTTACGAAATGGACAAATTTTAGTGACAGGAGAAAGAGATCCTGGATTTTTCAAGTAAGATCCAAATTTTTCAAATTCATAACTTGTCTGTAAACCATAAGTAAAGTACCTATCCAAGTGCTTAATTATAGCTAAATGCCCCATAACCTCTTGGTAACGTCAGTGTTGGGGTCTGAATCAGAAATCATGCTAGTTGACCCATTCCCACGTGGACACTTTGTGAATTTTGCTGTTTTTCACAGTGTTGCCTAAAACAGCAACTTCATATAACCATTATTTCATAATGAATGGTCCATTTTGCATCAAACTCGGCACCAATGTTCACAGGGCAGTAGCCCTTCAAATGGAACCTTTTAGGCTAAATCATTGTTGCCATGGTAACAAAGGGGCTCAAAGTTGTCAAAAAGTGTGATTTCACATGTATTTTTGACCGAATCTTAATCTTCACACTGCTGTCAAGTCAGTAATTAAGGAGTTTGGCTCTGGCAATTTTCACTGTCTGCGGCATGTTTTGCCAGCGTCAGTTTTGAGGCATTTTTGACCCCAGACACCCTCAGATTCATTTGAGCAACCGTCTGGGCCTTACCGGAGGCTTACCCCCAATTTTTTTCGGCCATAAGGATCCAGCATATACCTGACCAGTGGACTGAGAGATACAAATTGACTTGGCCAAAAAGTGGTCTCAGTAGTGAACAGTAATGACAGATTTGGTTTTTGAAAGCGGTCTTAATACTGAATACCGGTGTGGTCTCTTTATCAGAATAAATAGCAATTTATTGTATAGGAAATAATTTGGCTCTGGCAAAACAGGTTTTTCTGACTTGTTAAAGTGTCGTTCAGTAGCAGACATGTTAAAGGCGATATTATCCTTCCTTACATATTTTCAATGAAATATAGAGATTTACCAGTGAAATCGAAAACGATATCGTCGTTGTTTCAAGCAATGAATGATATCAATTTTATTTTTCACTGCTTGGTACTACTTTTTTTCTTCAAATCTAGTTTTGTGGTCAGTTTTTCCATTGTCAGTTGAGTGAAAACTGATGAACTGTGTTAGAATTGATGCTTAGCCCATTCACACTTCACTAGGATGTTAACCCTTGTCCTGCTGAATATTCATATATGCCACACCCACTACCAATTATCAACCAATCAAATTATCCGATGCACATTATTGCAATAAATTCACAATCAGAATGGCAAACAATGTAGATCCTGATCAGATGGCTTCGTCAGAAGCCATCTGGTCTGGATCTTCATTGTTTGGAAAACAAGGCATATCCGGGCTCAGCAGTACAAGGGTTAATTACGCCATTGTCAGTGCTGACGTCTCTTATTTTGTCGCTTGACGTTAGATCAGTCCGCAACTTCTTTTTTTGGAAACAACTGAATTATTTCAGTAGCCATTAATAATAATGCCATCCCAGGCTATTTCTCAGGTTTACACAAAATATTATACCCAATAAACACATTGGACACCACTAAATGGACACGAAACTACCAGGAACAAAGTGAGTTTTCTCCGAGTGTGAGTGACGAGATTAGTGAAGCTTTATTTTGCCGTTTTGAAACATGTAAGAAACAGAAAGTTTGATTTTTTCAGTGTAAGATCAAATTTTATTTCACTCATGAACACTGAAAAAATCAAATATCCTCTATTTACCACTCTCTGGGTAAATCGAGACAATTTGCATGAAATGTTTGGGGAAAAATAAGAAATATTTTCAAATGTCATCTGCTTTATTTTTACCCAGAGTGCTATTAAAGTGTTAAACAGACTGGTAAACATAACATTCAAGCATGTCAAGTGGTTCTGTTGGGGAATTTTATTGCCAGATACATGTGCATGTTTATCCCATTTTTGTCACGCTTGCTTTAAGTATGTTGCGATATAGTAGTCTGTTTTTCTGTCCGTTGTCAAACCGTCAACATTTGTGACCACCCTAACTTTCAGCCTGATGTAAGAGTCCAACCTCGAGAACTTTAGACCTTCATTAATGATACTTGGTACAGACTTGCATCTTGGAATAGCAATTTCAATGCAAGCATCCATATCTGACCTTGACCAACATTTCATGGTTCACCAACTTTGTGAATTTTGCGACCACTCTAACTTTCACCCTAATGTAAGAGTCCATTTTTCCAGAGCTATAAGAGCTCCAGTATGGATATTTGGTACAAGCTTGCATTTAGGAATAGCAACTTCAATGTAAGCATCAATAACTCACCTTGGCCTACTTTTCATGTTTCACTAACTTTGTGAATTATTGTGACCGCCCTAACATTCACCTTAATGTAAGAGTCCCTTTCTCGAGAACTGTAAGAGCTTCAGTAATAATAATAATAGTAGAAACTTGCATCTAGGAATGGCAGCTTCAATGCAAGCATCCATATCTCACCTTGACCTACATTTTATGGTTCACTGTCTTTGTCATTTATTGTGACCACCCCAACTTTCACCCTAATGTAAGAGTCCATTTCTCAAGAACTTAATAAGATTCATTGATGATACTTGGTACAAGCTAGCATCTAGGAGTGACAACTTTTATGCAGGCATCCATGTTTGACCTTGACCTAGATTTCATGGTTCAGTGACTTTGTGTCCCCACAGGTGCGACTTAGCCTTCAGCGGAATTCTTGTTTATACATCAAATAAATCTCAATTTTTCAAAACACAAATGTATATATATATATATATGTATCCTTATATTTCAGTGCGCTGGTGCGGTCAGTGATAAAGAATTTCAGTATGGCCTTCTTTTTCCCGGCGTGTTTCACTGTGTTCTTTTTCCGATTTAACCGAGCGGCGTATGATGTTCTCGCACAGACAATAGTCGTAGAAGTGGAGAGACAACCACAACCAAATTAAATGAATTCCAGCCCAGTTATCACGAAAACACGCCTATATATAATTCGGACACTCTTTAACTCTTATCTTGCTGTTCACGACAACCCATATCTTTGGAAACAGTGTAGATCCAGATCAGATGGCTTCTGAAGAAGCCATCTGATCAGGATCTACACTGTTTGATCTTCAGTTTATGAATTTGTATGAATAAATTACATCAAGTGATCTGATTGGTTCAAAGTCAGAGATGGGTGTTACTTAACTGAATATTCAGCAAGAGAAGGGTTAACCCCACAATCTATGTTTTGGATCAGAAATGAGCACAAAATAATATTTGCCCACATTATAAACCCTAGTTTTCTCTATATAAAGTGGGGATCGGAAGTTCATTACACAGACTTGAAAACATGATGATGAAAAAGTACCAGTATTTGTGTGAACTTTTAGAGGATGTACAATATTTATGGTGAAAACAGTACATGTACAGGGGACACTTGTTATAATGGCAATATAAGAATCTTGTATGGGTGTGAGGAGTACATGTACAGAGGACCCTTGTTATAATGACAATATAAGAATCTTGTATGGGTGTGAGGAGTACATGTACAGAGGACCCTTGTTATAATGACAATATAAGAATCTTGTATGGGTGTGAGTGGTGGATGGAAAAATCCATCTGAGAGATGCCGGTCAGTGATCCCGAGGGATGAATTTTTCTTTCCACCGCTCACACCAGTATAGGATTCGTTTTCTTGTATACCTTCCATTATTAAGCACTGATTTTTAATGCTGCAGTCACTTCAGATACCAATGTCTGCCATATTGTGATGACACTACAGGAACGTTTGGTGACGTAAGGTGCAGTGATGTCAATCTTAACGATGGCGCAGATGAGTGCATTTATCAAACACACAAAAGTTTACGATTTAGGGTTGGAGCAGAATTTCTATCCTAAGCTAAAACAATGGATTTCCTTATTTGGTGTGCAAGAATATTTGTTCCCTAGCTTTTTGATGTTATAAACAAATTGCTACTATAAAGAATGCAAATAAGCATTGGTATAATTGGTAATAAAGGTCTCTTTGCTTTAATTTCTCCTGGAAAAAGTATTGTGGACATTTGTTAGAATCACCTTGGCGAGACAATTCTAACAAATATCCTGGAAACAAATGCTGTTGACATTTGTTTGAATTGCCTCCTACAAATACAGTAAAATTCCTATATTAAGACCACCTTTGGGACTGTTCATAAGTGGTCTTAAAGACCACTTTTGAACATTCCCAAAGGTGGTATCTGACCAGAGGACCACTGTAGGGTGAAAACACAAAGAATGAATAACTTCAATCAGTAAATAAGGTTTTTAAACCATAATTACGAGTCTTAATTTTAGGTGGTCTTAATAGTGGAATTTCACTGTATCTGTAACTTTTGTTTCTTGGAGTATAGGATGCAATATTCTTGAACCTTCATTTATGTGTGTTATCTTGAGCTCAGGATTTGTTAAAGTGAATCTGTCATTTTAACGAATGTTGTTGATATATCGAAAGAGGATTGACTGTCTATGCACAGCTGTTAGGAAATGCTTATGATACTAGTCATTTGATTGTGTTAACTCTTTATAGCCCCGCTTGAAAAGTGGGGCTATATTGGATTTGCCCTGTCATTCCGTAATTCTGTAATTCCGTAATTCTGTAATTCTGTAATTCCGTAATTCCGTTATTCCGTTATTTTTTCGTCACAGTTTTCCCCGAAACTAAGAGAGCTAGAAAACTAAAACTTTGTATACACGTGGACAATGGGTGCCTCCACGGACCTTACCGAAATTATGACCAAGGGCCCATAACTCTTGGAGTTATCTCCCCTGATAGGTTTTTTTAAATGAAAATGTTTGGTCACAGTTTTCTCAGGAACGAAAGAAGCTAGAAAGCTCAAACTTTGCATAAATGTGGACAATGGGTGGATATAGGGAGCTTACCAAAATAATGGCCAAGGGCCCATAACTGTTGGAGTTATCTCTCCTGATAGGTTTTTTAAATAAATGAAAATATAGGTTTTTTTTAAATGAAAATGTTTGGTCACAGTTTTCTCAGGAACTAAAGAAGCTAGAAACCTCAAACTTTGCATAAATGTGGACAATAGTTTTCCCCGAAACTAAGAGAGCTAGAAAACTAAAACTTTGTATACACGTGGACAATGGGTGCCTCCACGGACCTTACCGAAATTATGACCAAGGGCCCATAACTCTTGGAGTTATCTCCCCTGATAGGTTTTTTTAAATGAAAATGTTTGGTCACAGTTTTCTCAGGAACGAAAGAAGCTAGAAAGCTCAAACTTTGCATAAATGTGGACAATGGGTGGATATAGGGAGCTTACCAAAATAATGGCCAAGGGCCCATAACTGTTGGAGTTATCTCTCCTGATAGGTTTTTTAAATAAATGAAAATATAGGTTTTTTTTAAATGAAAATGTTTGGTCACAGTTTTCTCAGGAACTAAAGAAGCTAGAAACCTCAAACTTTGCATAAATGTGGACAATGGGTGGATATAGGGAGCTAACCAAAATAATGGCCGAGGGCCCATTACTTTTGGAGTTATCTCCCCTGATAGTATAGTTTTTTTTAATAAATGAAAAGGTTTGGTGACAGTTTTCTCAGGAACTAAGAAAGCTAGAATACTGAAACTTTGTATGAACATGAAAAGTGGGTGGATGTATGGCCCTTACCAAAATAATGGCCAAAGGCCCATAACTCTTGGAGTTATCTCCCCTGATAGGATATTTTCTGCAAGTAAAAAAATCATTTCACTTTTCTAACCATCAAACCATGAAAAATATTTTCGATACAGTTTTCTCAGGTACTAAGAAAGCTAGAAAGCTGAAACTTTGTATAAACATGAACATTAGGTGGATGTAAGTAAATAATGGCCAACAACATTACTCTTGGGGTTATCTCCCCAGCAAAGAAAAAAAAAAATATTAAAGTTTTCTCTGGAACTAAGAAAGCTCCCCTGATAGGTTAAAAGCTTTTAGAGTCAATGTGTCTTACTCCTCTGATAGCGCTATAGCGGGGCTATAGTCAGATCCTCTGACAGCTCTAGTTTTGAATTGTTGATTTGGATAGTTATTTTGCAGGCTGTCAGCATCCCTAAAAATTACTACTTTTTCCTGCTTTTATCATATGAAGTTGCGTCTGAGAATTGTAATAACGTCATGTAATAAATTTGATAATCCACTAGTGGATTAAATATGCAAATTAGTGAAATATGCCCCGTAACATTACATGTACAACGTCCTTAATGACGCCGCATTTACTAATGGTGAAATAATGGCATTTTCATAAAACTGTCTTTAATAAAATGCGTTTTAAATGCCATATGATGAAATGAATCTTGCATTCCTGCTCATGTATTATTAAATTTATTAAACTCGTTGAGGAAAAGGGATAAAATGCTCGGCAAAGCCTCCCATCTTATCCCTTTTCCTCAACCCGTTTTATAAATTCAATAATACATGAACACTCATGTAAGATCCTCTATTTATTCAATTTGGCTGAAATTCCAAACAAAAAATAATTAAAATTACATTTATCCTTTGTCCTACTTACTCCCCTTAACTTGGAAGGTCTAAGCTTGTCCAGGCAAAGTGATGCAAATCTATCTGACCTTCCATGTTTAAACCCTATTGGTTTCATTGGGATGGAGTTGGGGGATCAGGGCTTGAGATGTCAGTTCATCTCAATATTGGGTTGAAGTCCCACAAAATTTGCAAAGAACATCTGCAAAATGACCTAAATAGTGTTGATTGGGATGGGAATGTTAAAACTCAATTCATATAAAAACAAATCATCTGGAACTATGTGATTTAGATGTTAAAATAAGCAGTTCAAATTCTGAGATGCCTTTTGTAATGATTTTCTTGGGGTTTCCAGCCGCGCAAGAAAGTTTTTATTTGTTTGATTTGAGGTTTAACATCCCGGTCAACACTGTATAGGTCATTTTGGAGACGTTGCTTCCATTTTTGTGGGACTTTTACCCGACATTGAGATGAACTGACATCTCAAGCCCTGTCGCCCAATGAAACAAATAGGGTTTATAAGGATGGACGGTCCGACTCCCACCGCTTTACCTGGGCAGGCTTAGATCCTCCAAGCGGATTACCAGCACTCGTGTGCGGTTGGATTTCAGCTCTGCGTTGAAGCATCATGCAGCCCCATCTACTTTTTCAAGCCCCGATGGGCGGGGGCCGACCGCGCAAGAAAGCAGTTGCATGACATTTTTTGTTATTTAGTGGCGTAACATTACATTACACAAACAGGTCTATGTAATGAATACCCCTCTTAACCCCATTTTATATAGAGAAAAATGGGATTTATGTGGAAAACATTATTTTCTTTTTACTGCTCCAATACATAGGTTTTCTGCCTTATTGAGGAGGTTCTAACGAGCACCCTATTAAATCAAAGCACTGAGAGTGCTGATGGAGCGTAGCTTTGATAATTTGATTTAGCGTCTGATTGGTACATGTATTTTAATTCAGACTCATATTGATCCAATGAACATAGCTGTTTGAAGCTATTCTTGGCCAGAAGTCGTGTTAAAGCAACAAGACCTATATTGAAATTAATGCACACTAAGGTGTAGACCCCGCAACAACCATCACGAAAACACGCCTGTACAAATACATGGTCAAATTTTTGTCAAAAAAAAATGGAAATTTTAAGATACAAAACTGTGATATTTTCTTATCTCTGCTCAAAACATTGATTGCGGGGAATTGATTGAACCGCCTTGACGAGGCAGTTTTATTGAGTACTCACAATCAATGTTTTTGAGCAATACAGCAACCATGCAGTTCTACAGTATACTTGAAGATTTCTGCTGAGCTATAGTTCGGCCAATAGCTGCGGCTTGCGCAATTGTTTTGCGGCTTTAAAGTTATTTTATATAATCAGTTTTTGAAAAATTACATTGGGGAGGTTATTTATCTTGCATTAGACATTCTCCTTGGTTACGCCTTGATGATGTCTATCTTCAAGTGAAAAATTATCATAATTTTCCCAGCAGTTTATTAGTTATACATCCGTAATCAGTCTTTAAAAATTGCCTCAGTGAGGCTGTTTATAAAGCTATCTGGCATTAGTCAATATCATTAGCTTGATCTTGTCAATTTACAGCTGCATGCAAAACATTATAAAAATATACCCGTCGGTTTGAAAGTTATGATTTTTTACCTTGCCGAGGCTAAAATAAAGAAATTGGATATTCAGGAATCGCGTTGGTTAGATCGGTACATTATCTATCTGTATGCTAACAGTTGTCAAAAATATTCCCAGTAGATTAGAAGTTACACTTTGAAATACTTTTTCAGTTTGCCTAGGCGAGGGCGTTTGTAAAGTAATTTGGCATAAGGCAATTTTGCGGGTTGATTATTGTCAAAATCAACCTGTATGCCGAAAATGATCAAAGCCGGGTTTAGATGTTATACTCCGTATTCATTTTTATGCCCCCGGAATCTAAGATTCTGGGGGGCATATAGTTTTTGGTCTGTCCGTCTGTTTGTCCGTTTGTCCGTTTGTCCGTCTGCAAAAACTTTAACATTGGGCATAACTTTTGAATGGTAAGTGGTACAGCTTTCATACTTCACATGTGCATTCCTTGTCACAAGACCTTTCAAGAGGTACCATAAATTTTGACCTCGTGACCTTCACCTTGCGCTGTCCGGGGGCATTTGTGTTTCACAAACACATCTTGTTTTATATTATTTTGCCTCAGCGAGGCCATTCATAAAGTAATCTTGCATAAAACAGCCTCATGGGTTAGGTATTGTCAATATCAATCCGAATGCCAAAAATGATCGGAATATTCAGAGAGGTTTGAACCTTATACTCTGTTAACATTTTTCTAAATATATATTGCATCGGTGAGGTCATTTATGAAGTGATCTTGCATACGACAGTTTCTTGGGTTAGTTGTCAATATCATTCCATAGGAATATTTGAAGAGGTTTAGACATTATACTCCGTTATTATTATATAAAAATAAATAGCCTCGACGAGGCCATTTATGAAATCTGGTATTAAGGCAGTTTCTTTGGTTAGATATTGTCAATACAGCACAGTGCACAGTCTTTTACCGGAAACCAACAACTGCCTTCTTGAATCAGCGAAAGGGATAGAATCACCGTGGAACAGATTTCACGATCAATCTCCTGGAAAGAATGTTGCCGAACCCGGCAGGTATCGAACTTGCGTCTGGGCTGATAATTTGCTTTATTTATGGTCACATGCCTAGGACGCAGACAGGTCGCTTTAAAAAAGTAACATTGTCCCCCCCCCCACACGCACACATTAACCCATACTCTGATTATATGTCTAGCAGCCTTTTTAGGGACAAACATAGCAGACCCAGATCAGACGCTACAACAAGTGGCGTCTCATCTGTGTCTAAACTGCAAATTTTTATCGCTTACAATATAAGCCTTGACGTGCACCTGTCCAAACTCATTCCAACTGTCTTATTTTGGTTATACATTATCGACCCACACTGCGTACTTAACCCATTTTAAACGAATGGAATCCTCAACATCTTTTATCAGTATGGAATGAATTCATTTTAAAATCAGGGATGTCAGGTTGTGGCTTCCATGAAATATTTGGCAAAAATGGCTGAACCTTTTTGTAAGTATGCAGTGAAGGTCATAATGAGACTCCGCGTTCTGTGGTATCTGATCTGGGTTTGTCCTGTTTGCAAGTTGCCAGGTTTGGGATTTTATGGTACAAATGGGTTGTAAACTGGGTTATATGAACTGAACTATAAAAAGATTAGACTGCTACACACTTCATCTATTAAAAATATTCATCTATTCCGTTTGAAATAGTGGTCTGTGAAGCAGTCTATAAAAAGATACCGCATTATCGGGCGTAATAATCTACTACGTTAACACAGGGTACTATGTTCTCACTAGTGATTGGGTCATATGCAGTAACACTGAAAGTAGTGCCGAAATCACTTCTCAGCTCACTGGAGCTACGCTGCAACAGCTACGCTCCAAAAAATAAAAATATCACAACTTATCATCAGAAAAATGTATGTTTTGGGGTAGAAAAAAATGCACTATACCCACATGAATGTGTCATTGTATTGATTTCCCTTTCCGTATGTAACATGTAGCATCACCAAAATGTTGTGAAATATTGTCATGTCATCCGTGACAATGTAGTGATTTCTGAAAAAAAGATGTTAACAAATTTCTAAGGAAAGACATCCAAAACATCACGAGAACAAGTCCATGAAATGAACATCCCCCCTAAATCCCACTTTATATAGAGAAAACTGGGGTTTACTGGGATATATGTTGTCTTTTTATGCCCCCGCATCATATGATGCCGGGGGCATATAGTTTTTGGGTTTTCCGTACGTGCGTACGTGCGTACATGTGTACGTCCGTCTGTACGTGTGTGTGTACGTACGTACGTACGTACGTACGTACGTGATCCTGTAACCTCAGGTTAAAGTTTTTGTAACAGGTAGAGCCTGAACTTTTAGAACTCATAATTTCCTAACCATTTGATGGAACTGGTTCATCTTTGGTTTGATGATAGATATAGGTCCAAAGTTTTAATAAGCAATACCTCCACCCATGCCTGTGACCTCAAGGTCAAGGTCACAGACTTAGAAATTTTCAATGTTAAAGACTCAGGTTAAGGTTTTTGTAACAGGTAGACTTGAACATTTTAGAACTCATATTTTCCAAACCATTTCATGGAATTGGTTCATATTTGGTATGATTATAGATATAGGACCAAAGTTTTATTCAGCGATACCCCCACCCATGCCCATGGCCTCAAGGTCAAGGTCATGGACTTAGAAATTCCCCATGTTAAAGACTCCAGTTAAGGTATTTGTACCTGGTAGAACCTGAACTTTTATGATGGCTTTGGTTCATATGATGATAGATATAGGTACAATGTTTTATTCAGCAATACCCCAACCCATGCCTATGACCTCAAGGTCAAGGTCACAGACTTAGACAATTTTAATGTGAAAGATTTTAAATATCTCACATTTTCCAAACTATATTATGGATTTGGCTTATGTATGCTATGATGATAGATACAGGTCCAAATGTTTATTTGGCAATACCCCCACTCATGCCTATGGCTTCAAGGTCAAGGTCACAGACTTAGAAATTTTTAATTAGATATTTTAAAAGTTGATATTTTCCAAATCGTGCGATGGATTGAGTTGATATTTGATATGATGTTAGATACCTGTCCATTTTATTCAGCTATTTCCCCACCCATGCCCACGAGCTCAAGGTCAAGGTCACAGACTTAAAATTTTTTAATTATCCCGCGCACAACATAGCTCTAGCGTCTATATTTCTTCACTGATTTCAATATAACTTCACACAAATGTTCCTTATGAAAATACCTCGAACGAGTTTGACTTTCAAGGTCAAGGTCACTGTGGCTATTTTTAGAAAAACTTTGTCATCGCTCTAGTGCCTGCATTTCTTCACTGGTTTCAAAATAACTTCACACAACTGTTCCTTATGACAATACCTCGAACGAGTTTGACTTTCAAGGTCAAGGTCACTGTGGCTATTTTTAGAAAAACTTTGTCATTGCTCTAGCGCTTACATTTTTTCACCAATTTCAATATTACTTCACACAAATGTTCCTTATGACAATATCTCTAGCAAGTTCCACTTTCAAGGTCAAGGTCACTGTGGCTATTTTTAGAAAAAACTTTGTCATCGCTCTAGCGCTTACATTTCTTCACTGATTTCAATATAACTTCACACAAATGTTCCTTATGACAATACCTCGAGCGAGTTCGACTTTCAAGGTCAAGGTCACTGTGGCTATTTGTAGAAAAACTTTGTCATTACTCTAGCACTTACATTTTTTCACCAATTTCAATATAACTTCTCACAAATGTTCCTGATGACAAGCTCACACACTTAGAAAATTTTGTTGCAACATGGATTTTCGGGGTGAGGCGGGGCCCTTGGCGGGGGCATCTGTGTCGTCTGGACACATTTCTAGTTTTATTTCTGCTCCAAGACCTTGGTTGTGGGTACTTGTTAGAACCACCTCGTTCTAAAGAGCACCCACAACCTATGTTTGCAGTATAAATAAGAAAACTATCACAGATTTTCATCGGAAAAGTAGCCATTATGGAGATGTGAAAAAAAGCTCTAAGTTGCACGTGTGTGGTATAGTAATGCAGTTCATTACAATTACACATCCATGTAACATTGTGCATTCTTACATATCCCCAAAACGGTTTATAGTTTTGTGATGAAAAAATTTTATATTACGAGGGCTGTTCTGTAATTCTTGTAAATAGGATAAAAAACAGAAATTCAAAGTGAAACTCAAGGTTCTTTTGTTTTTTTTTGCCCCCGGAATCTAAGAGATTCAGGGGCATATAGTTTTTGGTCTGTCTGTCTGTTTGTATGTTTGTCTGTCTACAAAAACCTTAACATTGGGCATAACTTTTGAATGTGTATACCTTATCACAAGACCTTTCCAGTGGTACCATAATTTTTTGATCTCGTGACCTTGAACTTGACCTTTGACCTATTTTTTTCAAAATTTGTATAAATATTAACACTGGCGTTGTCCGGGGGCATCAGTGTTTCACAAACACATCTTGTTTGTTTGATTTTAGGTTTAACATCCACATCAACACTTTATAGGTCATTTGGCGACTATTCTTTCAAATTTGTGGGACTTTTACCCGACATTGAGATGAAATGACATCTCAAGCCATGTCCCCCTATGAAACCAATAGGATTTATAAGCACACCGCTTCGCCTGGGCAGGCTTGGATCATCTAAGAGTTTTATCAGTACCTGTACTCGTGTGTGATCGGTTTCACCGCGTGGAAGCATCATGCAGCCCATCTATTTCTTCAAACCCCGATGGGTTGTTTTAATATATCTCTTCAAAGTATCCAGCTTGGTATTTTATGCAAAGTTTCAGTCTTTTAACCCACATTTTTAAGGCCGTTCCATAGTCACTTTGATGGATACCCTTTAGACACTGGAACACATCAGCTCCTACAGAACAATGATGCTGAAATTTTCTACCAGCAATTATTTTCTTTAATCAAGGAAAAAGAAAATAGTCACATGGGGCCATGTATGGTGTATAAGGGGAGTGAGACGGGACAGTTCCTTTACCTTGGACAAACTCCGTCACAATACCAGAATTTTTGTGAAGGTGCATTGTCGTGAAGAAGTCTGATATGCTTCATACCACTTTTGGGTTGGCGCTTACTATAGTAAGACTTAAGCTTTTTCAATGCCTTGTCCCGGTAGAATTTACCTGTGACACCTTTGCCCTTAGGCACAGCAATCTGAATCGCAGGTCTCTGTGTTGTGAAGAAAATGACAATCACTCATTGTCTTTTTGGCAATACATGGTGTCTTGGTATGTTTTGTTGCCCAAATTTTATTTCTAACCTTTTCGCAGTGGCTCATTAAAATGTGTCCAGGTTTCATCACCGGTAGCAATATTTGTCAAATTTCGGATACACTTTCAACATTTTTTGGCATAAGTTACCCGCCCTCCATTGGTCATCTGATCCATCTTGCTGAAATCTCTCTAGTGTGAAACCGTTTCTTCAGAATGAAATCATCACGAAAACACGCTTATATAATTTTGACCCCGGTGAACCCCACTTTTATATAGTAAAACAGGGTTTCCGGGGGAAAACCTTATTTTTCTTATTTCTGCTCTAAAATATAGATTGTGGGTACTGGGTAGAACCGCCTCGACGAGGCGGTTCTAACGAGTGCCCACAATCTATAGTTTGAACAGAAATAAGAAAAATATCACAATTTTTTCATCAAAATATTTCATTTTTTCGGCGATAAAGTTGGCAGTGTATTTGTATAGGCGTGTTTTCATAATGAAACTTTAGATATTACGGAATGCCAGGGGCTTGAGCTAACGCTCTAATGGCGTATCTTAGACAGTCTTTCAATAAACATCCATGGCCCATGGTCATTTCCAAAGTTTGTTTATAAAACACTCTTGAGAGCATTTTATATCCTGTCATATTTAAATAACTCTTAACAACCCTGGCTCGTGGTCATTTCCAAAGGCTTGTTTAATAAATTTCTGATGAAATGAGATCCTTTTTATATACAGCCAAACTTCAATAAAGGGGAACAATCCTGGGACGATGAAAATTTTTCGAGATTGAAATAGTTTGAATTATTGAGATTTACAGAAGACCCGCGTTATAACGACATCGGTTATAATGGCAAAACTCGTTATAACGACAATTTCAATGGAATGAATTCTTAGCTCAAGGTTTTGCCTCGATACTGACCGGCTTGGGCTTCCCTTGGGTTGGAAATACCCAAATCGAACCCATAGTCATGAAAGATTCTTGTAATTTAATTACACCAAGAAACAAATGTAATAGATATTTGTTAGAATCGCCTCATTGAGGCGATTCTAACAAATGTCTATAACATTTGTTTCTTAAAGTATGTCTATAACATTAATTTCTTGGATTAATGATGTGGAAAAGACCTCCTAACACGGCAAATTCATTATAACGGCACAAGAATAGGGAACAAATACTGTGGTTATAACGCAGGTCCTCTGTATTTATTTTCCCAGGTCATGAGGCATAATGGGGAACATTTTAGGATATCTTTACGATCTTCTATAAAATAAAGGTATGTTGTGTGTACTCATTAGAATCGCCTTATTGAGGCGATTCTAATGAGTGCATACAATGTACCTTTTCAAGATAAAATCAGAAACAATCTGTATATTAACCTAAATATATGGATATCTGGAGCTTTTGATATTCATAATTGCCTCATTGAGGCGATCCTATCAAGTAATTGCAGCATACATTTCCAAAATGAAGAAAAATGCAAAAGTATCTCAAAAGTATCTAGCTTTGATTAACAGTGATGATGAGTGTCCACAAAATTTACATGGTCACACTGGAATTTGTCGGACAGTCCATTCCCATAACCGAAGGTTTTGCCGAACTACGTTTTGTATACTTTTAGTGTATCATGTCATATGTGAACAGTCCGTGAAATGGTCACTCCACTAAACCACATTTTATATAGAGAAAACTGGGGTTTACGGGGGTTTTCATTATTTTGCGAATTTTTGCTCCAAGACATAGGTTGTGGGTAATTGTTAGAACCGCCTCAAACGAGCACCCACAACCTATGTTTGCAGTGAAAATAATACAAATAAAAAGTATTTTCATCAGAAAAGAAGCTATTATGAAGACGTGAAAAAATGTTATATTTGCACAGGTGTTTTATCGTAATGTGAACATTGTTATTGTTTGTTTTTCTTTATGAAGAAATTTAATCTTAAACAGATACTATTCCATTATTTAATATTTATAATACATGCATGTTCTGGTTATTAAATTAAATGCTTTTAAGCCTTGTCATGTTATTTATTTTATTGTCAGATTCAGAAATTGTCTGAAATGTGCAATGTTAGCTCACTTGAGCGCAAGTACTCATGGTGAACTATTGTGATCTGTTTTTGTGCCTCGTCTGTCAGATGTCATGCAACATTTCAACCTTTACTGCTGAGTTGACCCTCTACCAAAACAGTTAAACAGTTCTGCTCCAGTAAACGAGATGGCTGCCAGAGCTAAAAATTGAAAGAAAAAAAAAATCTTTAAATGACAACTCTTTTTATAACTTGGGTCAGTTAATTCAAACTTCACAGGAATGTTGCATAGGTGACTCTCTACCAAAATTACGCTCCAGTGAACAAGAAGGCCAACAGAACTGAAAAAAAGCTTTAAGTGACAGCTCATTTTATACCCTTAAACCCATTTTAATCAAACTTGACTTTAATGTTGTTTGATAGTCCTCTACCAAATTAGCTAAAAACGAACAACCTCGATGAAAATGATGGCCAATACCAGAGCTAAAACTAGAAAAAATCTTTAAAAGACAACTCCTACATGTGAACATATGGGCCAGTTTCATCCAAAATTCACAGAAATGTTGCTGAGATGACCCTCTACCAAAGAAACGTCAATGAATAAGATAGCTGACGGAGCTAAAACTTGAAACAAATCTTTAAATGACATCTCGTATGCCATAATGTCAGTTTCACACAAACTTCACAGAAATGTTGCTCAAGTTTTTCTCTACCAAAGGAGTTAAAATATTTCTATTCCAAGCTAAAAAAATAGAAACAGATTTTAAATGCGTTAAATTGGCTAATTTCAGTCAAACTTTTCAAGTGTTCAGCTAAAATAGTTCTGCTCTAATGAACATTGGCATCAAGAGCTAACGAAAGAAGAGTCAATGAAGATAGTTCCCTTTGAACCCTTTTTGTAAATTTCAGTCAAACCTCATAGATATGTTGCTTGGTGACTCATGTCCAAAAAGGCTAAAACAGTTCTTATTGTTGCTAGAGTTAAAATAGAAAAAAAAAATCCTTAAATGACTTTTTATTCGCACTTCAAAGGATTGGCCTCGCTACCAAATAGCTAAGATGGTTCTTCACGAATAATTATGTCTCCCCCGAAAGAATTTTTTTCGGAGAGACGTATTGTTTTTCCCCTGGTGTCTGTCTGTCTGTCCGTCTGTCACAAGTTCGTGTCCGCTCTGTAACTTGAAAACCGTTCAAGCTATCTTCACGAAACTTCATATAAATATAAATCAATACTAGACGACGTGCAGAGCGCAAGAACTATAACTCCCGCATTAATACTTTTTAAGTTATCTCCCTTGGAATTTGTCGGTATGTATATATGTATGGGCAAATCGTGTCCGGTCCATAACTTCCTTATTTTTAAATGGATTTTGAAATTACTTGGCAGAAATGTTAACCACCATGAAACGATATGTTGGGTGCATGACCCAGGTTGGTACTTCAAAGGTCAAGGTCATACTTAGAGGTCAATGGTAAAAAGGGGACCTTTTTCGTGTTTTGTCAATAACTAACTTATTTTTTTTTATAGAATTTTGAATTACTTGGCAAAAATGTAAACTATCATGAGACGATGTGTTTCACGCATGATTCAGGTTGGTACCTCAAAGGTCAAGTTCTTATATAGAGTTCAAAGGTAAAAAGGGGGCCTTTTTTCGTGTTTGGTCAATAACTTTCAAATTTTTAGGTGGATTTTGAAATTGCTTGGCAGAAATGGTCACCACCATGAGACAATGTGGTGCGTGCATGACCAAGGTTGGTACCTCAAAGGTCAAGTTCATACATAGAGGTCAAAGGTCAAAAAAGGGACCTTTTTTCGTGTTTGGTCAATAACTTTCTTATTTTTAGGCGGATTTTGAAATTGCTTGGGAGGAATGTTAACCAACATGAGACGATGTGGTGCGTGCATGACCCAGGTTGGTACCTCAAAGGTCAAGGTCATACTTGGAGGTCAAAGGGCAAAAAGGGGCCTTTTTCGTGTTTGGTTAATAACTTTTTTATTTGTAGTTGGATTTTGAAATTACTTTGCAGGAATGTTAACCACAATGAGCTGATGAGTCTCTTGCATGGCACATGTTGGTAACTCAAAGGTCAAGGTCATACTAAAAGGTCAAAGGTAAAAAAAAAGGCCTTTTTTAGTTTTCAGTCAATAACTTTCTTATTCCTGGATAGATTGTGAAATTACTTGGCAGAAATATTAACCATCATGAGGTGATGTGTTGCGCCCTAGACCCAGGTCGGTACCTCCAAGGTCAATAACTCTTATTTCTCGATGAACTTTTTAAAGTTACTTTGCAGAAATGTTCCTCTTCATAAGATGTTGCACACAAGATACCTCAGATAGTTACATGCTAGTTTCCGGAAGATCCAATTAAAGCTTAGGCACTTATGTTAATGACAAGGTTCTAAAAAGGTATTTTCAGCAATCAAAGGAACATAACTCTATGGCAGACAGGTCAGCCTCGCCAGTTTTTATGCCCCCGCCAAAGGTGGCGGGCACATTGCTTTTACCCTTTCCGTATTGTGTGCGTATGGGTAAATCGTGTCTGATCAATAACTTCCTTATTCTTTGATGGATTTTGAAATTTCTTGACACAAATGTAAATCACCATGAGACGATGTTTCGCGCGCAAGACCCAGGTCGGTACCTCCAAGGCCAGGGTCATACCTAGAGATCAAAGGTAAAAAAAAAGTTTTTTTTGTGTGTCCGATCAATAACTTTCTTATTCCTGGATGGATTTTGAAATTTCTTGTCAGAAATATTAACCATCATGAGACATTCTGTCGCGCGCCAGATCAAGGTCAGTAACCCCAAGGTCAAGGTCATACTTAGAGGTCAAATGTCAAAAAAGGATATTTTTTCGTGTCCGGTCAATTACTTTTTTATTTCTCGATAGACTTTATGAAGTTAGCTTGCAGAAAAGTTCACCTTTATTAGTTGTGTCGCGCACAAAACCCAGGTCTGTACTTCCAAGGTCGAGGTCATACTTAGAGATCAAAGGTCAAAAAAGGTGTTTTTTTCATGTCCGGCCAATAACTTTCTTATTCTTTGATGGATTTTAAAATTACTTGGCAGAAATGTTAACACTCATGAGACGATGTGTCGCACGCAAGACACAGGTCTGTATCTCCAAGATCTAGGTCATACTAAGAGATCAAAGGTCAAAACAGGTGTTTTTTCATGTCTGGTCAATATTTATTTTTATTCCTGTATGACCTTTTTAGTGACACTTTGCAGAAATGTTCAGCAGATGATGTATTGCAGACCCAGGTCTGTCCCTCCAATGTCAAGGTCATACTTAGAGATCAAATTTCAGAAAGGGACTTTTTTCGTCTTTGGTCAATAATTGTTTGAATTCTTAGATGGATTTTGAAGTAACTTGGCGGAAATTTTAACCATGATGAGACGATGTGTCGTGTGCAAGACCCAAGTTGGTACCTCCAATGTCAAGGTCATACTTAGAGGTCAAACCAAGGGTCTTTATTTGTGTTTGGCCAATAACTTTCTTATTCTCAGATGGACTTTGAAATCACTTGGCAGAAATATTAGCAATCGTGAGACGTATCGCTTACATGACCCAGATTAGTTCCTACGCAGTCAATGTCAAAAATGCTGTTCCTCACACATTTTGTTACATAACACTTCTGTGTCCCATGTCACATGGCGGGGTATCCGTGTCCCATGGACACAAATCTAGTCTTTAAAGGTGTAATCCCCAACCTTAGGTGTGGGTTTCAGGAAGATCCGATTAAAGCTAAAGGACTTCTTATGATGACAAGGTCCAAACTAGGCGTTTTCAGCAATCTAAGGGACGTAACTCAAGTAATAGGTCGACATCCCAAGGTTTTGAACTCATTCGAGCTTTTATCCCTGACTTACTTACAAGTAAGATTCAAGAAGAGTCGATCAAAACTGAAGGGGCAACAGTGATGACAAGGTCAAAAATATCCATGTTCAGCAATCAAAGGTACAAAACTCAATGATTAGTTGCCGATTTCGCCAGTTTTCGAACTCATTTGAGCTTTTAATCCCTGACTTACTTACAAGTAAGATTCAAAAAGATCCGATCAAAACTGAAGGGGCTTCGATGATGACAATGTCGAAAATAGGCATTTTCAGCAATCAAAGGTACATAATTCTATGATTAGTAGGCCGAATTCGCCAGTTTTCGAACTCATCTGAGCTTCTACCCTATGTAGAAGCGGTTACGCTACTCGCACTGTAAACCAGGGATCGCAGGATCGATCCCGGGCTTCTCCAGACTTTCGGATGAGTCTTTAAACCGAGGTCCCGTCTCCGTATGACCTTAACTCAAACACTCACTCACTTCTACCCTATGCCTATTTATATAAAAGTTTTAGAAAGGTCCGATCAAAACTGATCACGGTGTTGACAATGTAAAAAAAAACATTTTCAGCAATCAAGGGACATAAATCTATGATTAATAGACCGACTTCGCCAGTTTTCGAACTCATCCGAGCTTTTACCACAAATCTACTAATATATGTTTCAGAAAGATCCGACCAAAACTGAAGGCGCTACGGTATTGACAACAATTTTACTGTTGTCAGTCCGGGACCTTGTGGTTTCCATAGCAACACAAGTTTGTGTTCGATTTAAAGCTGATGTCATCAATGCCCCACCAGAGGCATGCTACAGATGAGAAATGACTGAGATCAGCTTGTAGTTTGCAGAGATAGAACTTGTCAAAGGTGCTGACGGACGGACGACGGATCGACTACTATACTATAAGCTTCTCTGTAGCCTTAGGCCCAGGTGAGCTAAAACGTGGCAAATGACAGACAGATGCTCCTTTTGTAACCAAGAAAAGGAAGCAATGATACATTTACATTTTTATTGTGAAATGTGAAAAAATCTGATTAGCTCTTTAGAATTGATGGAGATTTCAAGCCAGTATAACTCTTCTAATAAGATATATATTTTTTTTTTTTGTTTTCTAAACAACAAAATCATAACTTATTAAATTATATACTCTTAATATCTAAATATTTTATTTTTAAAACAAATTCCACGAATTGCATTTGACTGGAAAGCTTTGTCATCTACCTAAAACAAAAATACCAAACTGAGAAAAATATTTAAAAAATCAATAAATTTCACATGAAGTGAAGTTTTATACCAGGTACTGGAAGATACAACATGATCTGGCTTTCTTAGCCAGAAAAAGATTTATTCCGCATTAAAACATGACTTTAAATAATGTCAGTGGTGGTAAACCTAGAAACACCACAACATTAATACTTCAAGGCTATATATTTGGAGAGATTAAAAACATCCTCATTAGAATGAATTACCGAACTTATGATAATATAGTAAATACCTGGTTAGTGTCTTTAATAATAAAATATAATCGATGAGCCTTAGACAATATTATAGGGGCTTTGTAATAATTTAGATAATTTAAGCAAAATAAACAGCAGACAGTGTGGCATGTTAAACGACATTCAGTGCCATGGCGCACACACGTAGTAAGACGAGTGCAGAAATTCTGACGTCACCGAGCCACATGACTTTTGGATGAGTCTTTAAATCGAGGTCCCGTCTCCGTATGACCTTAGCTGTTGGTGGGACGTAAAACTCAAACACTCACTCACTCACCGCGCCACGAAGACGTAGGAAACAACATGGACGCTCGGATAAAAGTTTCTCAGCGCTTTACATTCTGTATGAAAAGTAGAAGTAAAACAAAGATCAGGAATCGATACAATTAACTTACTCCACCCATCAAAGACACCAAACGGAAAGAAACCCAAACATTAAGCGACCAGACCATAATGGAAACCTAAACAAAGGAAGGCCATAAGAACAATTACTTTCCCACAAAATGGCCATATGGCCATCCAAAATAAAAAGACACAAGTGATACACACAGTAAGTAACAAACAACACCATAAATAAACCGCCACAGAAGAACCGCCTTGGAACGGTCAGTGGAATGATTTCCACTGGGGAGCTTAAATCGATTTTACGTGGCCACAATCCTCGCCCTTACTTCCGTCGCGATTTAGACAAATAATTTGTTCAGTCCGTATGAAGGCCTCCTAACTCATCAGTGCAACATCTCCGTGAACACAAAAATCAAAGAACCACAGAGGTGGGACAACGGTGAGGACTCGACAGCAAGAAACCACTGAAATGCTGGAGCAAAAGAAAACCAACAGTTAGACTCCGATGGGCCCGACCAGAGACAGAGCATCAGGCACCATCAATCTGAAAAAAAGAAAAGTTTATTTTTGCTTTAGAAATTATTTTCGAGGTCCAGACGCAACTGCAGTAGCAGTGCGTAGTTATTCCAACGGGACATTCAAACCAGAAAGGTCGAGAACGTTAGAATTTAGCTGAAATTTCTGAAAATCTGTTCAAATAAATATGGCAAAGAATTTAACTTGCAGCTTCGTTGTTTTCCCATGTATAAAAGTTTGCATGGTATTGTTCAAACTTGTAAATTAGTGACCTGAAAAGTAGGACCTGCCTATATACGGTCACTAGACGTATTATAGGTCAGTAGAAGGTATTATTGATCACTACCTACATGTATTATAGCGTGCAGTTATTCGACCCCCTTTATTAGGTTACTAGAATGTCTGATTGCGGTATACAATTTGATAATAGTTTATTTAGGTACAGCATATACCGTAATGATCCTAAGCATTGTGACAGATATATAAGCATGCAGTGCAGACCCGGTTCATACTGTTCCTGAAGGTGCAGTCTGATCAGAGTCTACACTGTTTGCATTCCGGTTGCACCTTTTGGACTCCTTGTAGGATCGTGAAACAAATTTGTTACAATTTTAGGAGAATTACAGCAAGTCCTTAAGGTGTCCAAAGTTTGGGAATTTCTATGGTATTGTATCTTTATTTCTTGTACTGTTGAGCCCAATAAAACTGGCCTTTGAAAACAGTCTGGGTCCTAATCAAATGGCTTCTAAATCATCTTGTCTAGGTAAACACTGTCAGGTGGTTTATGAATTAAAGAAATACATTTATCAGATCGTTTGGTTGGGTGGTGGTCGGATGTGGGTGCGGCTGATTTACTTTATCCAGTAGTACATGGGTTGGTTAGAGTATTATACTAAATAAAGTTTAAGAATGTATTTTTCAAAAGCCTAAATTGGGATTAGGGTGAATTAAAGTCAAAACTGTACAGAGTGTTGGAAGGATGAAAGATAGGGAGAGAGTGCACCGCAGCTTTAAGATAATGTTTATATGTATACCTGCATACTTCATTACATTAAAATTAAAATGAAGATGTGAAAAAAATTCAATCTTCATGACCTGGCCAAGTTTAAATCTGACTCGTGTTGTATTAAAAAAAGGTCACTAGGTCAAATTGCTTCACATTGTTCCCCCTCTAGAGGTCACAGTACTGCACAAGAATCCATGAAACTACACCACAATGTTTTTTTTATATATATCTTAGTCAAGTTTAAATTTGGGTCATAATGAATCAACATCTAGATCACTACGTTAAATAACGTTAAAACCTTGATCACCATCTATAGGCCACAGTTTTGCTTACGTTATAAGTCAAGATATGCAGTAACAAGCAAAGTGTTACAGACAAAAGTGTCACGGACAACTTTTAAAGAATTATAAAGAGGAATGACTATATCAATACTGGAGCTGGAAATGGGTAATACGTATTAACTAAAAACTGGATATCTGCACTATGTATATTGTCGACTCTCTCATTATTTCATGATATTTGATAAATATATCAATTAAAGAACAACAGAGAAGTTCGAGATAGATTCTTTAATGCAATTGTTATACATACAGTAATTACCAAACACATGTACAATGTAGCATACAAGGAATGATCATTGACCCTTATTTTTCGGCAGCAACTTCTTATGAATATCAAAATTTATGCAAAATATGATAAGTTTTCTAATATCATTAACCACAGTGTTACGTACAAACAGACGGACAGACGTACGAACAGACAACGTGAAGACAGTATACCCCTCAAAGCATGCAACGTGGTCAAAAGGCAGACACCACAACTTCATCAGGCTAAACTACATATTCACCCTGAATCATATATAATCTGCATTCTAGGCGCCAAAATCAGCACTCAAAAATATGCCATAAAAAACATAAATAACTTCACCCGCAAAAACACCAATCTCTTTACTTGCAGGCATTTGCAGTTATTCTAAAAATAATCACTCACACGCCGCACAGATAACATAAACCTATTCATTACAGGAAACAAACAGCTTCATCAAAAACTTCAAGGCATTTCTACCTTATTCAACACCTACACTTCAATTCTAAAGATCGCCATAACACCACCAGCATCACTCAACAAACACGCAGTCACAGACACAAAAAGGTATTTAAGGCGCAGAACGTCATACAAAACAACAACAACAAATATAGCAGGCTTATGATTCATTAACACAGTCATGCAAGCATCAACACATAAAACACTTCATCATATGACGTCGTTGATAAGCAGTTGATAACGTCGTGTAGTAAAACTCGTATGACCACACGTGAAATAACACTTTACGCGGGATTAAGTAACGTCATGACGACATCCATGTCAACAATGCATTTTTGTGGCGATAAAATCCAATTTAAAGTGGTCATATGACAAACAGAATCTTACACTCGTGGTCATTTCAAATGAAATGTATGAAACCCGCACAATGCTCGTATAATAATTATCATATGAAATGATCACTCGTATAAGATCCACTATTTATCAACCATCTGATGGGACAGGGATAAACAAAGCACAAAAACAGCAACAAAAATGTGGAATATTTGGGCAAAATTTAACAATTAAGAAATGTATGGGTACGAGGTGAGTGAGTGAGTTTACGTTTTACGTCCCACCAACAGCTAAGGTCATACTGAGACAGGACCTCGGTTTAAAGACTCATCCGAAAGTCTGGAGAAGCCCGGGATCGATCCTGCGATCCCTGGTTTACAAGGCGAGTAGCGTAACCACTGCACCACGGAGGCTTCTATATGGGTACGAGGTATATAATGATCTAGTTCATCGTTACAAAAGGTAGTTTTCTGGGTTTTTTTTGTTTTTTGTTTTTTTGTTTGTTTGTTTGTTTGTTTGTTTTTGTTGTTGTTTTTTGTGTGTGTTTTTTTGCAGGCCAACAAAAATAATTTGAGCAGGGATCAGCTTTAACCATCAGTGTTATCATTTCAGCCTGATGATGATGCCAATGATGAATCTGAGAAGGCCTGACTCTTCCAGTTGACATCTGGGACTTCAAACGACCATTAAAATATTTATAATTGTATGATCTACATTTATGTCGCAACACATTTCAGTTAAATGTTTTGAAACAAGAGGGCCATGATGGCCCTGGATCGCTCACCTGATCCATAGAGTAACAAGTGAGCCCCAGGGAGGGCCATTATTGACCCCAAGGTTATAATGTGCATAATGTTGAGGGAGGTCTAAAAAGTTGAAGCCTCATACCAAACATCAACAAAGGCTATAATTGTCCACTAGATGAAGCTCCACACCAAATATCAAAGACCTGGGCCTTGCGGTTTCAGAGAAGAAGATTTTTAAGTTTTCGTTGAAAAAATCTATTTTTGTCTCCTGTGACCTATATGTGCAACGGACCGGAACCATTTGAACAACTTTGAAAGGGGACCACCTAAGGATCATTCCTGTGAAGTTTGGTCAAAATCCGATCAGTGGTTTAGGACGAGATGTTGTTTGAAGAAATTGTTTACGCACGGATGACGGACAAAAAGTGATCCTAATATTAATCACAAGAGGGCCATATTGGCCCTGGATCGCTCACCTGATCCATAGTGTAACAAGTGGCCCCCAGAGAGGGCAATTATTGGCCCCAGGGCTTTAATGTGCATAATGTTGAGGGAGGTCTTAATGGTGAAGCTTCATACCAAACATCAACAAAGGCTTTAATTTGAACAATCTTGGCAAAGGTCCACTAGATAAAGCTACACATCAAATATCTAAGACCTGGGCCTTGCGGTTTCAGAGAAGAAGATTTTTAAAGATTTTCCCTATATAAGCCTATGTAAAACCAAAGGGCCCCGGGGCAGGGACATTTTTGGCCTCAGCACTATAATTTGAATAATCTTGTTAGGGGTCCTTTAGATGAAGCTTCATACCAAATATAAAACACCTAGGCCTTGTGGTTTCAGAGAAGAATATTTTTAAAGATTTTCCCTATATAAGTCTATGTAAAACCAAAGGGCCCTGGGGTGGGGGCATTTTTGGCCCAAGGGCTTTAATTTGAACAATCTTGGTAGAGGTCCACTAGATGAAGCTTCATACCAAATATCAAAGTCCTGGGCCTTGCGGGTTCAGAGAAGAAGATTTTTAAAGATTTTCCCTATATAAGCCTATGTAAAACCAAAGGGCCCGGGGCGGGGGCATTTTTTGACCCAGCACAATAATTTGAACAATCTTGGTAGGGGTCCACTAGATGAAGCTTCATACCAAATACCAAAGTCCTGGTCCTTGTGGTTTCAGAGAAGAAGATTTTTAAAGATTTTCCCATAATTATAAGCCTATGTAAAACCAAAGGGCCCCGGGGTGGGGGCATTTTTGGCCCCAGCACTATAATTTGAACAATCTTGGTAGGGGTCCACTAGATGAAGCTTCATACCAAATATCAAAGTCCTGGGCCTTGTGGTTTCAGAGAAGAAGATTTTTAAAGATTTTCCCTATATAAGCCTATGTAAAACCAAAGGGCCCCGGAGCGGGGGCATTTTTGGCCCCAGCACTAAAATTTGAACAATCTGGGTAGAGGTCCATTAGATGAAGCTTCCTTCTAAATATCAAAGTCCTGGGCCTTGCGGTTTCAGAGAAGAAGATTTTTAAAGATTTTCCCTATATAAGCCTATGTAAAACCAAAGGGCCCTGGGGCGGGGGCATTTTTGGCCCCAGCACTATAATTTGAACAATCTTGGTAGGGGTCCACTAGATGAAGCTTCATACCAAATATCAAAGACCTGGGCCTTGTGGTTTCAGAGAAGAAGATTTTTAAAGATTTTCCCTATATAAGCCAATGTAAAACCAAAGGGCCCCGTGGCAGGGGCTTTTTTTGTCCCAGCATTATAATTTGAACAATCTTGGTAGGGGTCCACTAGATGAAGCTTCACACCAAATATCAAAGTCCTGGGCCTTGTGGTTTCAGAGAAGAAGATTTTTAAAGATTTTCCCTATATAAGCCTATGTAAAACCAAAGGGCCCCGGGTCGGGGGCATTTTTGGCCCCAGCACTATAATTTGAACAATCTTGGTAGAGGTCCATTAGATGAAGCTTCATTCTAAATATCAAAGTCCTGGGCCTTGCGGTTTCAGAGAAGAAGATTTTTAAAGATTTTCCCTATATAAGCCTATGTAAAACCAAAGGGCCCCGGGGCGGGGGCATTTTTGGCCCCAGCACTATAATTTGAACAATCTTGGTAGGGGTCCTCTAGATGAAGCTTCATACCAAATATCAAAGACCTGGGCCTTGTGGTTTCAGAGAAGAAGATTTTTAAAGATTTTCCCTATATAAGCCTATGTAAAACCAAAGGGCCCCGTGGCGGGGGCATTTTTTGTCCCAGCACTATAATTTGAACAATCTTGGTAGGGGTCCACTAGATGAAGCTTCATACCAAATATCAAAGTCCTGGGCCTTGTGGTTTCAGAGAAGAAGATTTTTAAAGATTTTCCCTATATAAGCCTATGTAAAACCAAAGGGCCCCGGGGCGGGGGCATTTTTGGCCCCAGCACTATAATTTGAACAATCTTGGTAGGGGTCTACTAGATGAAGCTTCATACCAAATATCAAAGACCTGGGCCTTAAGGTTTCAGAGAAGAAGATTTTTTAAGTTTTTTGTGAAAAAAATCTATTTTTGGCTCCTGTGACCTAGATGTGCAACGGACCAGAACCATTTGAACAACTTTGAAAGGGGACCACCTAAGGATCATTCCTGTGAAGTTTGGTCAAAATCCGTTCAGTGGTTTAGGAGAAGATGTCGTTTAAAGAAATTGTTTACGCACGCACGCACGCACGGACGGACGCACGCACGCACGCACGCACGCACGCACGACGGACGACGGACAAAAAGTGATCCCAAAAGCTCACCTCGTCACTACGTGACGGTGAGCTAAAAAGGACTGCTCTTTAAAGGAAAGAATTTGCGCCTATTGATGAAGGAGGCTAACATTTTTAACCAACCCGTGCTCTGGAAGTATGCCTGTTTCCCTTAAGTATATAAAATGAAAATGAATGCTACATAGACTATTCGGTCAGATAACTGAATACGTTTTATTGTGTTTTCATTGGCTATTCATTTAAACACAAATCCCTTTCCAATTTCATCATCGTCGTCTCTCGTAAATGTACATGACCCAGTATAGTGACCTTTCCCAGAAATCTCGACTACGATAGCATCATAGGGTCCAAACTTTGTCTCGCGGACAGGTTTGGCCTTGAATTTCCCACCAGCTGGTCCAGTGAAAGCCTTCGATTGACCCATGGAAATTTGCTGGCGTTTGTACTGTAGGGCCACCCTGGCTGTCGTCCCCGACCCACAAGGTGACCTATCAAGCTGAAAAAGAAGTCATAATAAAAAAGTAGGCATAATGCTAATAAAACATTTTGTGGGGAACCACAATCAGCTTGAGAATACAACGTTTAGTATACTATAATGAAGTGTTTTATAATTCATAATACACGTAAATCCACAGGGACCAGTTTCAAGCTTTTAGAGAGGAAAATATACTATTCTATAATAATATACACAAGGGCACCATCGAGAAAATATGACCAATCGTGAATGAAGGTGTGTATCTCTGGCAGTTTGTAACACACGTCAAAACTCTTGTCACACATGTAGGTAGCACATTTATGTATACAATACCCAGTAAACACAAAAAGTTATCGTAACGTTTTTTTATATGTTTCAAAATGGTTACGCAGAACGTGACGTTTTGAAAACGTTTTGCTAACGTTTTTTCTGTCGAACTGCGATGACTGTTTTTGGCAATCAGATAAAAAATACTTCCCTTCCACAAAACCTGGAGCTTATTCCTTAGCCTGTCAAATACTTTCCGAGGAAGTTATAAATACTTTACAGCACACACTACACTGACCAGCAGAATGAGTCACCACAGATAGCTCTCTAACACTGAAAATGCCATTGAGCTATTTTAGTAACCTTGGCTCAAGGAGGTTTGCTGAGCTTGTGCTATAAAGTAACATGGATGTGCACCTGCTTTCCGCCAATATTCTTGGAACAAAGAACAAAGAAAATCGAACGCCTCACCGAATTAAAGTTTTTCCGGATCATTTTGCTCCAGGTAACTTTGATTTGATGATTTAATTGCATGTGGTTCTTATTTTTTGCATCGGATAATAATATAAAGTAACTGTAATGCGCGATTGTTTGAATTCGGTGGCTGTCACTTGTTTTCGCGACTAATGAAGTAAACACACATCTGTTGCATGACAATATTCGTAGTGACATGTTTTCGGTTTACTGAACGTGACGACAAGTTTATTCACTGCATTTGATTAATTTTATGGCCGAATTTCTGTTATTTATTCAAAAGTAATTGATCAAAGTGTTTCGTTTGAACCAACTGTTGTGAAACCGTTCTTGAAACATTCAATCTACACCGGTGCGTGCATTTGTTGAACATTTTCATATATCAAAAACATTATTTTCATGATGAAAATTCGTAGAAGTTTTCTCATAACTGCTTAAAACAAAGGATGTGGGTGCTGGTTCTAACGAGTACCCACAACTTAAGTCTTCGAACAAAATAAGAAAAATAATGAATTATCCAGTAAACCCAGTTTTCTTTATATAAAACACGGTCTACTGGGACGTTCATTACATGGAGTTGGTAAAATGATGGACAGGGCTTCAGATAAAAAAGTAATATGGATATAATTTTATTTACACACTGTTAAAGCATATATATGCTATGTGGTTTACAGTTGTCAATTTTCCAGAACACCCATAACATTTTTACATGAAATAACCACTTCTTCTTGCCTGAGACACGCTAATATGATTTCACCCCCTTGAACCCCACTTTAGTAAAACTGGGGTTTACAGGGTATATGCATTATTTTTCTTATTTTCCCTTCAAAACCATAGATTGTGGGTACTCGTTAGAAACGCCTCACCGAAGCGGTTCTAACGAGTACCCACAAACTGTGTTATGAACAGAAATATGAAAAATATCAGTATTTTTCAATTTGTGGTGGTGAAGTGTTCAATATAGTTGAATAGGTTTGTTTTAGTAATGTCAGTGATCTTGTTTCACGCTGTTTTAATCAATTAATATTATTTGACATATAGTGGAATGTACTTTACTATTTACAACACCATGTCAAATTCCCATGCAATCTACACTATATAAATGCTAAGCCCCGCCTAAGCCCCGCCTACTACATCTGGACTTCACGAGCAAGTTATTGCAAATAACCACTAGATGACTTCAAATGAAAAAAAAACGACAACATAATTTGGAAAAAATATATATATTCAGACAAAGGCTTTTTAAATAAATTTTCCTGGTTTATTATCAGGTTGAATTAAACCTTCCATATGAAAGTTACTTAAACGTTCCCAAAAAACGTTTTAAGAACTTATGTTATAAACGTTTTTAAAATGTATATTTACTGCTTAGAATAACATTTTTAAACGTTTTTTGTACGTTATACGAACGTTTTTCAAACGAAAAAACGTCCTTGCAACGAAAAAAAAAAACTGTTCATATAAACGTTATTTAAATGTTCACAAAAAAAAGTTTTTTGAAACGTTCTAAAAATGTTTCTTTGTAAGCTGGGTAGTACCTGCTATCTCTAACCTAGGCTTCACGGTATGGAGCAAGCCACACAGAATGTCTAGAATTGATAAAAATGATATTATGTAGCTAAGCCTGTCCGCTCGCTTACCAAGAGATGCCAAAGTATTCTAGGGCACAACACAAAGAAAATTTGTATCCGTGTCAAGTATTTTCATCAATACCAATCACCTGAGTCCATAATATATACAACAACACATAGATACCACTGCAAAACTGGACAACAACGATTTTGACAGCTACTTTCTCGATGAGGAAGCCATGTTTTTGGACCCATTAGAAAGGAAATCTTGGTTAAAAAAATCTCAACAATTTGAATCGGACTATGAAAAAATAACCTAATGCCTATTACCTTTTGATTTATTTACTCCGGTTGTGTAAATAAAAATATGGCTTCCCAGAGCAAGCAGCTGTCAAAATTATTATTGTTTTCAAGTTTTGCAGTAGTATTTACAAGTTTTTATTAAAATTATGGACATAGCTGATTGCTACTGGTGAAATACTGGACACGGATATAAATTTTCTTTGTGTTGTGCGCTAGAAAAGTTTGGAATCTCTTGGGTAATCGAGCGGACAGGCTTAGCTACACGAGCTCATTTTTGAGCGATTCTGAACTTTATGTGTGACGTTGCTCCATACCGTGAAGTCTAGATTTGAGATAGCAGGTACTTTAGTTTATATAAATGTGTTATCTACATGTTTGACAAGAGCTTTTACTTATGTGTTACAAACTGCCAGAGACACACAATTTCATTCACGATTGGTCATAATTATTTTCCCGATGGTGCCCTTGCGTATTTTATTATAGGATGGTATATCTTTCCTCTGTAAATGCTTGAAACTGGTCCCTGTGCGTAAATCAGTAACAAAAGGTCGCCTAGGAAAGGCCACAATTAAGGAAAGCAGCCACCACAAGTCATTTAAAGAAAGTAAGTGACATGGAGTTACACACAAAAACAGATGAAACATGAACCAATGGCACAAAGCCAATTAACAAAAAAAGACACTGTAAAAGACCGCCTTGGGAAGGTCAGTGGGGTCTTTAACTCAGGAGTTTTTGAAATTTCAACCCTCGCCCTCAGTTCCAGTGCCATATCGAATCTAATACCAATTGATCCGCATGGAGGCTTCCTATCTCAACACTGAGTCAAAATAAAATACAGTCGAACTTCAATGGCTCGAACACCTTTGGGACCATGAAATCGAGACAGCGGTAGTTCGAGCCACTGAGGGCTACTGCCAGGGGGCATAACGAGATACTTTTGGACATATTTTCGGTGTTCAGTATTGAAAAGTGTATGCTGTGTGTACTCATTAGAATCGCCTAATCGAGGTGATTCTAATGAGTACACACAGCATACATTTTCATGATAAATAACGAAAATATCCTAAATATTACCCTCCCTATTTCTTATGTAGAGAAATTCCCTAGGGACTCAAGAACGGGTTCGACCCAGCCATTGTAAACGAGCCATCGGTGTTCGAGCCATCGAAGTTCTACTGTAGTTAAATGGTCATGTATAGATAAATATTATCATGAATCAGGGTTGAGGACTCAACAGCAATCCGACGTCAGAGCAGAAGAAAACCACCAGTTACTTCACGGAGGGTCGAACCCAGGAAATATCATGCTCCAAACCTATTAAAATCAAAATATTTACTACAAAAATAACAATTTTCTAATTTTGGATATACCATCTTTCAACCATATTGCATAGCAACAGATAATACAGTAGAACTTCGATGACTCGAACACCGATGGCTCGTTTACCATGGCTGGGTCGAACCCGTTCTTGAGTCCCTAGGGAATTTCTCTACATAAGAAATAGGGAGGGTAATATTTAGGATATTTTCGTAATTTATCATGAAAATGTATGCTGTGTGTACTCATTAGAATCGCCTCGATGAGGCGATTCTAATGAGTACACACAGCATACACTTTTCAATACCGAACACCGAAAAGATGTCCAAAAGTATCTCGTTATGCCCCCCTGGCAGTAGCCCTCAGTGGCTCGAACTACCGCTGTCTCGAACAGATTTTCATGGTCCCAAAGGTGTTCGAGCCATTGAAGTTCGACTGTATATCTATTTTGTGATAATTGGAGGATAGTTTTGTCAATTTTCCATTTAAACCTGGTTTGGGTATTCATTCAAACTGCCTCACCGAGGCGGTTCTAATGAGTACCCATAGCAAAGGTTTTTTATGGAACAACAAAGAAAAACTTTTCTTCAATTATCAAACTACTACCTTGTCTGTTGCTATGATATTATATATCCAAATCTGTGCTATAATTAAGAGTTTTAGAAATCGTTATAAATATAACACAAAAAATACAATTTTCTATTTAAAGATACAACATTTTCGAGGCCCTCTTTCAACCATATTATACTGCATTTGCAAATTTGTGCTACAGTAAGGTTTTAAAAAGAGATTACATACTAACCAATACACCATACCACAGGTACAACACTCCTTTACACCACAAGTGCTTTGAAGTTTGACCCGGTCCATTCCATCAAACATTTATGACACCTAAAGCAGTAACAAAGCAATACTTATTATATTAGCTCACCTGAGCCGAAGGCTCATAGCTGAGCTTATAGTTTGGTAAGACTCCGTTGTCTTGTCTGTCGTCTATTGTGTGTTAATATTAATAAAACTACTTTAGGCCGACTGAAGTCGAATTTCGCGCGGAGCATCCAATGGTAAGGGGAACGAACATTTATTCGCGGAGTTCAAGTCACATGACCAAGATGGCTGCCATTACCATATAGGGTAAAAAAAATCTTCTCCGAAATTATTGGGCCGATTGTCATGTAACTTGGTATGTCGCATTGGGGACTCCGGTCCATCATATTATTTTAAATGATGACCCAAAGATGACTTTGAACTATTTAGCACACTTTGGCATTTGTACAAATTCCATATGAAAGCTATATTTTTGTTATGGTTTGTCTTTGAGTGTTTGAATCGCTTATATTATTTTGACTGGCCATTTTGTGGGAAAGCAACTGACCTTTTGACCACGTTTCCATTAGGGTCTGTTGTTTCATGTTTGTGTTTCTTTCCCTTTGGTGTCTCTGATGGGAGCAGTGGGTTTATTTTATCGATTCCTGTTTATTGCCTTCGCTTCTATTTAAGGAACAAGATTTAATCAGTGTGAGTATGATCACTTGAACAATATGGCTGCAATACCCTTATGTGTTACCAACTCTATAAAACAATTCCTCTAGGACCAATGAGCCGATTGCCTTGAATCTTCGTATGTATCATTGAGAACTCGGTGCCCATCATAGTTTGTTCAACTGATTACTTTGGCATGGCTTGATACTCAATTGACATCCAGGTTATGCTTTCATATGGGAAAAAGTGGAAATTATTAATTTTTGGTAACCATTGTTTCCTCTGAACTTTAAATTTGTAATGCAAATAACTAAATTAGTAGGTGAAGAATGGTTAGTTAGTGAGTGAGTGAGTGAGTGAGTGAGTGAGTGAGTGAGTGAGTGAGTGAGTGAGTGAGTGAGTGAGTGAGTGAGTGAGTGAGTGAGTGAGTGTGAGTGAGTGAGTGAGTGAGTGTGTGAGTGAGTGAGTGTTTGAGTTGTACGTCTCACCAACAGCTAAGGTCATACGGAGTGGGAAACGCGGTTTTAAGACTCATCCGAAAGTCTGGAGAAGCCGGGGATCGATCCCGCGACCCCTGGTTTACAAGGTGAGTAGCATAACCAATACACCACAGAAGCCTCTATTTAATGAAGGTACAGGGGTATCAAAGGTCAAGTTTAATGGGCTAAGGTCACCCAGATATCAAAATTGAAACATTTTTTAAAAACCGCTGGGAAAATTTAGGCCAAATATCGCATAAAGCTTTTATAAGATGGAAGTAATAAAAGTTTCTTCATTTGGTCCTGGTCACATGATCAAAATGGCTGCCATGACCATATATGGTAAACACTTCAAAAATGTTCTACTCTGGAACCTGTGGACCGATTGTCTTGTAATGTAGCACTGAGGACTTCGATCTATCAAAATTTGTTGAAATGATGAGTCTGAATTGACGTTGACCAATTTTACGACAAGTTCAAATTTGCCATATATTTATATTTTGAATCTGCATGAGTACCAACAAGTCACTCATTGACCTTGGTCCAGGATCGCTCAGGTATCATTTTATATTTGCTACCCCCCCCCCCCCCCCCCCCACAAAAAAAAAAATACATAAATCTAAATAGCTTGGCAAATTGAAGCAAAATTTAAAATGAAGTCTTTATGGAGCAAGGAAAGTTTGTTCAAACTGTTTTGGTCTCATGCATCAAGATGGATGCCCTGGTAATATCCTTTCAAAAAATCTTCTTAGAATCAAATCCCAGCAGGCATGTCACGACGTTGCACCGACGTGGATGTTACGTTGCATAGATGTCATGACGTTGCTTGAGATTAATGTGACGTCATAATTACGTAATGTGCCTGCTGGGATACGTCCCTCGGATCACAGTTCTGGGCAACATTCGAGATAGCCTTCAGGGCCTCGTAATGCCGATTAGTGATCTTTAGGACGGAATCCCCTTACGCATGAAACAGGATTTGTTCTGTTTTAGCGGTGATGAAAGCGTTATAAGTGACGTGACTTTTGCACACGGGGTATTCGACTACTTGGAACGCAGACGGATACCAAAAACGCCGACTGTTTACCTTGGATTTGAAAGAGGGTGAGTCGATAAAATCATGTTTTTTTGCGACCCTATTAAAAAATCAGTTTTGATTTTTTGCTGTATTCTTCTGGAACTGTTACAGCTGTTTCGTAATGGTGCTTTTAGCTTCGATATATTACATGAAAGCGTCTTTACAGACAACTAAAATGCAAAACATGCACAATTTCTAAAAGAATTAGTGTAAGTACCAGAAATGAAACCGATTTATCCAAAGATGTCATTGTAGCTTGAAAGAGAAATAGTCCTTGTTCAAAAATAAACTCCTATATACTTGTGTCATACGTTGCTCGGGCAGCAATAAGCATGGACTTGAGTGCACCATGCTGAAAGAAGATAATATTTACGACAGACGGATTTCTTTGATGTTACCATGAAACGCAGACGATGGATACCAATGACGGATTTACAATTAATGCCTAAATCAATGCCTACTTCCACATCTCCTTAATTTTGAGGTTCAAAAAGCACGGTTATGAACAGTGTTGAATATTTCCCATGCCGTATATAAACAACGATGGTGAAAATAGCGTAAGACGAGTAAATGGTTACTCTCTCTCTCTCTCTCTCTCACTCTCTCTCCTTCTCTCTCTCTCTCTCTCTCTCTCTCTCTCTCTCTCTCTCTCTCTCTCTCTCTCTCTCTATCTTCTCTCTCTCTCTCTCTCTCTCTCTCTCTCTCTCTCTCTCTCTCTCTGCATGTGTCTGGTATGAAGAGGAACAGTCAGAGAGCCTTTCCTTGGTTCTAATATTTTTTACTATAATAGTTCCACATTTTATTGAATAAAATAATAAAAAATAGCCATCGAAGAGATGGCAAATCCCCCCGACCAAAAGCCAATATGGCCCTCAGAAGATTGTTCACCAATAGAAAGTGCACCAGAATTAAACCAGCAATATATCACAAAAGTTACTGCAGTTTTGGCATTCACAAGATTATACTGTCAGGTGAGATAACTAAAAAACCAGGGCACTCAGAATTGTGGTTCTTGCGCATGACATGCCTGCCTAAGCTCATGTATTTCTGCACAAAGTACCATCAATATATCTCAAAGGGTATTTGAGATATGATGATCAGAAGCTGGTCATACTGTTATATTGGAAAGGTAGGTAACTCAAATACCACAGCACCAACAGTTGTGTTTCTTGCACATGACACCCCTTCTGTACCTTGTATACAATTGCGCCAAGTTCCTTGAATATATCTCAAAGGGGGTTGGAGCTATGGTCATCACAAGGTTATATTGGCAGGGGAGAATACTCAAAAGCCAGAGCACCCAGAGTTGTAATTCTTGAGCATGACACACTTGCTTAACCTCATGTACATCTGCATCAAGTACCACCAATATATGTCAAATGGTATTGGAGGTACGGTGATCACAAGGTAATCAGACTGTTATATTGGAAGGGGAGATAACTCAAATATCATTGCACCCAGAGTTGTGGTTCTTAGGCATGAAGCGCCGTCTCAACCTTGCATACAAGTGGCCATCACAAGGTTATATTGTCGGGGGAGACAATTAAAAAACCAGGGCACCCAGAGTTGTGGTTCTGGCACGTGACACACCTGCTTAAACTCATTTATAAATGTACCAAGTACCATCAATATGGTGCCATCACAAGGTAATGATTCTATATTATTGGAAGGGGAGATAACTCAAAAACCATGGCACCCAGAGTTGTGGTTCTTATGCATGACACACTGTCTTGGCCTTGTGAACAACTGTGCCATGTACCATTAATATATCTTAAAGGGTATTGGAGTTATGGCCATCACAAGGTATTCACTCTATTTTATTGGAAGGGGAGATAACTCAAAAACCATGGCAACCAGAGGTGTATTTCTTGTGCATGACACGCTGTCTCAGCCTTGTGTACAGCTGTGCCAGGTGTCATCAATATATCTCAAAGGGTATTGGAGTTATGGCCACCACAAAGTAATCATTCTATTTTATTAAAAAGGGAGATAACTCAAAAAGTATGGCATCCAGAGTTCTGGTTCTTGCGCATGACACGCCGTCTCAGCCTTGTGAACAATTGTGCCAAGAACCATTAATGAATCGCAAAGGGTATAGGAGTTATGGCCATCACAAGGTTGCGTCTACGGACAGACGGACAGACGGACGGACGCCAGGCTGATCGCTATATCCCCCGAACCTATTCGGTCGGGAGATAAAAAGAGAAATTACAACGCACAGAGGATTTTCCAGATAAATCATTCATAGAGGATTTTCCAGATAGACCACAAATCGGCTGATAAATGTTCGAGGTTTCATGCAAGTATTCTAATGTTTGACGTTTCATTCCGTTATTCTATTTAGAAGTCTATCTCTAGACCCAAGCAAGTCTTTTCTTCGGATGTTTGTGAAGGGCAGGAAACTGAAGAGGCAGGAAACTAAAAAAGTCTGATCGACAGTGGTGGTTCTTGTGCAAATATATGTATATGCGCATTTAAACTTCTAAAGGTCCGCATTTGTTGGCGGTTTCGTTCAGATAGTCTATCTTAACCATATCGTCTCTCACTGCTGTGGGTTCTAACCTCGCGCGGGTCACATTTGAGATGCCAAGTTCTGCAACGGATTGTCAGTAGTAGTGGTAAGAAGAAGAAGAACCGCTACACAAATAAAAGTGGCGGATTTTATCCGAGACGATCGTGTATAGGAAATGTGAATGCAATCCGTCAAAACTGTTCGTTAGAAAGCAGGTTTCAACTGCTGACGGATAGATGTTGCTCCAACCTGTTCATGTTTAAAAACTGTTGTGCATCTGCAGGCTATTGCACAAAATGCGTGATACTTCTTAATTTCTGTCATTCTCAGCAAACTCTAGACATTCATGACACTGTTTGTTCGAAATATTTAGACATGTTGCGCATTCATTCCATCACATGTCATATTAAATCATTTCTGCACCGAGATGCATCTGAAAGCAATCAGATTGTACAGCTACACATGTTGATATGATTCTTACCTGGTCGCAGGCGCCTTTCATGATGCATGTAACCATATATGACAACCAGAATCTTCCACATAACAATACTTGACAGGTGGGTTTCTCCTTTGTTTTATTTGTTGTAAGTTTTTTTTTTTTCAAATAGACTGGCCGTTTAAGCAAACGGTGTACGTAGACAAATCACCGATTTTGCGGCGTCTTAACTTGATCTGCATTGTCATATTTGACAAATATTGATCTCATACTACACAGCTTAATCGCTCAGCCAGCTGACCAAATATTTACACTTACGCCCTGAGTTTCTGCCACTTTCATCTTGGAATTTTGCAAAAAAAAAAACAACAAATGCATAGTTGCTATTATGTTAGATGTACGGAACCCTGGAAGGGACATGATTTTTTTTTATTATTATTTTATAAGTTGTGCGCACAAGATAATATTTTGTTCGCACAACTTCCCAAGCTCTATGTTGGGCGCACAAGATAATATGTTGTGCGAACAAGATACTATCTTGTGCGCACAAGATAATATGTTGTCCGCACAAGATAAATTATGTTGTCCATACAAGATAAATTATGTTGTCTACACAAGATAATATCTTGTGCGCACAACATATTATCTTGTTCGCACAAGATAATATCTTGTTCGCACAACTTAATATCTTGTTCGCACAACATATTAAAACAAATCATGTCCCTTCCCGGGTTCCGTAAAGATGCTTCAATTAAAATCATCAAAATGCGAGATATAGACAGCTCCCAATGAGAGGTCTCATCTCGGCATACTGTGCATAGGCATCTGTAAAAACATCATGTTTTACATGCAGGTACTTTGTATTCATTCCGTTTCGGTATTATATCCCATATATGTCAATTAGAAGCCTCCGTGGTGCAGAGGATAATCTACTCGCTTCGCAAACCAGTTGTCGTGGGATCGATTCCGGGCTTCACCAGACTTTCGGGCGAGTCTTTAAACAGAGGTTCCGTCTCCATATGATCTTGTTGTTGGTGGGGACGTAAAACTCAAACGCAATCGCCTATCGGGGTTTGAAGAGATAGATGGGCTGCATGATGCATCCACGCAGAGCTGAAACCGACCGCACACGAGCACTGGTAAACAGCTTAGAGGATCTTAGCATGCCCAGGCAAAGTGATGCGAGTCGGACCGTCCATGCTTATAAACCCAATTCGTTTCATTGGGCGACATGGCTTGAGTTGGCATTTCATCTCAATGTCGGGTAAAAGTTCCAAAACATTGGAAGCAGCATCTCCAAAATGACCTAAATAGTGTTGACGGGAACGTTAAACCTCAATTTAAACAAACAAATATCCTGGCAATATTTAATTTTGGACAACTGTTTGGGCATTCATTCTTTTCTGCTAAAGGGGGTGGGGTGAGGGAAACAAACTATTCTTCGTATGTTTTAATCCATATGTGACATGGAGTCTTCCACCTAGTAAGTTTGGAGTTGTCACTTCCTATTATTAGGGTGTCAGGTTTGTTTTTATTTGTGGCAAATTTTACAAAAATGAATTTTCTTTTAGCAAACAATGTAGACCCAGATCAGACGCCGTGTCTGATCTGGATCGGCACTGTTTGCTAATATCCCAGAAGAGGGGATATATGGGTTAATTATATTTCCATTCGTTCAGGTGCGTCATTCTTTCCCGAAATTTTTCTATAAATTTCACATTGTTTATCTAATAAGACCGTTTCGTAATTTCGTAGGACCCGATCCTACCAACACGTACCACACACTGGAACAACGCCATATCAACGTCGTTGCAATAATGTTTGTTTGATTTGAGGTTTCACGTCCACGTCAACACTGTAAAGGTCATTTTGGAGACGTTGCTTCTAATTTTGTGGGACTTCTACCCGACATTGAGATGAAATGACATCTCAAGCCCTGTCGCCCAATGAAACCAACAGGGTTTATAAGCATGGACGGTCCGACTAGCACCGCTTTGCCTGGGCAGGCTTAGATCCACTAACCAGTTTACCAGTACTCGTGTGCGGACCGGATTCAGCTCTGCGTGGACGCATCTTGCAGCCGATATATTTCTTCAAGCCCCTATGGGCATTGCAGTAATGTATAATCATATTTATCTGTCAAAATAATGAAACAAACTCGTACAGTTCTAATACGATCTGTTTTGAGTTCGAGCCTGGCTCGGGTCAAATGTGAGACGCCAAGTTCTGCAACGGAAGGTCAGGTCGTTTTTTCTGGTTTTCGCCCACCTCTGATTAACGGTAGGCTCGACATGAGTGAAATAATCTTGAAAGGGCCGTAAAACCAACCCCCACCCCCCCCCCCCCCCACCCCCCAAAAAAAACGATCTGTTTTGAAATTTAATGTACAGTGAAACTTCGATGACTCAAACACTGATGGCCCATTTACTACGGCCGAGTCGAACTCTTTCTTGAGTCCCTAGAAAGAAAATGCCATAACTGCAGATATAAATATAGTTTGTATAATTGTCTAATTTGATCTTGAAAATGTATGTTTTGTGTACTCACAAGAATCGCCTCGATGAGGCGATTCTAATGAGTACACACAACATGCATTTATTTTGAAGAAAACTGAAAATATGTCCGTATTCGGCCTCCTCCCCTAGCTCCAAGATCAACCCCCTGTGGCTCGAACCACCGTGGTCTCGAACAAATTTTCTTGGTCCCAAAAGTGTTCGAGCCATTGAAGTTCGACTGTATATTCATATTTATCTGTCAAAATAATGAATTTAAAAGTACTCTGCGTGGACTAAAGGTAGCGAGAAGGACTGAATTCATGTCCGTGGTTGTTTTGTGGGACTACGCTATTAATATACCGAAGGAAATTTACAAATCGTGCCTATTTGATCGTAAAAGTATATAACATTATGAAATCACAGATTTATGACACCTAATAAGAACCAGTGCTTCAGCTGAAGTGCACGACCCGCCGGATGCTTTTAGCTTTATGGGTGTTACCATATATGGGTATGACGGCCATTTTGGCCATGTGACCTGGACCTAAAACGGCTCCCAAAATAAATGCGCCTTATCATAAGGAGCAAAAAAATATATCTAATACTTTAGTAATGTATTCTGAATCGTTTGCAGGATAAAATGCATTCTCACTTTTCCAATACAAAAGCATATGTGTCAAAGTTTGACCTAGGCACAAAGAAGGTCAAGGTCAACCCAGGCTCACCATTTTAGCAATTTATGATGGGCCTACATCCCAGATGCTATTTATCCAGTTTCGTGGAAATCCACCCAGTGGTTCTGGAGAAGACTATTTTTGAAGGGTTTTTACCATATATGGCTTGGCGGCCATTTTGGTCATGTGACCTGGACTCCATGAGCAAATTTTGGTTTCCCCCATCCCATAGAGGCTCTATATGAAATTTGACTTCAATCGGCCCAACGGTTTCCGAGGAGAAGCAGTTTGAAAATTTTCACATTTTTCGCCTCGGCGAGGCTATACTAAATGGAATGTAATATTTCTCAAGATCATTGGTTAGATCTCATTGATATCTATCAGTATGCCAAAAAATGTTTAAATATTCCAACAAAAGCATATGTGTCAAAGTTTGACCTAGGCACAAAGAAGGTCAAGGTTAACCCAGGGTTCACCATTTTAGCAATTTATGATGGGCCAACTTCCCAGATGCTATTTATCAAGTCTGCCCAGTGGTTCTGGAGAAGACTATTTTTGAAGGGTTTTGACCATTTATGTCTTGGCGGCCATTTCTGTCATGTGACCTGGACCCCATGAGCAAATTTTGGTTTTCCCCATCCCATAGAGGCTCCATATGAAATTTGACTTCAATCGGCCCAACGGTTTCCTAGGATAAGCAGTTCGAAAATTTTCACATTTTTCGCCTCGACGAGGCTATACTAAATGGAATGTAATATTTCGCAAGTTCATTGGTTAGATCTCATTGATATCTATCAGTATGCCAAAATTTGTTTAAATATTCCAAGCGGTTAAGTCACTATCACCAATTTTCACAAACGGGTTACGGACGGACAGACAGACAGACCATATATGGCTTGGCGGCCATTTTGGTCATGTGACCTGGACCCCCATGAGCAAATTTTGGTTTTCCCCATCCCATAGAGGCTCCATATGAAATCTGACTTTAATGGGCCCAACGGTTTCCGAGGAGAAGCAGTTCGAAAATTTTCACATTTTTCGCCTCGGCGAGGCTATACTAAATGGAATGTAATATTTCGCAAGTTCATTAGTTAGATCTTATTGATATCTATCAGTACGCCAAAAATTGTTTAAATATTCCAAGTGGGTTAGTCACTATCATCAATTTTCACAAACGGGTTACGGACGGACCCAAAGAAGGTCAAGGTCAACCCAGGGTCACCATTTTAGCAATTTATGATGGGCCTACGTCCCAGATGCTATTTATCAAGTTTCGTGGAAATCTGCCCAGTGGTTCTGGAGAAGACTATTTATGAAGGGTTTTTACCATATATGGCTTGGCGGCCATTTTGGTCATGTGACCTGGACCCCATGAGCAAATTTTGGTTACCCCCATCCCATAGAGGCTCCATATGAAATTTGACTTCAATCGGCCCAACGGTTTCCGAGGAGAAGCAGTTCAAAAAAATTCACTTGTTTTGCCTCGGCGAGGCTATACTAAATGGAATGTAATATTTCGCAAGTTCATTAGTTAGATCTCATTGATATCTATCAGTATGCCAAAAATTGTTTAAATATTCCAAGCGGTTAAGTCACTATCACCAGTTTTCACAAACGGGTTACGGACGGACAGACAGACTGACAGACTGACAGAATGACAGACTGACAGACTGACAGAATGACATGGTGATTTAAGGGCACTCTTAGAAATCAACCGACTTCAGTCGGTCGCTTTTTCTGCGGGTTGTGCAATTGACGGGTCGTGTGCGCTACATAAAGTCATTTGCGCGAATATGGCCCACATGTGGTATTAAGACAAACCGTCACGTTGGTGTCTTTTGGCGAAAAGCGAAAGGCAATCGTATCGATTCCTGGTCATTGCCTTCCCTTCTACATCGAGAATACCCTCTTTGGTCGAGGTACACTGTGGTTAGACTGTGTCTAGATTAACTTTCCAATTAAATGAAAACAGAATGTATTTTACTCCTTTTTTTATTTTTCCACGCTTGTGGTTTCCACGTCAATGGTAACCATAACTTCGTGCCGTCTGCATTGCATGGTATCTGTGCGGGTCGTCATTGGTATCCTTATTCGAACACCCTCATCAAGAAATTCACATCTATAATTCTAAAATCCTGCTTTTTGCTAATTCTAATAACGCATGGCAGGTACTCAATACATTAGTATTTTATGCTATTCAGGAAACATTGGAAATTATATACGAATTATTGCTGTAAAACTAAAAAAAACTGTCGACTTACATAAACCATCTATATTTTGCCGAATAAAATATGTCATAATTCGTCATTGACAGAAGGATTTGCATCCACAGTTCGTGGAAAGTATTCCGAGACACTGCGAAACAGATTGCTATCAACATCTGTGGGCATCTATTTGATATATGCCCGTAAAATGCGATTTGTTCAACTCACCACGAATGTTTGTTGTTGTTTTTCCGTCGGCGTTTTTGGTATCCGTCTGCGTTCCAGGTAGTCGAATACCCCGTGTGTTTTGAGCTTCGAATGAAACTCGGAAGAGCGTGTCAATGCGAATAGTCAAAAATAAATAAATCAATCAATCAACGGATACCCCTTATCCCGCCGCATAGACTGCTACACAGACTTCTATTTTAATTAATCTATTCATTAATAGATGGTCTGTGAAGCAGTCTACCAGCCGCATAAATAAAATTTAGCAACTTTTAACCAATCAAAGTACTTGATATAATTAATTCATTAAAATTCGCAAACTGAAAGACAGTGTAGACACTGATCAGATGGCTTCTTCTGATCTGGATCTACACTGTTTGTAAACAGATAGGGGTTGTTTTGTTCAGCAGGATAATGGTTTAACTGGTTTCCGAAAAAAAAAGATCATTCAGTCTGCATTCCGGGCGAAATTACATTCTTTTTAAAATAGGATTACACCCCCGACCCAGCAGGCACACGTCGCTAGGGCAACGTCAAATCAACGTCGGTGCAGTGACGTTGCACTGACATAGATATGACGTTGCACAAACGTCATGACGTGTTCTGACGTTGATGTGACGTCACAAATAAGTCATGCGCCTGCAGGGCCGTGTTTTTCATATCTCCCGGCAAAACGGACATTATTCCTATGAAAATTATAATATTTCACTTACTAACATTTCAAACGTAGCTTGTGGGTGCTCGTTACAGGCGGTTATAACGAGTATCCACAACCTATATCCTAGAGTAGACAAAAGAAAAATGATGTTTTCCTCTGTAAACCCTAGTTTTCTCTACACAATGTGGGTCGTTCCACGGTATTGTCTAACATGATGTCCCGGAAAAGCATCACGAAAACCCGCCTATATAATTCTGACCCCCTTTTATTTAGTAAAACTGGTGTTTACAGGGGTAAACCTTATTTTTCTTATTTCTGCTCAAAAATATAGACTGTGGGGCCTCATCGAGGCGGTTCTAACGAGTACCCACAATCTATATCTTGAGCAGAAATAAGCAAAATATCACATTTTTTCATCTTAAAATTTGGGTTTTTCGGTCGGCGGTAAAGTTTACAATGTATTTGTATAGGCGTGTTTTTGGAATGGATGTTCTGGTAAAGAATGTTGTCCTTAACATCAGTTTGGGATTTCCTACCTGTGTCCCAGCAAAAACACACATATTTGCCGCCTCCTCTTCATTGTCCATACCGTCTGTTAAAACTATACCATAAAAGAATGCAATATCATTACTTTCTGGATGGGTCAAGGTCACAGAGCTCTTCAGGGCATCTGAAATAGTACGATTACTTCATCACCAAGTATAGCTTTTTTCAAAAAGCTAGGTCTACGCTTAGCACACATTAAATGTGAATGTCTAGAGTTAATTGTATAAAACACATTTCTGGGATATAACTGTCTTTGGCAATATTCTAATTGCCAGTCTGCAACCAGGATCCTGCATGCCGACAGGAGTATAATGTCTGAAATGTCAAAGATGCAAATGCTGTAATTTTGACAATAAGTTTTTTTTTTCTTTAAAGAGGCCCATATGCACCTTCAGTATTGTTGTAACATATTATGAAATGGAATCCTTAAATTAGGTAGACAATATAGAAGACTTAAGGGGAATGGGAACACCTGGCACATTTTCGGCCATTTTTGCAAAGGGAGACAACTTTCGGGACTTCCTGTTCGCTTTTCTATAAGCCCTGTCCCACTGAAAAAGGGGTCTACTCTTAAAGGAAAGAATTTGCTCCTCATGAGCAAATTCTTTCTTTTAAGAGTTGACCCCTAGTAACATGGGAGACAAAATTACTTTTGCAGGAGTTGCCTCCCCTGAAAGTGTTCCCATTCCCCTTAAATGAAGATTAACCCAAACATTTTTCCGAAGGTTCCTGGTGAGCGTATAGGATAGGCAGTGGTCCGTGGTGGTCGAGAGTTGTAGATGTATAGTTTGTATGAGCCTGTATAAATATGACAGCAAATATGAGACAGAGGTGGGCAGTGGGCCCATTTTTTGTGTGAAAGCTTATACTTGTTATGGGCCAATTTCTGTGAAAGTTCGTACCTGTTGTTGCATTAAATAAAATAGGTCAACACGCATTGTGAGAAACTAATGGCTGTACTTCCGTGTTAGACCAAATAGGTGTAATGTCTACGTCCATGGGCGTAGACGATAACATACACGAAAGCGCAAAGCGAAATCTCAGCAGGCGATTGTATAATTATACTTCCGGCATACGAAGTATATCGAGGGGAATAGAGTTTTTTAGACACAATCGTTCACTCGTTTGTCTGTGCTTCCGTTCGTAGACACGTTAATTTTATCGTATTCAATATTTAGATGATTGTATAAGCAAAACCCTGCGATAGATTTATGATAGTGTTATCATGTACAAAGATATATTTGGCATCACCGGCATTCCTGTCCTTTACTTAAAGGTCAAGGTCATTTACTTTGAATTTGTCTCAGCCAGTCCCCATACAGGCACATGTCGCAAGGCAACGTTAAATAAACGTCGGTGCTACGACGTAGATGTTACGTTGCATAAAAGTCATGACCTTGCACCGACGTTGGTGTGACGTAACTCTTACGTCATGTGGCTGCTGGGTCTTTATATTGATAAATTAATAGAAATGTTTTAGATGTGATACCAAGCTGGCACACGTCGCTAGGCAACGTCAAATCAACGTCGGTGCAACGCCATGCCGTTGCACCGACGTAGATGTGGCGTTGCATATACATCAAACCGTTGAACTGACGTTGATGTGACGTCACAATTACGTCATGTGCCTGCTGGGTAAATCATGAGTTATCCAAAGATTTATTCTGCATTACAAAGATATGCCCGAGAACTGCCCGAGCCCCTGTGGTTTTTAAAGCTGGCGTTCCGGCATTGTGCGCTGCCCTCTAAACTTTGAAGAAAAAAAAATCCAGCAAGGATGATGAGCTCTTCGTCATGATAATAAGTCCGTGACATGAAGAACCCTCTAAACCCCACTTTATATAGAGAAAAATGGGATTTACAGGGGTATACATTATCTTCCTTATTTTTGCTCAAATACATAGATTATGTTAAAAGAAAAAATAAGAAAGATATTACTTTTGGTATTTAATATTTGTCATTTCTGACACCATGTTGGACGCCATTATTTCACCTTTGTTGGCTTCAGCTATATACATGTACAAGGCGGAAGATTCCATTCTATACAAAATTACCCAGCAGGTACGTGACGTAATTGTGACGTCACATCAACGTCGGTGCAACGTCATTTATGCAACGTCACATCTACGTCGGTGCAACGTCGTGACGTTGCACCTACGATGATTTGACGTTGCCCTAGCGACGTGTGCCCGCTGGGTAGTAATTAAATACAAACCTCTAAGAGCTGATGCAGCAGAAACTAGATCGTGCACACTTGACGTCTTCAAGTCGAGTCCAAGATTTTTGGCGGGAAGAACACCGTAAAAGTCTCCACCAAACCCGATGTCAGTTACAACAGTACCATAGTGAGGAACTTCAACTTTCATATCTGTAATAATTCATGTTCAGGTCAAGAATACGCCATGGCAACCAGAATTCCAATATGATCAGCCCAAAAACCCTAGTGTAGTCTTTCCCCCTACCTGATGATGCTTCTCGTGGAATTTGATCAAGTTTGGCCATTGGGTATCAGAGATACACGTATTTGAAACTGTTTACGGACGCACGCACGATGGACGACGGACAAAAAATCGGCAATAAAATGCGTTTTACGTGTCATATGATAAATAGAATTTTGCATTCGTGTTCATATATTGTTGAATTTATTAAACTCGATGAGGAAAGGGTAAAATGCTCGGCAAAGCCTCGCATTTTATCACTTTTCCTCAATTCGTTTAATAAATTCAATAATACATGAGCACTCGTGTAAGATCCTCTATGACCCCATCTTGTGCTTGCGAGGTCTACCATTATTTCTTTCGATGTGCATATTTACATCAACGGACTCAAGATATATAACCCAACAGCCTCGATAGCGCAGCGGTTAACACGTCCGACTTATGATCGAGAGGTTGTGCGTTCGAATCCAGCCACCGGAATCGAGGTGTGTCATTGGGCAAGACACGTAATGACGCTGCCCCACTCCAACCAGGTGTAAATGGGTAGCAATGGTGTAAAGAGCCACTGCCTTTTTCTCGCACGGGCGTGAAAACACACGGAATGAGTGTTTCAGAGCGATTCAATAAGCTTGAAGCTTTCATCGCAATCGAACAAAAATAAGTTAGTATAAACTAACAGAAATCTAAACGTACTGGTTTTTGGTAGTGCATCAAAACGTACAAATCCTGAATCGAAAAAGAAACGCAACTTTTTAACCCAAAAAAATTTCATGCAACCATCAGGTTGACTGAAAAATCATTTTGCGATTTACTTCCATACTTTTTTAAAATTTCTTATGAAGAAAACAGTTGGGCGACATCTGTACAGTTTAACGCTCCACTTGGCAATTCGTTGTTTTCAACATTTTCTTTAGAAGCCTCCGTGGTGCAGTGGTTACGCTACTCGCCTTGTAAACCAGGGATCGCAGGATCGATCCCGGGCTTCTCCAGACTTTCGGATGAGTCTTTAAACCGAGGTCCCGTCTCCGTATGACCTTAGCTGTTGGTGGGACGTAAAACTCAAACACTCACTCACTCAACATTTCCTCGTGCAGAACATTAAATGTATACAGTAACCTCATCATAAGTACATTAAATGTACATGTATACTGTAACATCATATTGGCATATTGTGTTACCTGGAGTTTAGGTTTCAAAAGTCCGGTAAAATTTCTCTACGGAATATGGTACGTTTGACGCAAGATCAACGTAACGTAGCGGTCCAAATGTTTCTACGTGGGACCTCTCAGGCTGTCATCGCCAGGAACTTCCAAGTGAGTAAATCGACGATAACTCGCTTGTACCAGCGTCTACGTCAAACGGGAACGACAAATGACAGGCCCAGAAGTGGACGTCCACGCGTCACGACACGTCGACAGGACCGATACATCCGTCTAACCCACCTTCGTAATTGGTTCCGTACAGCCGTCGAGACGTCTCAGGTGACACCAGGAACGCACAACAATCGAATAAGTGCAGATACTGTCAGGAATCGCCTTAGAGAGTTTTACTTACGTCCTCGTCGTCCGTACGTTGGTATGCTATTAACACCACGACTACGTCAGGTTAGAATGGCGTGGCTCACACAACATAGGCCAAACTTGTTTCTCCTTCGTCAGAGGCGTCACGTAATGTTTTCTGACGAGTTCAGGTACTTGTTGTCATGCATAAATCGATTTTCTGCAAACATGATTATTTCTGCAAATACTCGCATTTATATTTGGAGTTGCGTTTCTTTTTCGGTTCAGTATATATAAGCTAGAAAACTTCTTCTCTTTGGTCATCAAAAGAATGAGTGAGTGTTTGAGTTTTACGTCCCACCAACAGCTAAGGTCATACGGAGACGGGACCTCGGTTTAAAGACTCATCCAAAAGTCTGGAGAAGCCCGAGATCGATCCTGCGATCCCTGGTTTACAAGGCGAGTAGCGTAACCAATACACCACGGAGGCTTCTCATCAAAAGAATGAATCTCTCAATGAAAGCTTACACTGGAACATCCGCGTGTCTGTCTTTATTTTCACATGTAATTATTTGTTCTGTCAATTTTCAGTATTTACTGTTTTTCTTCGTTCATTCATTGCTTTGGTAATTATCAATACGATAACACGCCCGTGCAACATAGTGCATTTCTTTACATCTCCAAAATGGCTACTTTTCTGATGAAAATTGGTTTTATTTTCCTTATTTCTGCTCCAAACATAGGTTTTGGGTGCTCATTAGAACCGCCTCATTGAGGCGGTTCTAACGGGTACCCACAACCTATGTCTTGGATCAGAAATAAGGAAAACAATGTTTACCCCCGAAACCACAGTTTTCTCTATATAAAGTGGGGTTTAGGAGGGTCTTTATTTCACGGACTTGTTCACATGATGAACTATATGTTTGATTTATTTTCAAAATTCTTTTTCGTCATCTATTCTATACTATAACTAATATTTGTCGGAAATGCTGAGCCCAGTAGCTGAGCCTTAAAATATTTGCAAGATATAGTTTCATTGCTGCATATACATGTATATTACATGTATAACTCTTATTTTAACAAATTGAATTATTTTATTTCAAAAAGCAATGTAGTGAGTGAGTGTTTGAGTTTTACGTCCCACCAACAGCTCAGGTCATACGGAGACGGGACCTCGGTTTAAAGACTCATCCGAAAGTCTGGAGAAGCCCGGGATCGATCCTGCGATCCCTGGTTTACAAGGCGAGTAGCGTAACCACTACACCACGGAGGTTTCTAAAAGCAATAGTAGAGTGTATTGTTTGTAGAAATGTAATATTATTTTAATGAAAATTTTAACAGTTTTTGTAAATTTTAACGAGACACATTGGCACCTAATATAGGTGTTTTCTGCACTTTTGGCATAAATTCGTCAAGTTTGGAGGCTTTAAGCTGCATTCAACTCAATTTTAATCAATACACCATTAAAATGTTTCAACCACACTGTGTCAAAATTGACAACCGAGATTCTTAATTGTACTCTTGAAAGTGAATCCGCCAATTCATGTCAGAAATGGTATGGGTGACTAGATTAAGATTACCTAGAATTTCAACTACTATTTACTCTCATGATAATATGAAACTTGGTCCAACTCAGATATGTAAAAATGATTTGTATACTGCAATATACTTTGAAAGTCTCAGTTGACCAGGGTTCTAGCACGCTCATGATAAAATCTTTGTATCTCTGGGGCTTTTCAGCACTACGAGACGGGTTAGCTTACATGATAAACCTGCTAATCTTGCGCAAGATGTATTGCCATTTATTATGAGTAACTAATAATGTCACTTCTTTCAAAATTGAGATGTCTTGTTCAAGGTGGGGTGGAATGTGGTGTTTATACAACAACAACAACAACAACTTGTAATTTTTACGACATCTCTCTCACTTCCGGCCGAAGAACAAATGGGGCCATGTTTTCAATAAAAACCTGTTAAACACACGGCTGTGTTGATTATTATACTTCTAAACAGCAAAAGATGAACATTGCCTTTACTTCCTATTGTCTTTAATTGATCGAACCCAGGCGTTTCGTTTAACCTGGCAAATTCGAACTCGCTCTTGTGACCCTTGAGGATTCTTCCAATAGCCATATATTGGAGTGTGTGAACTTGGCTTGGGATTCGCGGCTTGGAATATCGATTTTGCCTAACATTTAACAATATTTTACTATACTATACTACTACGGAATAAATCGAATTCCAGACTCCAGACCCCAAGCCAACTTCATACACTTCATATATTGTAAGTGTATGAAGTTGGCTTGGAGTATGGAGTCTGGAATTCGATTTATTCCGTCGTAGTAAAGTATAGTAAAATATTAGTGAATGTTAGGCAAAATCGATATTCCAAGCCGCGAATCCCAAGCCAAGTTCACACACTCCCAATATTTTACTATGCTTTAGTACTACGGAATAAATCGAATTCCAAACTCCATACCCCAAACTCCAAGCCAACTTCATACACTTAAAGTCAAGTAAAATATTAGTGAGTGCTATTCCAAGCCGCGAATCCCAAGCCAAGCACACACACTCAAATATTGTGGACAGTTCAGGGGATTTTTCTAATTTATCCTGACTGAGGTAATGGTAAAATGTTACCGACCCTGTATATGAAGATACCCAGCAGGCACACGTCGCTAAGGAAACGTCAGATCAATGTCGATTTAACGTCATGACGTTGCACGGACGTAGATTTGACGTTGCATAAACGTCATGACATTGTACGACGTCGATGTGACGTCAAAGTTACGTCATGTGTCTGCTGGATAGATAGATGAAAAGGTATGTTGTGCGTTTTAAGTAGAATCGCCTCCAAAGGCTACAAATGTGGCATTTTTTAAATGAAAAGTGGCGATATTGTTCTTGTTAGAACTGTTTAAACCTTTAGCGAGAACACAAATCTATATTTTAGAGCAGAAATAAGAAAGATTACATACACCCTTAAGTACAGAAGAATTCCTTTATTAAGACCACCTTTGGGACTGTTCAAAAGTGGTCTTAAGACCACCTTTGAACAGCCCCAAAGGTGGTCGTGGTCTCTTGGTAGGAAACACTGAGTGTAGAATACACAACTACAGAATAACTGAAACTTTCTCAATAAACAGCATTTCAGCAGCCTCACTGAGGCGGTTCTAGCAAATTTAGGTGATCTTGATAGCGGAATTTTACTACACGTGATGGACGTACTCACTCAACGCTACGACATAGGCGGGTACGCTGAGAAACCTCACATTCCCTGCTCTTCCATTGCTGTATTCCACAAAAGCCTCCACCAGTCCACACGGACACTGAACCACCACCTTAGTTTCAGGAGATACTGGTGGTTTCACGATGCCGTGGTCTACGACATAGCGACTAAGTCCGATAACTGCATGCCCGCACATTGGAGAGTATCCTTCATTTTCCATAAATATCGCCCCTATATCGGCTTTTGGTATATCCGGCTCAACGAAAACGACACCAAACATATGAAAATGGCCACGTGGCTCAAACAGGATAAATTTTCTAATATAATCTAAATGTTCACGCATATATCTTCTTTTCTCTAAAATTGTCTCCCCTTTGATTTCTGGAAAACCCCCTTTCAGGATTCGTAAAGGCTCTCCAGCCACGTGCATTTCTCCTGTACTGAGCTGCATGTTTTTACCATCCATTTTGTATGCGTTTATAACACTTATGACACTTAAAGCGCTTAGAAAGAAACTAAGCGGACGACATTCCATGTATTCATTATTTTTCATATGGGAGACGATTCACACGAAACAAGTCATATATTTCCCTAGTCAGAATTCACATGAATTGCTAAGCTTTACCTATTCCGATAGAAACAATTATCGAAAATATCGTCTGTTATTTTTATTCTTAACGCTTTAAGGGTTAACGCATATTTTACGAGTATCATGTGTGAACTTCATGTGTGAACTGTACACGCTAATTAGGCACCCAGGTAAACGGCATACCTGCGTATTGGAGGTTGCTGAATTTCGGAGGTGTGTGTGTGTTTTGAGTTTACGTTCCAACAACAGCCAACGTCATACGGAAGACGGGACCTCGGTTTAAAGACTCATCCGAAAGTCTGGAGAAGCCCGGGACCCCTGGTTTATGAGGCGAGTAGCATAACCACTACACCACGGAGGATTCTGCTGGATTTCGGAGGCGAAACAAATGTTGACATGCAGGTATATATGTATCCTCTTTTGAATATAAAAAAGTGCTTCTCGGGAGGAAAGCAACGTCATATATATAATAATGAATTATTTTGGTAACAGGACACTTCGGCCCTAAAACCACATCGGTCCCTAGACACTTCGGCCCCAAAACTACCTCGGCCCCACATAAATTGAAACCCTAGACGGGTCGGCCCCTGGACATCTCGGCCCATAGACACGTCGGCCCCATATACCTAGACACTTCGGCCCCACTTTGCTACTCACAGGGCTTCCACTTAAATAGGAGATCGGTTTGGATGCCCGATGAGGTTTAGCCTAGTGGATAAAAGTGCTGACTTTTAATCATTAGGTCTCTAACCGCTTTTGGTTCGAGCATGGCTCGGGTCACATGCGAGACGCCAAGTTCTTCAACGGTAGGTCTGGTGTGTTTTTTTTTCTCCGGGTACTCCGGTTTTCGCCCACCTCAGCCTCTGATTAACGATTGGCTCGATATGAGTGAAATAATTTTGATAGGGCCGTAAAACAAACAAAAAAAAAATTCATTCCTCGGTTTCGTCAATCATGGTGATGATGGGGGATAACCTTATATACTTATATTTGTTAACATATTAATTAATTTAATTAATTTATTTAGTTATTTATCCGGCCTCGGTAGCTAAATCGGATGCGCGTCTGACTGGTGATCAGGAGGACGCGGGTTCGATACCTACCGGGGTCGGCAACATTCTTTCGTGGAGATTGATTATGAAATCTTTTCTACGGTCATTATCTCCCTTCCGCTGATTCAAGAAGGGCAGTTGTCACTTTCTGGCGAAGAAAAAGTCCACTGTACTGGTTATACGCTTACGTATAAGCTTGCCCAGGAAAAGTGTGGATAGGTTTTTATTTATTTATTTATATTTATTCATTTATTAGGTAATTATCAGTGTTCAGGTTCACCGAACTAGAACTATCCTCGTAATTAAACGTATTAATAGTATGTATGCATGCAATTAAAAAACTGCATGAAAACGGTGCAGATTCGGTCCAGAGGGCAGGAGCAATCTGATCAGGATCTACACTGTTTGCAAAGATAAGGATTATCGTGTTCAGTGGGATAAGGGTTAATGAATTTTAGGTTAGTACACTATTTAGCTGGCATGAACAAACAAACAGTTTTACAAGAACAAGACTTAAATAATTATTAAAGTGTGAAGCTCAATAAACAACTAATCCTTTTATCTTTGATGATAAACCGATCATTGTTATCAATTTTCACACAATCATTTTGATTGTCATTTAAGCTCATATTTAGAGACGGACAGTAACGAGTATATTGTATATTTCTGACTATCAGCCACTCAAATTAGTTATTTTTTATTTATTTATTTTTTATTTTTTTTTTTTTGTTTTGGTTTTACGGCCCTTTCAAGATTATTTCACTCATATCGAGCCGATCGTTAATCAGAGGTTGGCGAAAACCGGAGTACCCGGAGAAAAACGACCTGACCTTCCGTAGCAGAAAAATAATTTAATACATGCATAGTATATGTATACTATATGTATATAGTTGTGGCAAACAGTGTAGATCTGGATATGCACTGTGTGCAAAGTCTTCACTGCTCGTATTTTTGTAGGAATTGCTCATTATGTTTCCATTGTTATCAATTTTCACACATTTAGAAATTCCTATTTGATTGTCATTTCAGCTCATATTTAAAGACGGACAGTAACAAGTATACTGTATACTTTATTTATTTATTTACTTATTTATTTATTAGTCACCTTTCTGACTATCAGCCTCTCAAATTACTTGATACATATTCATTTGAAAATCGCAAACTGGATGACAGTGTAGATCCAGATCAGATGGATCTGGATCTACACTGAGTGTAAAGTCTTCATGGCCCGTATTTTTGTAGAAAGGTTCATTGACTATCAGTATCAAATATTCACTATTAGAACAACCCCCTAAACCCCACTTTTCGTGATATTGACTCAAGGTCAACGTCACGGTTGAAGGTGGCGGGGGATTAGCTGTCCTTCAGAGTGTCTTCTTCTTGTCCAAGTCATAGGGGCTTGAATCATGAAAAAAAATGAAAAAAAAAAAAAAAAAAAAAAAAAAAAAATTTTTTTTTTTTTTTTTGGGGGGGGGGGGGGGGGGGGGGGGGTACTATATTAGAGACAAGGGGGGAAACTTCGGCTCCATTTTTTGGGGGGTTACCTCATTTTACCCAGTGTATCTTTTTCGCAAATGCAGTTTTTCACCTGCTTATTATGAATTATACAAGTTAAATATGTCCACTTTGCAACAATAATCCGCCTCTGTCTGTCACTTGCAGGAAACATGTTTTTTTCGCATGGATTAACTCAGCAAAGCTAAATTCGGCATAAACGTGTGACAAAAATTTTCAGGTTTTCATCAATCACAAGCGAACTAGTGTTACGGAGGAAACTTTTTTCGCTTTCAACTGATGTCTGTCATTAAAATGAACCTCTCTTGACCAATTTGAATCCAAAAAGATGTACTCATTGCTCTAAATTTTTATTTTGCTTCTTTTGCTTCGCATTCCGCAGTGTTCTGTCAATGATCGGTATAGATACCCGGGCGCTTGCCATAATCGTCGTGTTTAAAAAACGGGACGTGCAGGACAGATATAATCCGGAACTTTGGAAACTACGTCCGGCAGTGGAGTAGCTGTTGTTACTGTTAAAATGTGTGTGATAGCCTTGATTTCGCCTTTGATTTATTTTTTCAATGTAACATATTCTGCTAGGACTACGTATACACGTATTACGCAGATAAGATAACTGGATGGTGTTTCTACGTATAATGGGCTGTGCTCTTGTAATTTTGTATTGTGTCGCTTTGCGGTCAACTTCCAAATAGCCGCTGCAACTTTTTTGACACATGCGCAGAAAAGGACATAAAATGTTTACTGAAAAGCAGAAGACGGCCTTAGATCTGATAAAAAAAAACAAGACACAACTGCCTTGTTTATATCCAGGCTGGGACGGGCATAACCCACGTTATCGAGGAGATTGCTAGAGTGCTCGTATTGAAGGGAAATGTTTGTCAGTTTCCCGCACAACGGGTATCGTATAAAATCTGTGTTTTTGGCATTTGGCAGAGTGCTAAAGAACGTGTGTACATGACGTCGTCACCTTGTGTTTAAACGCTCGTTCCCGGTACACGGCGACGGTTAGCTAAGCAAAAAAAAAAAATGCAGCTGTGTTAAGCCAAACGGTTCAGAATATAAGTTAAAAGAGATACGCCTAGAAATAACTTGAAATTGTTTTACAAATTTGGGTTCATAGTGGTCGGAATGACTGACGACTTTAAGCGTGTGTTCTAATATTGTTACCTAAATCGCAATAGGCCTGTAGGACTTTTCCCTCTTTTTTTTCTTTGTGATAAGTTGAAACCAAGGAAAAACGTTTCAATATGTATTTTGTCTAATGTTTGCTGTTCTCTCTCTCTCTCTCTCTCTCTCTCTCTCTCTCTCTCTCTCTCTCTCAGATATTTGTAAGAAATGTGTATAGGTCTTAAGACTAAGTAGATGGAAATATTGTGTACTGTTCATTCCAGAGGTAGAAAGAACAGTGTACAGACATAAACTGCACCAACCTGGCCCAAGGATTATAAAACTTTTTTTTCATGCTCAACTGATAGGGCATGATATTTATCCGGCTCATAACTAAAAAAAATGTAACGTAAACACGTAGAAAACAGTGTAGTTTCATACTTCAGTGAACGCAACGAATCTTATGATTTTCAGTGACGTCAAGTGGCGTCATTCTAAACCATTGTTCTCTACGGGCGTTGGTGAGGTCAACGCTGTTCCTCTCTTTGTAGTAAAATGGCGTGTAAATGTTTTTCAGTTTAAAAGTTTGCCCTATAAGCATTATTTTTCGTCCAGTGATGAGGGCAAAGAATGTAATTATAAATCAATAAACTTAATTTTCTGCTTTCATGAAAGTATGACCGACAGCGAGTCGCTAACAAAGTTTACATGAACCCCTTTGGGGTTCACTTACTTTGCACACAACCCACTGCGTTCGTACTATCATGAACAGCAGAAAAATAAATTTCATTTCTTAAGTGTTTGTTTTCTTTGCCTCATATTGCTGCCTCACTCTAGGGTTTATTAGCTATCTCATTATGTCAATCATTGCAAAACACCCACATTGAGCCGGGGGTAATTTTGTTTTCAAACCCGTCTTCTGTAGTATGTTTTGTTATCCGTGCGATTAGGGGAGAAGCTTCTCAGTTTCTCCTTAAATGTACATTTTTAACAGTCAGAATGACATGTCCTTATCAACTTTTAATGAAATGGACATTCAATTGTCATCAAACTGCTGTCAACTGTCAAAGAAAGCAGGTCATGAAATGTACATGCACTGGTAGCACTTTACATGTAAACGGATGCTTTAGACACAAACTTTAGCGGGTCACTGGAAAAATGATGACGATTTTCTTCAGGAGGTATGAATATTAAAATACTAACATTTTGTTGTGATACATTTGTTTGAATGTGCTTTATCGCTTATTAATTTCTGTATATCTGTGCAGTCTTTGCATTCACAATGCATTCTTTAAAGTTTTCGGACCAGCCCATCGGGGCTTAAAGAAATAGATAGGCTGCGTGACGCATCCAAGCAGAGCTGAAAGCGACCGCACGCGAGAACTGCTAAACCGCTCAGAGAATCTATGCCTGCCTAGGCAAAGCGGTGCGAGTCAGACCGTTCATGCTTATAAACCCTTTTGGTTTCGTTTCATTGGGCGACAGGGCTCATTTCAATGTCGAGTAAAAGTCCCACAAAATGGATTCAACGTCTCCAAAATGACCTGTTGATGGGCACTTTAAACATCTTATCAAACAAATAAATTCCTTAAAGTGTTTGGGTGAGGAAAATAATTAATATTGCGGTCGTGGCTTCGGGCTCGTTTTCAATGAATTAAAGTCGCATGCTCGACAAAACCCCTCATGATACTTAACTAAACTGAAAACTTGCTTGAAAATTCCTTGTTTCGGCCTCAATCCTATCATACATTCAATTATTCAGTTCCTATCTAAGCAGGAAACGCCCCCGCCCATCGGGGCATGAAGAAATGATGCTTCCACGCAGAGCTGAAACCGACCCGCACCTGAGTACTGTTAATCCGCTTAGAGGATCTAAGCCTGCCCAGGAAAAGCGGTGCGAGTCGGCCCGTCCGTGTTAATTAACCCTATTGGTCCATTGGGCGGCAGGGCTTGAGATGTCATTTCATCTTAAGGTCGGGTAAAGTCCCACAAAATTGGAAGCTACGTCTCCAAAATGACCTTTGCAGTGTGTTGACGGGGACGTTAAACCTCAAATTAAACAAACAAATCTAAGCAGGAAAATTGCCTGAACTGTTATTATTTAAAAATAGCGAGCATCACAAATTTAACGCTCGGCTGAATTGGGCATGAAAAACGTTGTATAACCTTTAAATAGCCTGGTCGAGAAACACTAAGATTGGATTGCCGCTTTACTCAACAGCACCAAAATTTTTAAATGTCCTACATCTTGACAAGGCCCCATTTCTCACTTACTCTAGGCTAATAAAAGTACTTTTTCAGTAGATCTATTAAAGCACTTCACAATCAAACCTTTCATAAAAGTAATCTATTTTAATACATTTGACGCACAAAATGTTTTATAACATTTATTTTCGCAATAATTTTTCACTACCTCCGACGTTTCGGCTTTTTACGGCCTTTTTCACGGATTGTTCTTTCAAGCTATCACATATTTTTACTATTCATCTTTCACCATATTGAATGTTTTTGTTATGCCAAACGTCGCCGCGGCGTCATGAGTGTATTATCATCTATTTTATGAGTGTATTATCATCAATTTTAAGGCATTCAAGAGTTCTGCAACGGAAGGCCAGGTGTTTTTTGTTGTTGTTTTTTTTTGTTACCGGATACTACGGTCTTCGACCACATGCGATTAACGATCGGCTCGATATGGGTGAAATAAACTCGAAAGGACCGTAAAATGATCCGCGATCTGCACCCCCTCCCCCCCCCCCCTCCACACACACACACACACACACACTTACAAAAAATTTTAAAGGTTGATGTGCTCTAGCTGACCTTTTTTGTTTGCTGTGTTGTGGTGAGTTATGGTGCCTATTCAGATTAATACAAACTTGCTGAGCAGAAAAATTGAGCAATGTTTTTTTACCAAAGTCCTTACATCAATGGTTTTGACCGAATTCATAAATAGAAGCGTCCACTTCAGAAACTCGCGGATGAGAGAGCATGTGTGTGCTGCACTGTAGGAGTTCTGTCCCCTTAAATCCCTGTTGGAAAAGGACCCAATGGGCCCAACCTAAATAGTGCTTATTGTCATTTACTGGCCATTAGCGACCCAGGATCAAAATTTCAAAACATAGAAAGGAATATGTTGCAATAGGGAACAAATTGTTTCCATGCTGCATCATTTTGAACATTTACCTATTGGTGGCATTTTTAAACAAGCTGGCTGTTTTTTTCATTTCTGTCTACACATGCATGAGTGAAACTGCTTTGAAAAATAACACAAAACGTCCACGATTTCAACAAAAAATATACATTTTACTTTTTCTGAATCCTGTAAGGAGATAACTACGGCTAATCCCTGCCTTCCTAAATTTAGCCACCCACCTAGCTCAGTGGTTAGTCCATTTGCCTCAGATGCTAAAGGTCCCAGGTTCGATCCCCAGCAGCGGTGACAAAATTTCGGCGTCAGAACACGTATCGGCATCATTTGCAGGTATGAATGTCAAAAAGTGCATCGCCCTTCGAATCTGGACGTTAACTGGAGCCCCCCCCCCCCCCCCCCCCCCCCCCCGTGCAGGGAGAACCATCCCCTATGCAGGTTAAAGAACCCTACCGGTAATTACATGGTTACTGTGTACTCTTTCATCCTTCAAAACTGGAGTATATGCAGTATACAACGTCTGTGTCCCCTCTTGGGGTTTAGTTGAAAATGGAAGAAAAATAGCGATAATGCTCATTTGTCACTACTTCGAACGGTTTAAAATTAAACAGCACCGGTCGTTCCGGTCGTTAGTTCATCGATAGAGTAGCCCGGAATCAGCAGAAAACCAAGCTTCGCGACGATTGTTTTATTGATCAGTTACAGAAAGCGATGTGAATGTAGCAAAAACTAAATTTAGAGCTGCAAAGAGAGGTTCATTTTAATGAAAGACGTCAGTTGAAAGCGAAAAAAGTTTCCTCCGTAACACTAGTTCGCTTGTGATTGATGAAAACCTGAAAATTTTTGTCACACGTTTATGCCGAATTTTGCTTTGTTGAGTTAATCCATGCGAGAAAAACATGTTTCCTGCAAGTGACAGACAGAGGCGGGTTATTGTTGCAAAGTGGACATATTAAACTTGTATAAATCATAATAAGCAGGTGAAAAACTGCATTTGCGAAAAAGATACACTGGGTAAAATGAGGTAACCCCCCAAAAAATGGAGCCGAAGTTTCCCCCCTTGTCTCTAATAAAGTACCACAAAAAAAAAAAAAAAAATTTTTTTTTTTTTTTTTCATTTTTTTCATGATTCAAGCCCCTATGTCCAAGTTAACCTGAAAATGTCGTGTATGCGTTGTTATATTTATTTATAAACGTCTCAGTGGTTATTTGTTTTTATATGAAATAAAAATAGCCGGCAGAGTAATTGATAAGAGTCGTATCGTCGTAAATACGACTCTAAAATCGAGCAAATACGCCTAGAAATGAAGAAAAAGTCGAACCAAATACGACCATCAAATTGGCGGTACGCCAAGGTCGTTCCATTGCAGTCGTATCGGCAATGGAAAAGAAAAAAAAAAAAGTGACGCCTGACAAAAAGCAATCGAAATTCGCGGTAATTTTCGCCGCATCAGAGTCTTTAACAAAGTAGAAGTAAAACAAAGATCAGGAATTGATACAATTAACTTACTCCACCCATAAAAGACACCAAAGGGAAAGAAATACAAACATTAAGCGACCAGACCATAATGGAAACCTAAACAAAGGAAGGCCATAAGGACAGTTACTTTCCCACAAAATGGCCATATGGTCATCCAAAATTAAAAGACACAAGTGATACACACACTAAGTAACAAACAACAACATAAATAAATCGCCACAGAAGAGCCGCCTTGGAACGGTCAGTGGAAGATTTCCACTGGGGGGCTTAAATCGATTTTACGTGGCCACAATCCTCGCCCTTACTTCCGTCGCGATTTAGACAAATAATTTGTTCAGTCCGCATGAAGGCCTCCTAACTCATCAGTGCAACATCTCCGTGAACACAAAAATCAAAGAACCACAGAGGTGAAACAACGGTGAGGACTCGACAGCAAGAAACCACTGAAATGCTGGAGCAAAAGAAAACCAACAGTTAGACTCCGATGGGCCCGACCAGAGACAGAGCATCAGGCACCAACCAACATTACCTTGAATTAGATCTCTCTAATTCTCAATAAGCCTTTACGTTGGAGCCGTCATAGAATCTGAGGCCTGACCCACCGGCGTGCAATTAAAGAGGGAAGCAAAGTTGCCAACCGTGATTGGGTTAACTACCATGCATGCAGTCTGTCGTATAATATCCATGTTGTACCCAATCTTTTTATATCGAAGAATGATTTTACGAAATTGGGTGCTGAAGTCATTGCGGTTATATATTTTTCTGAATTTATATACTAAGTCACCATAAAATTCGGGTTCCGATAGACCTTGTTGCAGAAGAGATTTAAGTCCAATATTGAATTTTGAAATTAAATCAGAATGGCGTCTATAAAATTTTGAAAAGGCTTTGCGTAGTTTATGGTACCAATAACCCTGATTAAGGAGTTTAGCCGTCAATAATTTATTACGAGTGTTGAAGTCAGTTACATGACTACACACTCTAGCAAATCGAATAAATTGCGAAATATAAACGCCATAGGATGGCGCACGAGGAACATCACCATCCAAAAAAGGAAAATTTACAATCTCAAAATCAAAGTCATCGCGTTTATCATAAATTTTGCACGAAACAAATCCATCTACAATAGATAGATGTAAATCCAAAAACGGGGCCTCAGTATCAGAAGAATTTGCTTTATTTAACTGAAGTTCTAGGGGGTAAATCTGACTGATCAAACCATCAAAATAGGTATTGTCAATATTTAATAAATCATCTAAATATCTAGAAGTGGAGCTAAAAGCTTCAATAATTTCAGATTGGTTATCAATGGAAAGCGACAAAATGAAGTCTCTTTCATAACAATACAAGAACAGATCAGCCACAAGAGGTGCGCAATTAGTACCCATCGGAATACCCACAATTTGTCTGAATAACTTAGTACCGAATCTAATATAAATATTGTCAAGTAGAAAGGTGAGGGCATCACACACTTTCTGACATGACCAAAGTGTATAATTCTTATGCTCTTTAGAAGTGAAAAATGCATTTCTGACATTACATGCAAGATAGAGAGAATCTTCTCTGTGAAAAGCCCATTCAATTAAATCATTAAGCTTTTCTTTTATAAGATTATGAGGAAGTGTAGTGTAAAGAGTGGAAAAATCGTAAGTAGACAGACTAGAAGCACGAAAATGTCTGGATTTCAATTTATTTAAAACCTCATTCGAATTTTTTATAGACCAAAACAGATTTCTTCCTGATCTTTCAAAGACTTTATCACAATATTTAATTACATGCGTTTTAATAGCAGTAAGACAGGAAGTTAATAATTTAGAAAGTTCAGTGGTAGTGCAAGAGCTAGAATTTGCAATAAACCGTGCTTTGTAAGGTCTTTTATGAAGTTTTGGTAACCAGTATAGCGTAGGAAGCTTGTCTTGGCCTTCGTTAACACACACAGCAAACTTGGTGGCTGAAAGACAAACATGTTTATCTACTATAGCTCTCTCTTCAGCTAAAGGCTGAAGTTCATAGGCCTTAGTACCACCAAGCTCCTGCTTAAGCGTGTTAACATAGTGGAGCCGTCACACAACGACGACGTTGTTAGCGGCCTTGTCTGCAGGGGCCAAAACAAACTTCTTATGAAATTCTTGAATACCTTCAAGAACGATTCGAAATTCATCCATTCATGAATGATGGCAATTGTTTTAATTCCGCTGAAACACTTCAACCTTATAGTCTTTCAAAACGCAGTGAGACGTGACTGCACTTTTAATTTAGGACTAGTCTGTGTTTTAGGTAATTCGCCTTCAGTCGGGATTTTAAATTGGGAGATATATATAATTTTACTGAAAATCGTACTGCACCATACTAACCACTTGGCCACGACTTCTACATAATGGCATTATCGAAAAACTTATTTATAATTTTAAAATCCTGTGAAAAAAGAAATCCGAAACCTGCTTCCCCTAAAACATGGAATAGTCTTGCCACGCTTGAACGTTGAACTCTCAAAGGTCGTTGATAAACTATACCTTTTGACAATCATATATTACTCAAAGTTTGATAGGGATCACTTTTTATATACCAAATTTTGCACTGAAAATTTAAAATTTCTTGACAGAATTTGTACTCGGTATATTGGTAAATATCTGAAACAGAAACTCATGTGCAGTTCAGTACTCATAAAAGTGCACACTTCTCACACTTCGCAAATGAATTCATGCACCCCCAAAATCTTGCGTAGCACTGCCTTCCAACAGACCAATCAAACTTGTCAGTGTTACTTTACCAAGCGTAAAATGGACTTCATTTTGTGAAACACTAAAATGCCTAGAGGACAATTAAGAAACCTTCTGAGCCTCGAAGAAATGAATCGTGGCGTCCGAATGTTGGAATCTGGCGTCTTTTAACGTCGTGTTGCTGGGATTCTGAATGTGTCTCAGAGGGTGGTTTTCCGAATGTGGAGTCGGCATCTTACCCATGGAAATCCTTCACACAGACACGGAGGGGTCGAGAAAGGGCTACAACTCAACTTCGGGGCCGTTTCTTGTTGATTCAGTCTCGACGTCAACGGTCCCTGAACGCTACGTGTTTGTATAACGAGCTTAGGAACGGAACTGGAGTACGAATTTCTGCACAAACTGTCAGAAACGGGCTCCACGAGTTCGGACTTAATGCCATGAGGCCTGCTGTACGTGTTCCGTTGACGAGAGAGCACGTTCTAGACCGGTTGGACTTTGCCAGAACTAACGTCAGGTGGACGGTTCATGACTTGACGCCAGTACTGTTTCCTGAGGAGTCCAGATTCTGTCTAAACTTCACTTATAAGCGTCAATTAGTGCGGCGAATGTCTAAAGAGCGATTCGATGACTTGGATGTGGCAGAGCATGATCGCTATGGAAAGGGGTCAGCCATGGTTTGGGCTGGGATAAGCGTGAACGGTAACACTGACTTGTACGTCGTTGAAAACGGAACGTTAATGGCAGTGAGGTACTGTAATGATATTCTTGATGAGTTTGTGAGACCATATGCAGATGCTATCGGCCCGGACTTTATTCTGATGGACGATAATGCCCGTCCCAACCGTGCCAACGTCACTGATTCCAATCTGGAACGTTAGACAATCGTTCGTATGGACTGTCCTACTCGGTCACCGGACTTAAATCCGATTGAGCATGCACAGGGCATGCTTCAGCGTACTGTGTCAGCCCGACTTGTGCATCCGAGGACTTTACAGGAGCTCAAAGATGCATTGGTTGCTGAATGAAAGCTGATTCAACAAAACCGGATACAGACTCGGATTACGTGCATGCGCAGGCGATGTCGTACTGTAATTGATGCCTGTGGACGCCATACACGTTATTAGGCACGTTTGTCTAAACACATTTGGAAATTTGTGAAAAATCATTTGTCCAAATCCCATCGTGTTACGGTAAATTTTGGGGGTGCCTAGACGGTTGCTGTTGTCACGCTTGAATGCAGCACCAGCTGACAAAATTATTCACTAGGTTTTGTGAAGGATACGTGTTCTATCATTATGTGTCAAATCTGGATTCAGCTGATTAATTCATCCAAAAATTATTTTGCATTAAAAAATTGATCCCTATCAAACTTTGAGTAGTATATATTGAATACCGATCCGCTTATAAAGTATTTTATCAGCCTCAAGTTATGACAACTATCAACATGATTAGGAAACCGATTATTGATGCGTGCTTACATAACGGTATTTATTATCTAAGGGAAAGCCGCCCGCATTATTAACTTTATTAACAACGCCAGAAGCATGAACAATAACTTTTTGACAAGCGTGCATAAAAATACGATCCTGAATATTGTTAGGCAACAACATTGACTTCTACGGGGTGTCATCTTCAAGAGAAAAAAATGGGATCGACAGATCTTCAGTTTCACATTGTCATGTAGTTAGGAATTAAATATCAAAACAGACGCGCAGATGATAAAAAGTTAAGACCACTTTTTCTTTTTGTGGAGAACCTGACAAAGATTCTCGGGAAAAACGCAAGAAAAAAAATCAAATGCATGAGAAATTTCTGGCGGCTATTTCTCCCAAATCGCAGAAATTCACGTTGAATTGTATTACTCTGTATTTTGTGGAAAAACAAAACAGAAGCAACAACAACTGGGCTAGGAAAGTTATAATTAATGTAACGGCGAATATATATCCGACCAGGAAGCGTTAACGCTAGCTCTTTCTGATTAGCGTCCGCAGGCCGCAGATGCAAGAAAATGTGCGTTCATGACTCATTTTTTCGCGTCCTTTGGCCATTGGCGAAAACTCTTAACCGGAGGCTTAAAAACCTTGTTTATTGCCGTTTTCCGACACGAGTATGTCGGCGCCTTTGATTATTGCATCATGGTGGTTGTTTACTTTTGACTCCACTTCTATTTATCATCCCGACGTATTTTTTTTCTCGCAACATTGTCGTCAATGCACGTCTGAGATAGAACCACCGCTGCACATACTGATCTCTTTGCCCGCCGTGTTCCGTATACATTTGACCAAAATTTTATTTATTGGGTCACAATGGCAGGATTAACCTGTAATACTTGGGTACTCATATAGCTAATTGTGAATCACAGGTGGTCAGGTCAGCATGCAGTGCATGCTTATTTACCGCTATATATACTACTCAAAGTTTGATAGGGATCACTTTTTATATACCAAATTTTGCACTGAAAATTAAAAATTTCTTGACAGAATGTTAACTCGGTATATTGATAAATATCTTAAGCAGAAACCCATGTGCAGTTCAGTACTCAAAAAAGTGCACACTTCTCACACTTCGCAAATGAATTCATGCACCCCCAAAATCTTGCCTAGCACTGCTTTCCAGCAGACCAATGAAACTTGTCAGTGTTCCTTTACCAACCGTAAAAAGGACTTCATTTGATTTGTGAAACACAAAAATGCCTAGGGGACAATTAATAAACCGTCTGAGCCCCGAAGAAATGAATGTGGCGTCGGAATGTTGGAATCCGGCGTCTCTCAACGTCGTGTTGCTGGGATTCTGACGCCAGTACTGTTTCCTGAGGAGTCCAGATTCTGTCTAAACTTCACTTAGTGTGGCGAATGTCTAAAGAGCCATTCGATGACTTTAATGTGGCAGAGCATGATCGCTATGGAAAGGGGTCAGTCATGGTTTGGGCTGGGATAAGTGTGAACGGTAAAACTGACTTGTGCGTCGTTGTAAACGGAACGTTAATGGCAGTGAGGTACTGTAATGAGATTCTTGATGAGTTTGTCAGACCATATGCAGATGCTATCGGCCCGGACTTTATTCTGATGGACGATAATGCCCGTCCCAACCGTGCCAACGTCACTGATTCCTATCTGGAACGTGAGACAATCGTTCGTATGGACTGACCTGCTCGGTCACCGGACTTAAATCCGATTGAGCATGCGCGGGACATGCTACAGCGTACTGTTTCAGCCCGACCTGTGCATCCGAGGACTTTAAAGGAGCTCAAAGATGCATTGGTTGCTGAATGAAAGCTGATTCCACAAAACCGGATACAGACTCGAATTACGTGCATGCGCAGGCGATGTCGTACTGTAATTGATGCCCTTGGACACCATACACGTTATTAGGCACGTTTGTCTTAACAAATTTGGAATTTTGTGAAAAATCAGTTGTCCAAATCCCTTCGTGTTATGGCAAATTTTGGGGGTGCCAAGACGGTTGCTGTTGTCACGCTTGAATGCAGTACCAGTTGACAAAATTATTCACTAGGTTTTGTGAAGGATACGTTTTCTATTATTATGTATCAAATTTGGATTCAGCTGATTAATTCATCCAAACATTATTTTGCATTAAAAAAGTGATCCCTATCAAACTTTGAGTAGTATATCAAGTAACCTATTAAATTAACACCCTAAGATGTCTCGCCGGCGTCTTTGAACATTAAGCAGAATGACTGGCAGCGCATCATAAAAGAACGCAGACACAGCAACCGGGACAGACTGATTAGCTTTCAGAGATGCGCTTGCTGATACGAGTCTTCACTGGTCGCACGTTTTATTGTATTTTTGCTGAGCGCTGAATTTCTCGCCTTTTACCAATCGCATGAAGTTGCTACAATTAGTGGAGATTTCCCACCTGTGAACGCGTGTTGTCTTTCAAAAAGCAGTTAGACGTGACTGCACTTTTAATTTTGGACTAGTCCGTCCTTTAGGCAAGTCGCCTTCAGTTGGGATTTTACAATGGGAGATATAGATATTCGTATTGCATCATACTAACCACTTGGCCACGACGTCTACGTAATGGCATTAACCAAAAAAACTTACTTATAATTTTAAAATCCAGTAAAAAAGAAATTCGAAACCTGCTCCCCCTGAAATATGGAATAGTCTTGCCACGCTTGAACGTTGAACTCTCAAAGTTCGTTGATAAACTATAGCACATAAGGCCAATGCAGACACAAAACGGGCTGAAGACTCCGACCAGCCTGCACAGTCTGATCAAAACGAGCCTTCAATGGCGTCTGGGAAATTCCAAAACACATGCGAAGAATACGACCACAATGGCTGGATTTACATTCTTTAGAAGAAAAATAAGTTCTTTAAAAGGGTTATCCTTTGGAAGCAATGAATACACCACAGAAGTGAAAAAAATATGGAGTGTACATGTTTTCTCGGCCAGACTTGCCAGTTTCGGCCAATTAGGCCTCATCAGTGACCCTCAGATATTTTCAGAATTCCAAAATGGAATCAATGATCCCAAAGGACAAGAAAATACAATCCACACTATGGTGTAGGGCAGGGAGACGTTTTACCGCCGCCACACATTCCCACACACCAGCTGTAGTGAATGTGTTCGATAAAAGGGTTATCCTTTGGAAGCAAGGAATCCACCACAGAAGTGCAAAATATGGAGTGTACATGTTTCTGGGCCAGACTAGCTAGTTTCGGCCAATTAGGCCTCATCAGTGACCCTCAGATATTTTCAGAATTCCACAATGAAATCAATGATCCCAAAGGACAAGAAAATATAATCTACACTATGATGTAGGGCAGGGAGACGTTTTACCGCCGCCACACATTCCCACACACCAGCTGTAGTGAAGTCATTTTTCATTTTGCTGTCCGCCAGCTTATTAACATGAAAATGTATATCGGTATGTTACGATGATAGAATATGTGCTTAACGTCTTTTACATATGCCCATTGCCACGTCTGACATTAATATAAGTGTACTTAGCAGCCATCCTGTGATGACAGATGAAGATACGACACTAGTTTTGAATTTAGGAGTACCGATACTCTCAAAGAATCACAGGATACGCCTATAGTCTTTAGTTGAAGGAAAGGAAATTAATGTTCTGCTGATAGTGTGTGGTCATGGAAGTTTCAGCTGTCTAAATTTGAATTATTTTAGGGAAAATGTGACAAAAATTATATGGATATGGAGATCTTGTTCTACAGGTTCTGAAAATGATAATTCTAATGGAAAATAATTATATAGAAGAGAGAAATTAATAAAAAAAAGTAAACAACAGTGTAGAAATTAGCTTGAATTTATTTCATCCAAAAAAGAACCCTATTGTGTATCTACTTCCTGGGATTTCCAGTCTCAGGAGACCAACAGGAGAAATCAAACAATTCAACAATAAGACCATGAAGTGTAAATTACCTGTGGAGGTTCATCACTCTAAATTCTAATAGACTGGAACCAATATTTTTCCTGCATTATGAAAGGCTGCCTTGTATTAAGGGAATAATGACCAGTCTATTAAGCAGTCATCGAAGAAAGTGTCTATGAACTGTGATCTGTGTGAATACTAGACTACAAGACAAATTCTTAGAAAACCCAAATAGGAAAATGAGTGGGCAAAAGGAAAATCAATCTCTGATTGAATCTTTCGAGGATGAATCGTCTGGTCTGTGGGTGCCAAATGGTCCTGCAGTCACCCACCAGCCACTGACAGCAGGGCTTCCCCATGAGCAGGCTTACACTAAGCAGCATCTACAGGTCCAGGTGGACGAGGAGATCATCTTCACCAATAAACCCGTGGACAAGACAGTCACAGAAAAACAGAATGCTGGACAAACAAACATGAACAAAAGTGATGAAAGTGTTAATATACTGGAGTACTCATATTCTCTTCTTGACGGACAGTCTAAAAAGACAGCTTTGTCAGAGAGTGAGACTATGAATTTCTCACCTGGTGAATTATCAAAGTCTCTCTTTTCAGTAACATCAAGTCCAATGAGAGACAAAGCCCATAATACAATTGTTGATAGGTTTAATGGCATATTATACCATGCATATCAATTTAATGGACAGATTAGTATTGTGTTCTCATTAGATGACTTATATAATGGCTTTATTAAAGCTGTTGATAAAGAACTCCATGCCAAGAAAATTAGTGAAGTGAAGTCTAATTACAGTACTCATGTCAGGGGAAAAGGATGTACCATGATTACAGACAGTGAACACTGCTCAGTTTCTGCTTCTGGACAAGGAAGCAAACTATGGAGAGAAATGATTTTCCCTAGAATGGTCATACATCTGTATAAACAATTTACCAAGGATATTGATAGTGAGATCAGTATGGAAGCATCACAAAGTTTCAGTATGACCTCAACGCCAAGCACTAGTCTGACTACTAAAACTCTATCACCCAATGTTTCACCTGTCACTGTTAAACCAGGACTACAGCGAAGAATAGTGCATAACAAACTGTCACTTTCGGAACTAAACAACCACATGGCAGAGCTGACAGAAATAAGTAAAGGCTTGCAGAACCAGCTTAAATTGGTGCACTCTAAAATCGATGAACTTCTTGAAAGATCTACACAGTGCACGATACCACCCAAAGCTGGCCATTTTTCGGTCTCTACAATCTCAGATGACACTTTTATAACTCTGAGTGAAACAAATGACAATGATGATATGAACATAGCTGGCAGTGGAAACGATTCTAGTGATATAATGAATGGACCTGAGAAATCTACGTCAGATAAGAATAAAGCGGCGGTGACACCTAAACCAACAAATAAACGTGACAAAAGCAAAACAAAAGACAAACGTGACAAACAAAATTCAAGGGAAACAAATCAAAGTGACAAACAAAACTCTAAACCTTCTCGGAAACACGAACGCTCTCCAGCAAGCAGGCATAACAAACAATCAACTGAACGGACACTTTTGATTGGAGATTCTATTCTGTCAGGAGTAAACAAAAAGGGACTACGAAAAGGCGTTGAATGCAAATCTGTAGCAGGGGCCACAATTGACACCATTCTGGATACAATAGAGATTTTTGACACCAGCAAATTTCTTAATATTGTAGTATATGTCGGTGGGAACGATATGTCAGGCGAAACAGTGATTTCACATTTTGAACAACAGTTTAGAACTGATTTCACTTGTTCGAAAGAAAAACCCAAATTGCAAAATTCTCCTCAGCAATATGTGCCCAAGAGGGGACGTTGATGTTACTGAAATCAACCATGTCATCAGGGAGTTATGTCAAGCTCATAAAGTCACCATCATTAACTCAAATGCTGACTTATATGATAAGAAAAGAGACTAAGAAATCATTTCTACAAACCCTGAGACAATATACACCTCTCCAAATCAGGGACTGGGAGATTACTGGGATCGTTTGAGCGACACATTAACATCGTTGAGAGCTTTGAAAACTGTGTATATCTACCTAGAACACAGCTATACCAAGGAAAGCCCTTTGACGGGATACCATCAAACCATGCTTACCATTATGGGACCCGGAATAAACAACGTCAAAATACTAACTTTCAGTCTGCTGGAAGTGGTGCTTCTGATAGTGGTCCACAAACACGTTGCTTAAAATGTGGCATGACTAATCATGAAACGTTTTATTGCAAACACAAGACTCGGGTACAATGTCACAAATGTAAATTGTATGGACATAAAGACTCGACTGGCTTGTGCTACAATATACATGTGTAGGACAATGGCAAATATGCCAATATGCCAATATCTACTTTTAATGCATTTGATCTGTTGCTTAATATATGTGTAGACTCTAACCAAAATGCATGCATCTGCGAACCATCAGAGTCATTTCAAGTTGAAAACTTGGCAGGAATGGAACCTGTATCAAAACCTGATTTAAATGCAGCTCAACCAGTGCCATTTGCTGTCAATATTATTAGAAACCACTCTAGACCAAGCCAGTCTGTTAGAGTAATTAATTCTTTACAACCATTTTCTTACAAATGCAGACTATAGCAACTCAGCAAGTCCGTTTCAAGTACAACAACCAACCAATAATCAGTTGTCAAACAATAATGTTAATGTCTCAGAACACAATAATGTTTTTTCCACTGAGGACAATTTTGTTCCGTATATTAATGACCCTCAAACTGAAGACAGCAGAACCAGTATAAAAGATAATTCTTCATATTTTAACCCTAGTACTTTTAAAAAATCCCTTCATTTTGCATCGCTTAATGTCTGTGGACTGAAACGCAAAGTACTGTTCCCAGAATTTTCGGATTTGGTTAATAAATATGATCTGTTCTGTATTAGCGAAACTAAGCCTGATAAGTATGATGTTATCAATTTAGCTGGATATGTTTTCATTTCACAATGCACAAAAGCAAAAATATATCCGTAAAAGTGGAGGTATAGGTGTTTTTGTTAAACAATCACTGTCATCATTTGTATCCTTTGTTGAATCTGACTCAGACTACGTAAAGTAGAAGTAAAACAAAGATCAGGAATCGATACAATTAACTTACTCCACCCATCAAAGACACCAAAGGGAGAGAAACACAAACATTAAGCGACCAGACCATAATGGAAACCTATATGTCTTATGGCTGCGTATAAGCAAAAAGGCCTTTAACACTGATGAAGCTATTTATGTAGGGGCTATTTATATTCCACCCTGTGACTCAAGGTTTTACAACTCTGATGAAATTGAACAATTTTATGTTGAAATTACTAATATGTGTGTCTCAAACAAATACGTTTTACTAACGGGTGCATTTAATGCCAGAACTCATAATAAACAAGATTTTCTTGATGAAGATGAATTTTTCCGGCACCAGTTTGATTTTGATGAAGATTTAATTGAACGCTTCCAGAGCTCCATATTACTCGATCAGCGTAACTTACCAAAAATCGCACATCCCAAGATAAAATTATTAATAACGAAGGGAACATGCTCATTGATCTATGCAGATCAAATAACTTATTTATACTTAATGGTAGATGTGGTTCTGACAAAAATATTGGTGCTATGACATTTCGCAATCAGTCTGTTATTGATTACGCAATAATCTCTCATCAAGCACTAAAACTTGTCGATATGTTCAGTATAATAGAACTTGACTCTTTATTTTCGGATGGTCATTCCTTGATAAAAACTACACTTTCTTTCACAAAGAAAATAGCACAAACTGCAACTGTGAGAAACCAGACGAAGACAGCAAAACCTAAGCTTCCAGAAGATAAAAAGGTGTTATTTGTTCAAAATATGGACCACTCAAAAATATACGAATTACATAATGCCATAATTGATGCAAAAACTAATTTAAACACAGTATTTAGACAAGATAAATAATATATGTCATCACTTTTCAGAAATATTCAAAGAGTCAGCCCAGTTATGCATTAATAATAATGCAAGCCTGAAACATAAAAAGGGTAAAAAGGTCTGGTTTGGGGTACAGTGTGAAAAGGCCTGAAAACAGTATCATCGTGCAAAATCAAAACATTCTAAATACTCTTCAGCTTCAACGAAACTTAACCTAAGAAAAGCAAGCAAAATATATAAGAAAAAGATTTATTATTTCATTAATAAACATATTAAAACAACACAAAATAAATTAAGGAGCCTGCAAAATAAAAGCCCCAAGGAATATTGTAAGGTAATAAATTGTATTGATAATAAAAAAAACTGACAGCAAGATTGAGCTCGATACTCTTTATGCCTTTTTCAAAGACCTTAACAAGCAGCCAGATGTTGATGTTAATAACTGTGAAAATAATATAGATATTTCTATTGACGATGACAATGAGATTTTAAACTCACAAATAACTGACAGTGAAATTTTAAAATGTATTAAATCTCTGAAAAATAATAAAGCATGTGTAAATGATGAGATAATCAATGAATATATTAAGAGCACATCTCATATTATGCTTCCATTATACACCTCCTTTTTTAATTTGTTACTGAATACCGGCCATATACCTGAAGATTGCCATGAGGGCATCATCATACCAATTTACAACAAGAAACGGGATCCTCTACAAACAGAAAATTACCGCCCTATAACATTCCTTAGTTGTTTTGGAAAGCTCTTCACTGCAGTATTAAATCTAAGATTAAATAATTTTTTAAATGAGTATCACATATTGGAAGAAAATCAGGCAGGCTTCAGGGCAGGATACTCAACTTATGACCACATATTCGCTCTTCATGCAATCATTGAAATTCTGAAAACTAAAAAATTAAAACTGTTTTGTTCATTCGTAGACTTCAGTAAAGCATTTGACTCTGTCTGGAGAGTGGGGTTGTGGTCAAAACTGTTGAAGAATAATGTTAATGGCAAGTTTTTCCGCATTGTTTTTAATATGTATAAGGGAATTAAATCTAATTTATCTTTCAGTGGGAATCAGTCAAGTTTCTTCCCTTGTCTTCGTGGGGGGGGGGGGGATGCGACAAGGGGAAAATTTGTCACCGGTCTTATTTGCTTTAATTTTGAATGACTTAGAAACATTTATGCAGTCTAACAATTGTTCTAACGTTAACCTGAAATTTGATTCAGATAATGTATATATTTACCTTCGACTTTTTGTACTGCTGTATGCCGATGACACTGTCATTTTTGGTGTAGATGAAACCAGTTTCCAGAAGAATTTAGACATGTTTTATGAATATGCTAAAAGGTGGCAACTTGATATAAATTATGACAAGACTAAAATTTTGATATTTGGTACCCGTAATGATGACCGCTATGATTTTAAAATTGGCACCAATAAAATATCAGTATGTAAAGAATGAAAAAATTGGGGTTATTTTCCACAAAGAGCAGCAGTTGTTGTAAAGCCAAAAAGCATAATTACACTCAAGCCAAAAAAGCCATGCATCTTTTATATAAAAGAATACGAAACCTTAATCTTCCTATTGACTTACAACTACAGCTTTTCGAACACACTATTTTACCAATCGCTCTCTATGGATGTGAGATCTGGGCATATGAAAATACAGATATTATTGAAAAACTCCAAAATGAATTCCTCAGGTATATCACAAATACAAGAAAGTCCACCCCAGCTTATATGTTACATGCAGAAGTTGGATTCAAGGCTATTGATATTAAAATAAAAACCCGAATGATTGGCGACTATAATGGTGGCATTTATCAGCATAAATGGATCCACTGTATAAAAGAAATCCTAATGAGTGTAGGGCATGCTGATCTTTTACATAAAGAAGTCATTGAAAACCCCAAATTGATCAAAATGCAAATTTCAAAAACTTTGTCTGACCTTTACACTCAACAGTGGCATACAAAAGTATCGTCATCCTCCAAAGGAAAAACTTATAAACTTTTCAAACATGATGTTAATTTTGAAAATTATTTAACCACATTAACTAAAAAAAAACACTACTCTTCATTACTTAAGTTCAGATTAAGTAACCATAGGCTCCCAGTTGAGACTGGTCGCTGGGAAAACATTCCTTTGGAAGAAAGAAAGTGTACCCTTTGTGCGAAAATTAACATTGGTGATGAATTTCACTATCTTTTTGTATGCAATCATTTAAAATCAGAGCGGAAAAAGTTTTTACCCTCATATTTTAACAAACGCCCCAATATTATTAAATTCAAGGAGCTATTGTCTACGGAAGATAAAAATCTTCTCATCAAATTATCTTGCTTTACGGAAATCATAATGATGAAATTTTCAAATGCTAACTAAGTTTTCTGTAATTTATCAATACATGCCCTTGTTATTATTATATTTCTCTCACAATTTCTTTTTTTTAAGAACTTCACATTAACAGGTCTATGTGATCTGTGATCAAGACCCCAACAAACCCAACTTATGTAGGAGGGAGTTGTATTATCAGGGGTATACATTATTTTTTCCTGTACCTGTTAAGGGTGTTGAGTGTGGCTGGCTTGTAGAACTACCTAAATGTGATAATTCTAGTGGGATCCACAGTTCCTTTTTACCATTTTGCATAGGCCTGGTAATGTGATGTGTTTGTTTCACTTTCATTGTTGTATTTGCTTGTTCACATCACGGGTACATGCCTTTAAAATTTTGAACCCTTGAACCCCACTTTTATATAGCAAAACTGGGTTTACAGGGGTACACATTATTTTTCCTGTTTCTGCCCGGGGGCATGGGTTGTGGGTGCCTGTTTGGAACCGCCTCAATGAGGCGGGCGTAGCGGGTACCAGCGATTTGTATTTTGGGCGGGATATGAGGAACAATAAAATTTCTATATGGAATTTTCTCCTTCTTTGGTGGTTAAAGTCTCAATACATTTGTATAGGCATGTTTTAGTGATGAAATATGTCTGCTTATCACATGTCGTCTGTTTGTATATTATGCTCTTACGCCACCTGCGAGTGGCTGAGTTTAACTTCAATAAAGTTATGTTCTGTTCTGTTCAGTAACAGTACTCCTCGGGCAAAAGCTTATTAATAACACTGAATAGCAATAAAATAATTTGATATTATTTCCTAACAACTTAATAGAAGACTCCGTAAAACCAAAATATATATAACGAAAAGTTGATAAAAATTATATTTCTAACTTCTGCTCGAAAACATAGATCTTTGATACTGTTTCAATCGTTCTCAAGGAGATAGTTTACCGCATAGACCTGTTAACTTATATGAAAGGGATCTAAGAAATGACTAGTTTGCATAAACACAGATTCATATTTTATCAGTTACCCCCTGTATATATTGCATTGTAACGCATTGACCTGATAAAGATAGGCTATCTCAGGACAAGTGAGCTTTATCACGTCAACGTGACATTTCACTTTTATGAATGAAGCGGACTACTGGAAAATGACAAAAAATGTTATTGTACCTGGAAAAAATGTCAAAATTACTTGAAAAAAAAAATCATAGGAAAAACATGGTCAGCTGATACTAAATATACCGACCACCAGAATGCTTGGACGCACTGAGGACTATCAATAAATAACTGACCGTAAATTGCTAATTTAAGAGTGTGCAAGGGGATGAACTGATAAATAGAATACCAGATTCGTGTCGTTTGATATCAAGTTTATCAGGCTCGGCTTCGAGAATGCATGTAGAATCGCTCGGCAAGCCTCGCGATTCTACAAGCGTTCTCGAAGCCTTGCCTGATAAACTTGATATCAAAAGACGCGAACCTGGTATTCTCTATAAACTGGTTGTGATACAGACGCATTTTGATCAGCCCTGCTCATTGAGACGGTTCTAACCAGTACACACAACCAGTATCTTCGAGCAGAAATAAGCTTGAATTACGAAAACACGCTTATACAAATGCATTGTAAACTTTACTGCCAAAAAAACGAACACTTAAAAGGAAAACTAGTGATATTTTTATTATTTCTGCACCAAATATAGATTGTGGTACTCGTTAGAACCCGCCGTTCTAACGAGTACCCATAATCTATATTTTAGAGCAGAAATAAGAAAAATAAGGTTTATCCCTGTAAACCCTAGTTTTACTTTATAAAATGGGGTTCAAGGGGATCAAAATTATAAAGGCGTGTCTTCGTGGTGTAAATAATGTATGCCCCTATGAGCCCCAGTTTTCCCAATATAAACTGGGGTTTAGTGGGGTGTTCATTACACGGGCTTGTTAACATGATGTTTTGTTTGTTAGATTTTGCGTTTAACGCCCCCAATCAACACTGTATCGGTCATTTTGGAGACGTTGCTTCCAGTTTGGGGGGGGGGGGGGGGAGAATTTTAACCGACACTGATGACATGACTTATCAAGCCCTGCTGCAGCCCAATGAAACCAATAGGGTTTATAAGTATGAAAGCTCCGACTCCCACCACTTTTCCTGGCCAGGCTTAGAACCTCTAAGCGGTTTACCAGTACTCATGTCACAGGCTATCGGTTTCTTGAAGTCCCGATGATATAAATGCCCATACCCTAACAGATATCAAAAGAGGGGCCGAGGTGTCTTCGGGGCCGAAATGCCTAGGGGCCGAGGTGACAGTGGGGCAGAGGTGTCTAGGGCCGAGGTGACTAGAGCGGAGGTGTCTAGGGCCGACTTGGTTTTGGGCCGACCTGTTTGTTTGTTTGTTTGTTTGATTTGAGGTTTAACGTCCCCGTCAATACTGTAAAGGTCATTTTGGAGACGTTGCTTCCAATTTTGTGGGACTTTTACCCGACATTAAGATGAAATGACATCTCAAGCCCTGTCGCCCAATGAAACCAATAGAGTTTATAAGTATGGACGGTCCGCCTCGCACCGCGGTTCCTGGACAGGCTTAGATCCTCTAAGCGCTTTACCAGTACTAGTGTGCGGGCCGGATTCAGCTCTGCGTGGAAGCATCATGCAGCCCATATATTTCTTCAAGCCCCTATGGGCGGGGGCTTGGGCCGACCTGTCTAGGGGCCGAGGTGGTAGTGGGGTCGAAGTGTCTGGAAGTCATTATTTTTAATTGAATAATTAAATATTTGAAAAAGGCATTTCAGTATAAAGCATCCTCCTTAATCTATTTATTCAAATTCCCGTTTGAAAAGGAAAGTTAATTCCCAGCAGGCACGTGGCGTCAAAGTAACGTCGAATCAACGTCGGTGCAACGTCCAGAGATTGTTTCGACGTTGACACGACGTTGCACACATGGTATGTACCAGCTGGGTTATTTCTCACCCAAATTCCGTTTTTAATTGTTTTTAGTTTTTATTACAAGTGTAAAAACTTGGCTTGGAGTTTGGGTTATGACTTTCCATACCAAGCTTGGTATTGACAAACAAGAATTGTTTTCCCTTGTGGCTTACCACTGGTATTAAATTCCAACCGTAGCATTCATATCAATCCTAAGCTGCAATTCAAACCCAGACTGGTAATTCAATTTTGCAGGCTGCTTAGGTCAGGTTAGACTGTCTCACGTCTAAAGGTTAGTCACTATTAACCCTTTTTGTACCAAATGGTATATTCCTCCTTAAATATAGCAGGAGTTCATTTCAAAATTTACGGGTGTCAGGTTGTGTTTGCATCCAAATCTATTTGGAAAATGACTGAACTTTTAGCAAACAGTGGAGGCCCTGATAAGACGCCGCGTTCTGCGGCGTCTGATCTGGGCCTGCACTGTTTGCCAGGGTATCCCTTTTGGGGTTTCTGGTACCAAATGGGTTAAATGTTTAATCTTTATATAAAAACAGAACTCACTGATTTTGCTGATTAGTTAAAAAGCTCCCCGGATCAACTGCTTTGGCCAGGTAATCTACCTAAAACGTTGGGCAACATTAGACCCATGATGGTGTTACTTGAAGGCCCGTGATTTAGTGGTTACGCTACGCGCCTTGTAAACCAGGGACCGCAGGATCGATCCCGGGCTTCTCCATACTTTCGGATGAGTCTTTAAACCGAGGCCCCGTCTCCATATGACTTAAGCTGTTGGTGAGACGTAAAACTCAAAGAAAGAAAAGACCCATGATGGTGTTACTTGGCTAAGCTCCTATTCTTTTGGACAGAGATATGGAAAAAAGCATGTTCATCATGGATTATAGAAGCCTCCGTGGTGTAGTGGTTACGCTACTCGCTTTGTAAACCAGGGGTCGCAGGATCGATCCCGGGCTTCTCAAGACTTTCGGATGAGTCTTTAAATCGAGGTCCCGTCTCCGTACGCCCTTAATTGTTGGTGGGACGTAAAACACGAACACTCACTCACTCATCATGGATTACCCCTTCATTCTCATATACAGTGTGTGTGTGTGTGTGTGTGTGTGTGTGTGTGTGTGTGTGTGTGTGTGTGTGTGTGTGTGTGTGTGTGTGTGTGTGTGTGTGTGTGTGAATTCGGGTTTAACGTCGCTTTCAGTCATATCACGACGGTGTCTGGTTGCGACAGGGAGCTCAATGCTCACTTTTATAGTGCTGCCTCACTGAAGTATCATGTCCCAGACACATTACTTGATACCACACCAAGTCACATTATCCTGACACTGGGTTGACCAGTTCTAGCTCTTCCCCGTAAATCTGAGTGCCAAGCGAGGAGCAGCTAGTACCATTTTTAACGACTTTGGTATGTCGCGGCCCGGGATCGAACCCGTGACCTCCCGTTCCCCGGAGCGGACACTCTACCAACTGAGCTATCGGGGCCGGTTCATATACAGAGTACTCTCGTTATAACGGCAGTATTTGTTCCCTATTATTGTGCCGTTATAATTAATTTGCCGTTATAAAGAATCCCAATTAGGAGGATTATAGGTTATAAAAGGTCTACTTCACTTCATTACTCCAAGAAACAAATGTTATAGACATTTGTTAGAATCGCCTCGGTGAGGCGATTCTAACAAATATCTATAATATTTGTTTCATGGAGTCTCAAGACTTTCGGATTGTACAAATATTATACAAGAATCTTTACTGACTATGGGCATTGTTCGAATTACTGACTATGGACTATGTTCGAATTATACAAGAATCTTTACTGACTATGGGCATTTCCAAACCGAGGGAAGCCCACGTCGCTCGAAATCGAGGCTAAGCCTTGAGCTAAGGATTCATTCCGTTGAAATTGTCGTTATAACGAGTTTTGCCGTTATAACGAATGTCGGTATAAAGAGGGTTGACTGTGATATTTCAATGCTGATTTTGGCTTTTGTTTGGAATTTATCGGCCCAATCAATGCCATTTAGGTAATGTCGAGTTGATCAGTTAACCTAACCACACCTTTCCTGTGCAGGTTACCAATACAGAGACATCACGAAAAACACGCCTTTACAAATGCATTGTAGACTCTATCGCCGAAAAATTTTAAGATGAAAAATTGTGATATTTTTCCAATTTCTGTTCAAAACATAGATTGTTGGGACTCATTAGAACCGTCTCATTGAGGCGGTTCTAATGAGTACCCTCAATCTATATTTTAGAACAGAAATGAGAAAAATAAGGATTACCCATGTAACCCCAGTTTTAATATATAAAAGTGGGGTTCGGGGTGGGGGGGGGGGGGGGGGGGGCAAAATTATATAGGCGTGTTTTCGTGATGTTTTGCAGATATTTCCCTTTACTTTGCACTCGGACGTCACTGCAACAAGAACCTGGCCAGTACCTGGATTTTGCATTTGGCGAAATGATAGTCACGTTGAAAATATCAGGAGGAGGGATAAAACCTTGTACTAATACCAGTCTTCATGCCTAATATGAACGAAATTCTTAATTTTTTTTTTATTTTTTATTTTTTTATTATTATTAATTTTTTTTTTTTTTTTTTTTTTGGAAAATACGATGTCTGAAAACTTTATCGCATCACGAAACAGGCCTATATAATTCTGACCCCTTGAACCCCACCTTTTTATGTAGCGAATTTTTTCTTATTTCTGCTCTAAAATAAAGATTGTGGGTACTCGTTAGAACCGCCTCAATGAGGCGGTTCTAACGTGTACCCACAATCTATATTTTGAACAGGAATAAGAATATCACAATTTTCCCTCTCAAAATTTTCGTTTTTCGATGGAAAAAATTACGATGTTTATATATAGGCGGTTTTTCGTATTGGTGAGTGTGGACGCGAATGCCGACGCCAACGCCGTCAACTGGGGTATTGAAATAATTCTTAGTTGAGCTAAAATGCCAAAAATTGTTGACCCATATAATCCTGACGTCCCCAAAACGGGACATTGGCAATCGATACAGATCACAGAGTATAGCATCTGATCAGGGTCTGCAATGTTATCTTAAAGTGCTGAATATATTGTAAAACTTGTTACAAACAAAATTGTTACCCCTGGAATTGAAAACTGAACTATTCAACGCTGTAAGATGTGTTATTTTATTTCAATCATATGTGTCTGACCAGCTTTATATGACCTTAATAGTGTTGACGGGCTCGTTAAACTCCAAAACAAATCTGCTTGGAAACAAACAATATGATCATAATGAAAAACATACGGACGGACAGAGTATAAAATGGTTCATATACACTGTAAAAAATTAGTGTTTATTATACGTAAAGACAGAGTAAAGTTTACACTAAAACTCGTGTGAATTCGAACCATACACCATTTTAGGTGTAAAATGTAATTTTGAGTAACAATACACTGATAACTTTACTCGAAATTTGGTGTGGCGCTGCAAATTTGGTGTTTGGTGTATCGATTCTGTAAACAAGTGTTACGTTTCGTATCAATTGGTGTTTGAAATAATTACACTATTGATGGTGTAAGGTTTGCTACTAAATAGGGTATTTTTAGTCATGCTACAATGTAACATTTTTGAAGGTTAGTGTAACTGTGAACATTACACTTTTTCCAGTGTAACTAAGTATCGGTGTAATATTTCTTCAAATGATGGATAATATTTTGTTATGTTCAGTGTAAAAAAGTAATTACACTCTGAAAGCGTTATTTCTCCAGCTTATCGGCGCTTTGCTGCACCAATACTGGTGTTTTGTTTCATCGTAACGTAAGTTAACGTTTCTTGTCGAATGGTGTAACTAGCTGTATAAGATGCGTTATATGTACGACATTATGTTATTTTGTTCCTCGTTCGTGTCATATAGCTTAAAACGGCATAAATATCATACACATTTTACAATTATTAATAATGATTATAGGGTTGTTTCATGCATAAGGAAAATCCTGCTAAATAAGATTAAAATAAGGTAAACTCCATTTCAGTATAAACACAATTTCTGTTTAATAAAGAATTTCTGCAAAATCTAATGAAAAAAGCAGATTTTTACACTAGCATTTTACGAAAGCTCTAACATTACCATTGAAAAATGGTACATGTCGAACTTTAACGGACATCCAGGTAACTGCTGTTGGTTGAAGTTAATACATAGATTTATATAGGAACTTGATAAGTATTGCCCCATAAAATAAAATCTTTTAGGAATATCTTTTCTGTGCAAGCGGCTCTTGATTTTACATCCTTTTTCGAATATGCACATATATTTTTAATGCAATTTTTTGAACAACTTTTTAGTCCTTTTTACATATATTTGGAAGCACCCTCTAAATGTATAGAATATATAGTAAAACTACTGAATACAGCGACAAAAACTGATGAACTTATTTTCATAACGTTTTTGTAAATTGTTTTTTCTTTTCTGTGCCAGCGGGAGTAAAATTGCAAATTTATTGTGAACACATCCATGTAAATTTTGTGAAATAAAAATAAAAATAATTTGGTCCTTTTTGAAAATGAAATACACTACCCCCTTTTTTCTATTTCCAGTTTACCTTAGCAATCAGCGGGCAGCGGTTGTCACCACGGTAAACACTAACAAAGGCTATGTTACGCCTTCGATGTACTAATTGATACATTTGACAATTTGTAATTAATATATCATTATGTAAATTATTCTTTATTCAGTTTTTTTTTTTTTTTTTTTTTTTTTTGTCGACTCGCACCGCTTTTCCTGGGCAGGCTTAGATCCTCTAAGCGGTTTACCCGTACTCGTGTGACGGTCGGATTCGGCTCTGCGTGGAAGCATCATGCAGCCTATCTATTTTCTATTTCTTCAAGCTCCGAAGGGCGGGGGGGGGGGGGTTGGGGGTGGGGGGGCAGGGCGAAGTAGTTACATTATAACACTTTCTCTACTTTCATGAATTAGAAGTGACTTTAAAATACCAATAAAGCGGTCCTCAGACTTCATACTGATGCCTCAAAATCGTTCGGATGTCACCTAGGTAACCATGAGGCCTTTGGGAGATAACCATTTATTTTATGTGTTGTACGCGTTAGTTCCCTTGATTATCAGCAAAAATAGCAGTCATGTCCGTATAAGTCCGGTATGAACTGATACCCTATAATAAATGTATCAAAGGTACCATAAGAAAGTGGTATTAGAGTATGATAAGTTCTATACCTATGAAAAACAGAATTAAATAAATAATTACGCTATGCAACTGTACGCTGTGGTGTAGTCAGTTTTAATTATTGGTGTAATGTTACACCGACTGAATGAAGGAAACATTACACCCGGAAACGTTTCCTTCAAAATATGATGGCACATTTACACCTGTAATGTAGATCAGTTACCCTATGGTGTAAACTTTGTCGATTTTCAGGTGCGTAATTACACCATTTATCTGGATCAATAGCCGGCTATTCGGTGAAAAGTTATCGAGCATACAATGGAGATAACTTACACCAAAACTGGTGGCAGCTTAGCTGCCACCAGTTTTGGTGTAATGTTTCCATTAATTTTTTACAGTGTACTGCACAAAAATGTTAAGTGATGTATTCTTTAAAATGTTTTAATAATCCTTTTAAATGTTTTTAAAATCATTGGAAGACAAGTTGTATAAAATTAAAAAATAATAATAATTAAAGTTTTGTCAGTTACATGAATTGTTTTACCTGTCTACCTGTACAAGTTTGTAAGATATTGCTATCTAAATCCAAATCTCTTGGGTTTTTGTATATGATCATATCCAACATGTGTTAAAAATGCCCAAATCTTCTCATGGTACAGGTTTTGTGAAAAACATTACGGAAACACGCCTATACAAATACATTGTAAACTTCAACCCAAAGAAAACGAAAATTTTTGGTTGAAAATTTGTGAAATTATTTCTTATTTCAGCTCAAAATATAGATTGCGGCTACACGTTAGAACCGCCTCATCGAGGCGGTTCTAACGAGTACCCACAATCTATATTTTAGAGCAGAAATAGGAAAAATAAGGTATACCCCTGTAAACCCCAGGTTTGCTATATAAAAGTGGGGTTTAAGAGAGTCAAAAGTATATAGGCGTGTTTTTGTGATGAATGGCTGGACAAGTTTATACAGAATATTAACCCTTATCTTGCTGAATATTCATTTAAGCCACACCCATTTCTGTCTATCAACCAATCAAATAACTTGATGTAATTTATTGCTACAAATTCATAAACTGAATGTCAAACAGTGTAGATCCTGATCAGAGGGCTTCTATAGAAGCCATCTGATCTGGATCCACACTGTTTGCAAAGATAGGGGTTGTCGTGAACAGCAAGATAAGGGTTAACATTCTTGGTGGGAATGCTATCATTATATTACCTCCCAAAACCATGTCAATGCTGTCAGTCATTGTAGGATCTAACAAATCCCAGGAACCCTGAATAAGGCTTACCCAGGCTATGAGTTTCTTCCAGGTAGGGGAGTTAATATGTGCAGAAAAAAGTCATGGAGGAGTACTAAATATCTTTGTTAAAAAAGCTAAGACTTATAGCTATTGGCGGAGTGGTGGGGGGGGGGGGGTTGCTAAGGTTAGCTATTTATGAATTTTGCAAGAAACCTTACCCTAACCCTTAGCGTAGCAACATTTTGGTTTTCAGTCCAATATTGGTTTTTAATCCTCCTATCCCTGATATTCAACACCAACATGGCCAGCCTGGAATTCAACACCAAGCTTGGCATTCAGTCCCATAGGACACCATCAAACTTAAGCTGGGATATAAAACTCATAATGCAAAGAAAAGTTTAATGTGGTGGCTGCTATGGGCAGTGGTTAGTGCTTAGCTAACTATAACCCTTATCCTAGCCCAATTTACCCTATTAACAACTGCAGAGCTTAATCAGAACAAAGTCAATTCCAACGCCCCACCCAGACTCAGGCCTCACTTCCCAGATTTCGAATGTGTGAGGTATCAACTTTCAATTAGCCATTGTTATATGCACCGACACCCCTCCCCACCCCCACCCCTAAAAACACACCTACATAAGCTAATTAATACAATTTTACATCCACACATAGACTTATTCTTACTAATGACCTAGCCTGGAGAATATGGTTACTTGTAATAGACCCGATAGCTCAGTTGGTAGAGTGTCCGCTCCGGGGAACGGGAGGTCACGGGTTCGATCCCGGGCCGCGACATACCAAAGTCGTTAAAATGGTACTAGCTGCTCCTCGCTTGGCACTCAGATTCAGTACGGGGTAGAGCTAGGACTGGTCGACCCATTGTCAGGATAATGTGACTAGGTGTGGTATCATGTAATGTGTCTGGGACATGATACTTCAGTGAGGCAGCACTATAAAAGTGAGCATTGAGCTCCCTATCGCAACCAGACACCGTCGTGATATGACTGAAAAATTGTTGAAAGCGACGTTAAACCCGAATTCATACACACACACACACTTGTAATAGGTGCAAGATGGGCTGGGGCTTTTCATAGTGTTTTCTTTTAGAATATCAAATCTTTCCTTTCCCTAATTCTTCATCTCTTTGGAGACGGTTTAAAGACTTGGTTGTTGACCCACACGCTGTTGTCAGTTACAGTATTGGTAAACTACTAAGAGGGTCTAAGCCTGTCAAGGAACAGTCATTACAAAACACGCCTATACAAATATATTGTAACCATTACTGCCGGAAAAAATGAAAATTTCAAGATGAAAAATTGTGATATTTTGCTTATTGTCCAAAATGTGGATTGTGAGTACTCGTTAGAACTGCCTCATCGAGGCGGTTCTAACGAGTACGCATAATCTATATTTTAGAGCAGAAATACGAAAAATAAGGTTTACCACTGTAAACCCCAGTTTTACTGTATAAAAGTGGGATTCAAGGGGGTCAAAATTATATAGGCGTGTTTTCATGATGGAAAGTAAATGACTGGTCCGACTTAACATTTACTGTTGACTGGGCTATAAAACAACAACACGACAACACACAACAAACATGTCGTTCATGCCGGATGAAAATTCTTTCTCCAGGTCCCTGTCTTGCAGTTCCTCTGAAGCCCAAACAGACCGGCCGCCTTCTGCAAATACTGCTAGTTGATGCCCCGAACGCCATCGGGGCTTGGAGAAATAGATTGGGCTGCATGATGCTTCCATGCAGATCTGAAACCGACTACACATGAATACTGGTAAACCGCTTAGAGGATCTAAGCCTGCCCAGGCAAAGTGGTACGAGCCAGACTGTTCCTGCATATGAACCCTTTTGGTTTATTACTTTCTAATTTATTTATGAAAATGTCTGTTTATGTTGTCTGCTGCATATTCTTCTTAACTTTCTAATTTATTTTGAATACAGGAAAACAGTGTGGACCCTCAACAGAGATCTGGGTAAACACTGTTTGCAACAAAGACTTAAGACTTTTAAAGTAACCACCTGACAACAAAGTAGACGGCAATCGTCGTGATTGCCATCTTATGGTTTAATGGTTCCTTCCAATATTTAGCCCTTGTGGCCATCTTTTTCATTGCAATATAGCCGCTTAAGCTTTTTTTGTTAGAGAGTCACTTAAGCAACACACGAGTAAGATTGAAATAAAACTGGCTTAAGGGTATAGGGAAGTTGTCATCTGATTGTGTTCTATTTTCAGCTTTTCATTGCAGTGGTACCCTTTAATGAGATGAAAGCCAGTTTAGTTTGCGATCTGTTGTTTTGTACACTTACTGATGTACTGTCACACCCAGCTTAATGAAAATAAACCTTAGTTTATATACTGACTGCAACAATTGATCTTGACTTTACTATATTGCCGTATTCTGATGATGAAATTTTCATAACAAATGAAACTTCAAAATATGATTTCAGACCACTCCAGACTCCACTTCAAACTCCACTCCAACACTCAACTCCATCACTCCAATCCACAGAATACACGGTGCTGTGAACATTGCTAACATTAGTCTGGTATTTTTCCGCCAAAAAAGAAAGCGACAATAGAGCCAGGTCGGCAACGAAAACAAATGTGATTTCTACCAAACATTTATTAAATAAGATCTAGATCTATGGTATTATTGAATGGTGTTATTCTTAGAACCCTGTTTCAGTGTCTTCACACTCTATCAAGATCTATTTTCTGCTAGCGTAGTAATACATCGGAAACGAAACTCATGATTGTATACGCCCACGGGCGTAGACAATCTTAAGGATGACTTTTGCTTCGGAAGGACTTAAGAAAAGGTCACGACTAGTTGAATGTTATTTTGTATTAGCATGTCACCCATGTTATTGCCTACGCGTGTGGGTGTAGACTACCTAAGGTTTATTTTTGCTCCAGAAGCATTAAAGAAAAGGCCATTACTGACTGAATGCTATATTATATTGACTGGTTAGCAGTGTTATTTGTTATAATGAAAAAAAAACGGGATTGTCCGAGACACTCCGTAAGTTTATCACACCCTCTGTTTTCTGAGTTCACATGATGTTGACTTCCCTCCGATGATACAGTACATATTTTTTTTTCACTAAAAGAAGGCAGTTGCATCTGTTCTATTGATTTTTCGTTTCCTTAGTATGAGTTGTTGTCATAGTAAAAGATTGGTATTTTGTTTAAATATGAAACTGAAGTCAACTTTTGGAACTTTGGCTATTGAACAAGTTTCAGTATTTACTGGCACACTTATACAGAATACACATTAGCAGCAATGTCATTTGACGTTCCAATCCTATGACTACACAAATTAATGTGTGCTAAGCGTAGACTGAATCTTTTTGTTAAAGCTAATACTTGTTGCTATATAAGCTTTAAAAAAAATTTTCAATAGATGGAGGGAAAGAATTGCCATGGTGACGATCGCTATAGCCTGAGAATTCACTTTCGTGAATACACCGACTAAAATACATTTTTTCTCACTACGAAAACATGCCTATTCAAATATATAGAATATTTTACCACCCAAAAGAATGAAGATTTTTAGATGAAAAAATTCTGATATTTTTCATATTTCCGGTCAAAACATAGATGGTGGGACTCTTTAGAACCGGCTAGGCGGTTCTAACGAGTACCCACAATCTATGTTTTTGAACAAAAATGAGAAAAATAATGCATACCCCTGTAAACCCCAGTTTTACCATACAATAGTGGAGTTTAAGGGGGTCAAAATCATATGGTCGTGTTACCGTGATTTTAAATACAATTATTTAAACTTCTTAAATATATATAAACTACATAGGCTATTTTGCCAGATAATTATCATTGGTTATTCATTTCAGTAGAAATCCCTTCCCAATCTCATCATCATCTTCTCTCGTAAATGTACATGACCCAGTGTAGTGACCTTTCCCGGATACCTCGACTACGATAGCATCATAGGGTCCAAACTTAGTCTCACGGACAGGTTTGGCCTTGAATTTCCCACCCGCTGGTCCTGAGAACGTCTTTGATTGGCCAATGGAAATCTGCTGTCGTTTGTACTGTAGGGCCACCCTGGCTGTCGTCCCCGACCCACATGGTGACCTGTCAAGCTGAAAAAATATATTGTACAGCACTGACAGCTCTGATGGGTCGAACGTCAATGCCAACACAAATAGAGGATCTTACACGAGTGGTTATTAAATATGATTTTTATTAAACAAGTTTCATAAATTTCATATGAAATGAACACGAGTGTAAGATTTTGTATATCATATGTCCACTTTAAAATGGATTTTTCAGATTTAAACAGGACAATTTTTCCAAAAAAGTGCATGGTTGACATGGACGTCGTCATGACGTAACTTAATTTCGCAAATGTGTTATTACACGTGTGGTCTCGGTCCCGCGATGCGCGATGCTTCCACACAGAGCTGCCACACATTCGCTTAGAGGATTTAAGCCTGCCCAGGCAAGGCAGTGCGAGTCAGACCGTCCATGCTTATAAGCCTGTTAGTTTGTTTGGGCGGCAGGGCATGACATGCCATTTCATCTCAATGTCGGGTAAAAGGCCCACAAAATTGGAAGCAAAGTCTGCAATGTTGACAAGGACGTTAAACCTCAAATCAAACAAACAAACAAATCATGATAAACACTAATAAACGCAAACGCTCACGCAAACAGGATCAATACCAAAACATACTGCGTGTAGATGGAAAAATCAACACGAAAAAAAAAAAAACAAAAAAAAAACAACAACAACAAAAAAAACGCCTATATAATTCTGACCCTCTTGAACCCCACTTTTATATAGTAAAACTGTGGTTTACAGGGGTAAACGTTATTTTTCTTATTTCGACTCTTAAATATAGATTGTGGGTACTCGTTAGAACCGGTTCTAACGAGTACCCATAATCTATTTTTTCAGCAGAAATAAGAAAAATATCACAGTTTTGTCATCTTAAGATTTTCGTTTTTTAGGTGGTAAAGTTTAGAATGTGTTTGTATAGGCGTGTTTTCGTGATGGGATATTTATTTTACTTTATTTATTTATTTTAGATGGATACCAGAAATATTTCATTGATTGTGTTGAAAGCATCAGAGTGTCCGGGAGCGCGATTTTATTAATCATCTCCACGAAGCCATGTTGCCTACCCGGCTGGTATCGGACACACGCCCCCCCCCCCCCCTGCTCACCAGTGAGACGCGCAGCCGACTGAGCTGCCGAGGCCAGCTTCCTTGGGACTCAAGTACGACATCGACACTACCATGCTAAACGAGCTATCGGTATCTGAGTCAGTAAAAGTTTAGCAGGATCCGTCCCCGATGAAGACTGTGCATTTGAAAGTCCTGGTTCAATAGATAAAATGCCGGAGGACGCGGGTTCGCAACATTCTTTCGTGGAGATTGATCATGAAATCTTTTCTACGGTCATTCTGTTTCCGCTGATCAAAGAAGGGCAGTTGTCAGTTTCTGGCGCAAGAATGTGCTCTGTACTGGTTAACCGCTGACGTATAAGCCTGTCCTGAAGTGTGGATAAGTAAACTGACCGGCTGAAAAATTACCTAAAAATAGTGTTGACTGGGCCTTTAAATCCCAATACAAACAAATCAATAGATGAAACTCGCTATCGCCCATCGGGACTTGAAGAAATAGATTGGGGATGCATAATGCTTCAGCGGAGAGCTAGCGCTGAAACCGATCGAATTTGAATACTGGTAAGCCGCTTTGAAAGCCTACGCCTGTCCAGAAAAAAGTTGTGTGTGTCGGACCGTCCTTAAACCCGGTGTCTCTGGTGGTAGGGCCCGAGATGTCATTTCATTTCAATGTCGGGTAAAGGTCCCACAAAATCAGAAGCAACGTCTACAAAATGACCTGCCTTCAAAATCATAAAAAAATGCGACACCATAAGGACTTGCCGTAATTCTCCTAAAATTTTGACAAATTTGTTTCACGACCCAGCAAGGTGTCCAAAAGGTGCAAACGGAATGACAAACAGTGTAGACTCTGATCAGACTGCTCCGTCAGTCTGATCTGGGTTTTTAATGTTTGTTATCCGTCCCAAAACTTCGGATCTTTACAGTATCTAGTGTTGATGGAACATAAAACATCAAAACAAATTCTGACAAAATACTTTGATCCCCGGTTTTTGTTTGAATTGAGATTTAACGTCCTCGTCAACACTATGTAGGTCATTTTGGAGACGTTGCTTCTAATTTTGTGGGTCTTTTACCCCACACTGAGATGAAATGACATCTCAAGCCCTGCCACCTAATGAAAGCAAAATGCTTATATGCATTGGATGGTCTGACTCACACCACTTTGCCGGGGCAGGGTTAGTCCTACATGTACCAGTACTCATGTGTGGTCAGTTTCAGTTCTGCTTGGAAGCATCATGCAGTCCATTTATTTCTCCAAGCCCCGATGTGATCCTTGGTTATGGCTTTCTCAGTTTGCATTGGACACCACAACTACATTCATTTTTTGACCTGTCACAAGAAAACGTATCTGATGGCAGTACGAGCATTGAAGGCACAAATCGGTCTGCTCAGCTGCACAGACTAGCACAGGGATTGACATTTCAGGCGGTGAAACGTCAATGGCTCAAACACCGATGGCCCGTTTCCCTAGGTTCTTTCTGTAGCTCCGGATTAAAAACGTAGAGTTATTGAAAAAGACATTTTAGCAATGAAAGGTGTGCTGTGTGCATTCATTAGAATCGCCTGGATTCTAATGAGTACGCACAGCACACCTTTATTGCATAGTAGCATTAAGTCTTCTGATCTTGTGCAAGTGAATAACTCGCAGAGGCTCGAACTACCCCTGTCTCGAACAAAGTTTATGGTCCCAAGGTACGAGCCTCCGTGGCCTAGTGGATAAGAGCGCCGACTCTTAATCATAGGTCTCTCGCCGCTGTGTTTTACAGCCTGGCTCGGATCACATATGAGACGCCAAGTTCTGCAACAGAAGATAACGCGTTTTTTCGTTTCGCCCACCTCTGTTTAACGATAGGCTCGACAGTGAAATAATCTTGAAAGGGTCGTAAAACCAAAAGAAAAGTGGTCCCAAATGTGTTTGACTCGTTGAAGAGCCGTGTATACTCAGTGTTCTGTCAAGACAGCGAACAATAAGGTGTAGCAGATAAGCAGTCTGATGTTTGCAAATAGAAAACATTTTTTTTCACATGACGTGGCTTTATCGATTCTAATCAGTCTGCGATTCCGTACCTCTTTTTCAGCAAATACACACATATTTGCCATTTCTTCTTCATCGTCTTTGCCGTCTGTCAGTATTACCCCACAAATATATGCAATATCATCACTTTCTGGATGGGTCAAGGTCACTGAGTTCTTCAAGACATCTGAAATAACAATCACTCTGCCACTACCCTTAATGCGACAACGGGAGACGTTTCGTTATATACAGCGAAATTCCGTTATTAATACCACCTAAAAGTAAGAATTATTCTGCTTTGAAAAAGTTTATTTAGAATGGTGCATGTATTCTTTCTTCGTGCTTTCTGCACACAATGTCCTCTTGTCAGGCACCACATTTGGGACTGTTCAAAAGTGGTCTTAAGACCACCTTTGAACCTCCCAAAGGTGGTCTTAATATAGAAATTTTACTGTTATTTGGATAATTTCTCGTGTGATGTAGTGCTTTCTGTCACATCTCCAAATCAAGTACTTTATATGATATTATTCTTATTGATACTCAAGACATTGAAGCCTCCGTGGTGTAGTGGTTATGCTACGCGCCTGATAAACCAGGGGTCGCAGAATCAATCCCGGGCTTCTCCAGACTTTCAGATGAGTCTTTAAGCCGATGTCCCATCTCCGTATGACCTAAGCTGTTGGTGAGACGTAAAACGCAAACACTCACTCACTCACTTGATTGTGTGTACTCATTAGAACCGCATAATTGAGGCCGTTCTGATTAGTACTCACATTCTACGTCTTGGAGCAGAAATAAGTAATTTATCATATGGCGTCGCGTCTGAGAGTGTAATAACGCCATGTAATGTTTTCGATAATCCACTAGTGGATTAAATATGCAAACCAGCTAGATACGTCCCGTAACGTTACATGTACGACGTCCTTAACGACGTAGCGTTTACTAATGGCGGACCACTGATATTTTTGTAAACAATCGTGAATTAAATGCGTTTTAAATGTCATATGAAAAATAGAATCTTGCATTCGTGCTCATGTATTATTGAATTTATTAAACTCGTTGCGGAAAAGGGATAAAATGCTCGGCAAAGCCTCGCATTTTATCCCTTTTCCTCAACTCGTTTAATAAATTCTATAATAAATGAACACTCATGTAAGATCCTCTATATAATGTATACCTCTATATAACCCAGTTTTCTCCATATAAAGTGGGATATTCAGGGCCCTAATGGGTTGATTGTCTGAGAAAGTGGTTCTGAACGGAGACGGTGTTCGTTAAATACTTAAATTCCTGTACTGTAAGCAAACAGAGTAGATCCTGATCAGTTTGTTTGTTCGTTTGATTTGAGGTTTAACGTCCCCGTCAACACTGTAAAGGTCATTTTGAGACGTTGCTTCCAATTTTTGTGGGACTTTTTGCCCGACATTGAGATGAAATGACATCTCAAGCCCTGTCGCCCATGAAACCAATAAGGTTTATTAGCATGGACGGACGGTCCGCCTCGCACATGGTTCCTGGACAGGCTTAGATCCTCTAAGCGGTTTACCAGTACTAGTGTGCAGGCCGGATTCAGTTCTGCGTGGAAGCATCATGCAGCCCATATATTTCTTCAAGCCCCTATGGGCGGGGGCCGTCAAGATCCTGATCAGACACCTTGTTCTGTGCCATCCGACGGGGGTCTGTAAAGTATGCAAAACCCAACACAATAGTTTAGTCCCAATTCTATAGATGCAACAACACTAACCTCGTAACACTGTGAAAACAAACTCTTTCATTCTTGCACACCAGAAAAGGAAATCAATCGGTTTAGCTTTGGATAGAAATTCTGTTCAACCCCTGGTGTTCTTATGCAAATGGCTTAACGTTCTGCAAGCAGCGTAGGTCCTGATCAGAAGTCGAGTTCTGTGGCGTCTGATCTGGGCTTGCACTGTTTGCCAATGACCCATTTTGGGGTTTCTGGTACAAAACGGTTTTCATCACGAAAACACGCCTATATATACAATTCTGACCCCCCCCCCCCCCCCCCCCCCCCTTGAACCCCAAGTTTCTATAGCAAAACTGGGGTTTACAGGGGTGAACCTTATGCTCTAAAATACAGATTGTGGGTGCTCGTTAGAACCCACAATCTATATTTGAGAGCAGCAAAGAAAAATATCACAATTTTTCATTTTAAAATTTTACTTTTTTTCGGCGGTAAAATTTACAATGTATTTGTATAGACATGTTTTCGTAATTTTATGGTTAGATAAATTTACATTTTATGAGGAAATGGACCAGAAAGATGAACGTGATAAAAAAGTTCTCACATGTAATCAACCGATACAGAACAGAAAACACTCAGAACGCGTTTGCCATTTTTTCCCCGTTGAAGGGAGACAACTTTCGTGACTGTTCAGTTGCTTTTCCTGTAAGCTCTCCCCCAACGAGAATGAAGAGGTGGGAACTGGGTGGGAGGTGGGGTCTTCTCTTAAAGAATTTGCTCCTTAATGGATGATTGGAAACAAACAAAATAAATAATAATAAAAAATCCTTCTCCTGATGAAAGCGTATTGATTAGCCTTAAAATCATAATTATCCCATAGTAGGGTGGTATCCTGTTTCTTTGATTTGAGGTTTTACGTCCCCGTCAACACTATTGAGGTCATTTGGAGACGTTGCTTCCAATTTCCTGGGACTTTTACCCGATATTGAGATGAAATGACATCTCAATCCCTGCCGTTCAATGAAACCAATAGGGTTTATATGCATCGACGGGCTGACTCGCGCACCACTTTGCCTCAGCTGGCTTAGACCTTCTAAGCGGTTTACCAGTACTCGTGTGCGGTCGGTTTCAGCTTTGTGTGGAAGCATCGTGCAGCCCAATCTGACTTCTCCAAGCCCCGATGGGCGGGAACAAGTAGGGTGATATAGAGCTGGTGCCGAGGGAAAAGATATATCCGATATTATTCTAATTTCCACTGTGTCTTGTCGTGGCTCTTTAACCGTTCAGATAATTTTTGGGTCGATTGTTCATCAATCGACCTAAAAGTAATAAGGACAAAACCTCTATTAGTGCTGAAGTTCACGTGACTATCACTCATTTGTAGGAAATCCATGTAGCATGACAAAAGCTACAATAAGACATGTGCGCCCAACGAAGACTCAGATCAGCCTGCGCTTCCGCGCAGACTGATCAGAGTCTTCGTTGTGCGCACATGTTTTATTGAGGGTTTTGTCGTGCGCTGGCTCATATCATTTTATCGCAGTGTTTATCTGTAGAATCTGGGCTGGAATCATGGGTTCGGCTTCGTAGACAGTGAAGACCCAGATCAGACTCAGACGCCGCATTCTGATCAGGATCTACACTGTTTGCTTACAGTACAGGAATTTTAGACGTCGAAAAACGCAGCGTCTGGCCAGTCTTCTTGGTTGCCTTACAGTACAGGGATTTAAGGGTTAAATGAAACGATCTAAGTTCCCGTTCAGGCCCATTTTCCCAATCTACACTCAGAGACAATCGACCCACCAGTACTTTCAGCGTTTTGATTTATTTTGTTAGCGTTCAGCGCGAAAAAAAACATGTTCATAACCAGTAGACGCTTACCAAAACGCTTGTCACAAAAGACGTTTATGTTCCTTGTTATAACCTTCAGGATAATGGGTAAAATTTGAGGGGAGGCAACCCTAGGACTTATTTGTTTCCCTGGTCAGGGATCTACCCTGTGAGTAGACCAGCTTCTGGACGGGTACAATGATTAATGTGTATATTCGTATATTTAATACATTGTATGTATGTATTTCAGTTTTACGTCCCACCATCAGCTAAGGTCAAAAGGAGACGGGAACTCGGTTTAAAGACTCATCCCGGAAAGTATGGAGAAGCCCGGGATCGATCCTGCGCCCCTGGTTTGCAAGGTGAGTTTCATAACCACTACACCACGGAGCGGCTTCTAATCTACCCTGTGAGTAGACCAACTGCTGGTCGGGTACAATTATTAACGTCCAACCAACAGCTAAGGTCATAAGGAGACGGGACCTCGGTTTAAAAGAGTCATCCGAAAGTCTGTAGAAGCCTGGGATCGAACCTACGACCCCTGGTTTATGAGGCGAATAGCAAAACCACTATACCCACTATATACTGTATGCTTCTTTTTCTTTTCTGTCTGAAAGTTATTCATTTTATCTTGGGCAGATATCCTTGATGTTGGGAGACGGCCCCCGCCCATTGGGGCTTGAAGAAATAAATGGGCTGCATGATGCTTCCACGCAGAGCTGGATCTGACCGCACACGAGTACTGGTAAACCGCTTAGAGGATCTAAGAATGCCCAGGCAAAGCGGTGCGAGTCAGACCGTCAATGCATATAAACACTATTGGTTTCATTGGGTTACAGGGCTTGAGCTGTCATTTCATCTCAATGTCGGGTAAAAGTGCCACAAATTTGGAAGCAACGTCTCCAAAATGACATATTCAGTGTTGACGGGGACGTTAAACCTCAGATAAAACAAACACATTATCCCTTGAGAGAGATTGAGTCTACAAATTAAGGAACTGGTTGATTTCAACCGTTTGTAGCACATTAAGCAAGCCTTTTGAATGGAGTTTTTCCATCACGTGACCAAGTCCGTGAAATGAAGACCCCCCCCCCCCTCCCCACCCCCACTAAACCCCCATTTATATAGAGGAAGCTGGGGTTTACGGGGGTAAACATTATTGTTCTTATTTCTGTTCCAAGACATGGGTTGTGGGTACTCGTTAGAACCGCCTTATTGAGGCGGTTCTAACGAGCACTCGCAACCTATGTTTTGAGCATTAATAAGAAAAATATCACGGATTTTCATAAGATAAGTAGCCATTTTGGAAATGTTAAAAATACACTATGTCGCACGGATGTGATATCGTAATGCTCACACATTTCAACTTTATGAATACACACCTATTCAAATACATTGTTTATTTTACCGCCGAAAAATGAAAATTTTCAGATGAAAAATTCTACTATTTCGATATTTCTCAGTTTAAAATATGAATTGTGGGAACTCGTTCGAGCCCCTTCGGCGAGGCTGTTATAACGAGTACCCACAACCTATATTAGAAAAAAAAAACAGAAAGATTTGTTTACCACTCTAAACCCCAGTTTCATCATATAAATGGGGTCTTCGGGATAAAAAGAATATAAGCATTTTTTAGTGATGATGGTTAAATTTATAATAATATTCCACAAGGAGCTTATGTGCTCTTGTATTCCGTGAAAAATCACTTTTTTATTTGGGGAAAAAAACTGAAATGTCCTCTTTTGGTGCAATTCACTTTGTTATTCCTGTGGTCGATAAAGGGAAACAACTTGTTTATCGCCCTTGATTAAATTTTCCGTAGTTGCCTTTAGATGCGTCACAAACCTGTCAGAGCATCTGCACCACACACCAGTTCGTATGTACTTGATGTCTTTAGGTCGAGTCCGAGATTTTTGGCGGGAAGAACAGCGTAAAAGGCTCCACCGAAACTGATGTCAGTCACAACAGTACCATAGTGTGGAACTTCTACTCTGAGATCTGTAAATATCAGGAGATACCTGTGTTAAAATTGTTATTTAAGGGGGGATGGGAACACCTACAGGCAAGGCAACTCCTGCAGAAGTATTTATGTCTTCCATGTCAATAGGGGTCAACTCGTAAAGAAAAGAATTTGCTCCTGAGGCTTACCTTAAAGAGTAGACGCGCTTATAGAAAAGCAAACAGGAAGTCCTGAAAATTGTCTCCCTTTGAAAAATGTAGAAAAAATCTGCCAGGTGTTCCCATTCCCCTTAAAGAGGAGCGTGATAGCTTAGTGGTTAGTGCACTTGCCTCTGATGCTAGAGGCCCCCGGTTTGATCTCCGGCGGCGGTGATTATTTCGGTGTCCGAGCACGCTCTATTGGCATCATTTGCAGGGATGAATGACAAAAAAGTGCACCGTCCTTCGGATCGGGACGTTAACTGGACCCCCCCCCCCCCCCCCACACCCCTGCTGTGGAGGGAGAATAATGCACTGTGGAGGTTAAAGAACCCTACCGTAATTACATGATTAATGTGTTGTCTTTCATCCTGCAAACCTGGTGGGTATGTAATGTACACCGGCGAGTAATTGTCAGATGTGACCGATCGCAGTATTAGTAGAAAAAGATAGAAAGAAAGAAAGAAAGATGTAAATTGACAGTTTTGTGGGCGTAAATTTCATTTTACGGATGCGCAAAATTTGTGTCCTTAAAACGAAATATTACAGCCCCAAAAGAAATTTTAATGTAGTTATCCCACTGACATGTATATGTGTTTACAGTTTTAGAAACTGTAAGTTTCCTCCAAATCAGAAAGCATTTTTAGCCACGCATAACCCAAATTGGGACGTTACACAATTTATCATATGACGTCGCGTCTGAGAGTGTAATAACGTCAGGTCATAAATTCGATAATCCATTAGTTAGATACGCCCCATAAAGTTACATGTTCGACGTCCTTAACGACGTCGCGATTACTAATGGCGGAATATTGACATTTTTGTTAAACAATAGTGAATTAAATGCTTTTTAAATGTCATATGATAAAAAGAATCTTGCATTCGTGCTCCTGTATTATTGAATTTATTTAACTCGTTGAAGAAAAGGGATAAAGTGCTCGGCATAGCCTCGCATTTTATCCCTTTTCCTCAACTCGTTTAATATATTCAATAATACATGAACACTCATGTAATATACTCTATGATTTCTCGGATTTGTCGGATTTCTGATAGTATATCACGGGCTATAAGTATCCTTATAAATGCAACGTAGCATTTGCAAATGCATTACATAGAGGATCTTACATGAGTTTTCATATATTATTGAATTTATTTAAACGAGTTGAGGAAAAGGGATAAAATGCGAGGCTTTGCCGAGCATTTTATCCCTTTTCGTCAACGAGTTTAATAAATTCAGTAATACATGAGCACGATTGCAAGAGTCTATTTATCATATGACATTTAAAACGCATTTTATTCACGATTGTTTACAAAAATGTCAATATTCCGCCGTTAGTAAACGCGACGTCGTTAAGGACGTCGTACATGTAACGTTACGGGACGTATCTAGCTAATTTGCATATTTAATCCACTAGTGGATTATCGAAAATAATACATGGCGTTATTACACTCTCAGACGCGACGTCATGTGATAAAATAATTATGATATTCACAAAAAAAGTGTTTCATTCTTCGACAAACTGTCACAGATCTTTAATAAACATAAGAATGACCTTGAAATAACATTAATTCTAACACAGCGCGCCTATATAGGCAATGGAAAACAACTGTGTTTTATTCTACAACAAATCACAGCAAGGGAGAGCGTGACGAGTGACGTCATTAAAACTGCAAATTTATGACGTCACTAGTCGATTTCCTTGACGTTAGACGGTGTAACGTCATTTTCTCGCATCGAAACCTTAGAATAGGATATAAATGCATGTGTTTCAGTCGATAATTTTAGCGGGATTTCTTCTAACAATGGCGAAAAGTTGTGAGATTTTGAAGTAAACAACAGCATTATTGCCGATTTTCAGCCTGTTAGAATCGAAATAGATCAGCTCTAGTTTATGATTTGTTGAGTAATAAATCACAGTTTGTCGGTCAGTTGTAAGTAGACAAATCACGCGCGCTACGCGCTTGTGATTTGTCTACTTTACAACTGACCTCCAAACTGTGATTTATTACTCAACAAATCACAGTTAGACCTGATCTATTTCTTAAATGAAGCTGATAGCTTAGAAAAAAGATCTTCACGCTTGCTATATGATAAGATTAACATAATCCGTCATTCGCAGTTATTCCATTTGAAATGTATGAAACTCGCCTCAGGCTCCTTTCATAAATTTCATATTTTATGATCACTCGTGTAAGATCTATTTATTTTATACTCTGCAAAGAAATCAATGCATACTCTGTAATGAAATCAATGCATTACGAAAACACGCCTATACAAACACATTGCCACCTTTATCGCCGAAAAAAATGAAAAATTTATGATGAAAAAGTGTGATATTTTTCTTATTTCTGCTCAAAATATAGATTGTGTGCACACGTTAGAACCGCCTAATCGAGGCGGTTCTAACGAGTACCCACAATCTATATTTTAGAGCAGAAATTAGAAAAATAAGGTATACCCCCGGAAACCCCAGTTTTACTATATGAAAGTGGTGTTCAATGCGGTCAAAATTATATAGGCGTGTTTTCGTGATGGCATATCTGAAACAAATAAAAATGTTATTTTCACTCTGTGAAAATATATTTCACACTGAAAAATAACATGACCATTTTATTTTCACAGTAGCAGCCCGTACTACTTTTTCTCGCCAAAAGCTATATGTTATCGACAAAATAATTCTGTAAAGTACATTGAAAAGCACTCTTTGAACTGTACAAATGCTGTATTCAAAATGGCGATCTGTTTATGTTTTGAAACTGACAGTTGTGACGTCATAGCCAGGTCAAAATTGTGACGTAGATATGATTGATCAATTACCGTAAATACCCGCATAAAATTATAAAATAAAAAGAAAATTTCCTTTTTTATCGGCGAATACAAAAAAATATTTCATCTCGTATGTTGAAAACATCCGAATTTTCACTCGTACTTCGCACTCGTGAAAATTGGGACTTTTTTAACACACTCGATGAAATATTTTTGGTATCCACCTCCAAAAAAGTAAATATCCTCTGTATATTACATTGGTATAGTATTGTAATGCTAATATGTACTCACCAAGGGCAACAACATAGGCGGGTACGCTGAGAAACCTCACACTCCCTGCCTTTCCATTGCTGTATTCCACAAAAGCTTCCACTGGTCCACATGGACACTGAATCACCACCTTCGTCTCTGGAGATACTGGCGGTTTCACGATCCCGCGGTCAACGATATATCGCCCAACGCCTATAACTGCATGGCCGCACATTGGGCCGTATCCTTCATTATGCATGAATATTACCCCTACATCTGCTTGTGCTATATCCGGGTCAACCATAAATATCCCATACATATCAAAATGACAACGTGGCTCAAACATTATTAATTTTCTAATATGATCTAAATGTTCACGCATATATCTTATTTTCTCTAAAATTGTCTTTCCTTTGATTTCAGGAACACCCCTTTCCAGGATTCGTACAGGCTCCCCAGACACGTGCATTTCTGTTGTACAGAGCTGCATGTTGTTGTCCGCCATTTTTTCCTGCCTTCCTGAACTCTTAAACTGTCAATACACGTGTATACTCTGCTGGTTTCTAATGTAGACTCAGGCCCTTCTTTCTCCGAAAAATAATTTGGAAAACAAAAATGCCGTCTGCTCTAAAAACTTCTATGGCGCTTTAAGTGCATTCGGTGTGCAAAAGCAATGCACCCAATAGAACCACATGTAGTACATATATTTAGCAATTATTTAAATGTTCACACTTTAAATTTTTCAGTCCAATGCTGTCATCATAAATGAGCATATTAAATCACATTTGTCAGTACGAATGTGTAAAGTACTGATGCATTTTATTATGGGGTGCCGTTTTACTATTTAATCCATATTTATAGATATCATTATTCGATTTATGGAAATCCATAATTCGGATTATGAATAGCCATAAATCAGCCGAAAAATGGATATCCATAATTCAAATTATAGATATCCATAAATCGAATTATGGATATCCATAATTCGATTTATGGATTCATTAATTCAGAACGATTTATGGATATCCAAAATATGGATATCCATTATTCCGCTGATTTATGGATATCCATAATTCGAATTATAGGTATCCATAGTTCACCGCAAAAGCCTTTGGTTTAAGTCATTATTTATTGTATTTATTTGCAAAGACGAATTAAAGATATCTATAAATCGAATTATTGATATCCATAAATAGACCGAAATATGGATATCACTAATTCGAATTATGAATATCCACAAATTATTATTGATATCCATAAATAATTATGGATATCCATAATGCGAATTATGGATATCCATAATTCGAATTATGGATACCTATAAAAATGGATTAAATAGTAAATGCAAGTCAGTTTTTTTCTTACGCGGAGTGTTTATAATGACTTTTGTGCAATGATCAAACATTTAACACACGTATTACATTTGGATCAGATTTGATTGGTTCCCTCACCCAATAGCTATAATGTTAATAGATATTAATACGCAACTTGTATGAAAGAATCCAGTATAAACTTTATAATTTATGGAAAGTAAACAAAAGGACATGTGCGTTCATGAAATAAATTGATTTAAATCCTACTTACTTCCACAGCCGATCACTTCTGCCGGGGCAAAGTGTGCATTCCTGCAGTCAGACGACTGACTTTGTCTATGTATTATGTCATACAGCCCAAAATAGCTGCACATACTGGCTCCAGGAATGCCACCCACCCTGCCAGAAGCGATCAACCACAAACCACTGTGTTGGGAACAAAGCGATAAATAAGACACATCTTTGGGACCAGGAACCATATATTTGAAAATTTCTTACAGGTCTGGCAAACCTGATCAGTAAATATAAAAGACATTTTATCACTGTTTAAACATATCACATGGTAAAATTTTCAAAAATACCTCCAAAGTCCCAAAGATGGTAGGTAGTAAGTTGTAGGGAATAGCAAAAATTTACAAAACAACATTATGACAGCCTATCACGTAGCGTACAGAATATGAAACAAAACATAATGAAAAAAAAAATAATAAGCATCACCGAAGCAATTTGGTACATGTAAGTATATACACAAGGGACGTGTAAGTCAGTGACAGACATGCCACATCTGCGACTCGGTCAAGGGTGAAACCCCGCTAAATAGCTGACTGTATGGGACCCAAGGGACGAGGCTACTTTCTGTTTTAGGCCAAAAGATGGTTCTAGGTATCTTTCATAGGCATTACTATTCCAGTCGCCTTGGACTTTTGTGAGGTCTACAGGTAAACCACATTGTAAAGCCAGGGATGCCCCTCCCCGTCTAAAGATGTGCCCTGAGTACTTATTTGCAGGGTAACCCAACTGTGCTAAGGATCCACGAAGCTTAGCGATAAACCTTGATTGTGTTAGGGGTATCACACTGTCATTCTCAACATAACTGAAAAGTGGCGATGGGCCGGTTCTGCAGAGGGGTATGGAGACAATGCCCCAGCAGTGTCATAGAGGGACAAAAAAGGGGCTTCTTAATGCGAGGTAAGGGAATGAGGAGGGTTCGTTCCCTAAACTGAATCACTTTCGACCAGCGAACAGTTAATACCACACCATCCGGTCGGAATTTGACATCAGATCTACATAAATGACGACTGGGATCAAAGGCCTCCATGTTCTGAATCAGGAGATTGGATTTTCTGAAAAAAAAAAGAGTTGGTTGGTTGATTTGAGGTTTAACGTCCCCGTCAACACTGTTAAGGTCATTTTGGAGACGTTGCTTCCAATTTTGTGGGACTTTTACCCGACATTGAGATGAAATGACATCTCAAGCCCTGTCGCCCAATGAAACCAATAGGGTTTATTAGCATGGACGGTCCGCCTCGCACCGCGGTTCCTGGGCAGGCTTAGATCCTCTAAGCGGTTTACCAGTACTAGTGTGCGGGCCGGATTCAGCTCTGCGTGGAAGCATCATGCAGCCCATCTATTTCTTCAAGCCCCTATGGGCGGGGGCCGCTAAAAAGGGTAAAATACCACATAACATGCTGCCCAAAAGGCTCTGTCGAAGGGTACAGTCAAATTTAAATGGCAGATCAACCTTTTTAGGATGGCCAAAGTGATAGGCAGCTTTTGCTCTGAATGACAACCTTTTACACGTTTAACGCCCTTGAGAATGGAGGCCACATACCAGTTGTGCTCCAAGGGATTTGCATGACCGGCTTCCAAATGCATAATGCGAACTATGTTGAGGTATTGACGTACAGAGGTAAAGCATAACCAACGTGATAGAAAAGCAATATATCAACCTAAATTTTCTTGAGACAATGATGCTGGACTAATGTTTATCTCCGTGCAAAATTTTAGAAATGCCTGTCGCTGAGCAATGTAAGTTCCATTTGATGATGGTGCAAAAAGATGACCTCTGTAGAAGTGGACTTCATGATCATCACGCCAAGTCCTGCACAAGTGAGCTGGACCCGGAGGGCTCCGTGCGCTGATCTACACTGCTACCATGGGCAGGGTCTGTTGATCTCCCTGTGGAGTAAAAACAGGTGGGAGTTAGGGGACATATGGAGATGCAGGCGTGTGTCAGCTGTGAAAGGTAGAAGAGTCTGTTAATAGCCAGGCAAGTGAAGTCGCGAAGCAGCATCCGCAGCAACATTAAGGCAGCCACTGAAGTGCCTGGATGTGAGGTGAAAATTAAAGGCCGCTGATAGCAAAACAATTTACGCAAACACTGCATGATGAAATTGTTTCGAGAGGAGCATTTGTTTAACGATGCAATTGTGACCATGTTGTCCGAGCGTACTATTACTCGTTTGTTTGCCCACATAGGTGCCCAGCGGTGAGCAGCAACAACCACAGCCAACACTTCTTTTTCATTGATGTGTAACTGTTGCGCCTGAGGGAGGTCTGCCGCCCATTTGAAATAAAACCAATCCGTGCCGAAGACCCCCCAGCTGCTTCATCACATGCATCGGTAAACACACACTCCAATGGGGTGGCACCCAAAACGGCTGCCCTCCCATTGAGTGTTTGAAGAAACTTTATCCACCACAATAGGTCTTCCCTGACTGTCTGCGAAATCAATGCTTTGTGCGAAACGTGTTTGAGTGTGTTGATCTGGTTAAAGATCCGGTTAAAGAAAAACTCTTCCACCTTTCACCACTCCAGCCGCCCAAGAGAGCCGCCCGATCAGAGCCTGTAGCTGACGCTTGGACGCGCGCTTGCGCGTAATAAAACCCTGAAGTTCCGATTGAAACCTTTGCAGTTTATCGTAAGGCAGACGCAAGGACATTGCGATTGAGTCAAGCTCTATACCTAAGAAGGTAATATTTGTGGTTGGGTCAACAGCTTTTCCCAATGAATGCAGAAGCCAAGCCTCCGGAGAAGCTGTATCAATAAGTTCAGTGCAATTTCACACTCAACCTTTGTTTCCGATATAATAAGAAAGTCATCCAGATATACGACAATGAGGTCATACCCTCTCCGAGCCATCATGCGTTTAACTGCTTGAGTAAGGCGGTGGAAGATACCAGGACTTAACTCTGCCCCAAAACAAAGCTTAGTGTCGCGCATATAAACAGTTTTTCCCTTGAATTGCCACTTCAAACCTTTTTTCTTCTGGCTTTGTTCACCGATACTGACTGATCTATAAGCACTCTTGAGGTCAACCTTTGCAAAATAGCAGCCCATTGTCATTCTAGAGGCTGCCTCATCTACAGTTGAAAACTTCTGTTGCCAGTCAGTTGAGCAGTAATCATTTACTGCACTCCCGACTGGCCGAGAACAGTCATGTATCAGGCGAACATCCCCATCTGGTTTCGGAATGACCCCTATTGGGCTAATAGTCTCTGGAGGGGAATATCAAATCACGTAATTGCCCAAGGATATTTATTTGAGTATTTGCTCAGAAGCCTTCTTGTATAATGCGCTTGAGGGCCTTGCAGAGGGGTGATTATCTGATGACACAGGGGAGATAACTGCATCTGTATCTATTATGTCAAACCCATTTTTGATGCCATGCTAAATAAACTCCCTATCTGGGTCATCAGACAATTCCCGCTCCCAAGCCGACAACTGAAGACCCGGAGAGGGTTGGACCTCGATTCCTAGTTTTTTTCTGTCATGTGTGTCATGACTGTGTGTTTCTTACCACAGCCTGGCACAATGCATTCATGTCTGAAACTACAGTTTTGGTGAGTACACCCCTTAGTTCAGTTGAAGTTCCTGCACGTGGGACTGTCCCTCTTAGTTTTTTCCTGCTTACCCCCCGTTGGTTTTGGGCCCACCGGCTTTTTGACCCCCTGAGCAAGTTGCTTGTCACGAGCTTGCAGACATAGCGTATGCAAATGCTGGACGTCAGTCCCCCATCGAAACCCCATTTGGGCCTGTAACTGGCGGTACTCTCTGTCGTATAAAAATACAGATATCAAACTAACCCCCTGGACAAGTTGGTACACCTTTGTGGTGTACGACAAGTAGTCAAGCATAGATTGTCCCCCAACTTGTTTTCCCCCGACAGCTTATAAAGGATGTCAAGGTTGGCGATTGACCATTGACTTAAAGTCAGACTCTCCAGCTTTGGTTTCTTAGGACCTGATTTCAGTACAATTCGTTGCACCCCTTGCCCCCAATAATGGTTTCTTCCTCAATGGTGCCCTGAACAACGTCATAAAAGTCATAAAAGTCTGTAACTGACTTACCCGTGGCTGTGGATAGGTGGATTTGTGGGTCATTCCAACTTGGCTGAGGATGCAGTTCCTGGGCTTGTCCTGGGGCGGTGACTGGTTTGATCGTTTGGGACTGTGCAGAGTTCAGTTGTTGTTGTTCCGCTATCATGCTGCTCATGATCGCAGCTCCATAAAGGTCTGCTGATGTTGACTGACCCTGATGAGGATTAGTCTGCGCCGTTGGGTGAGCTGGCTCCGTCGAGGTTTTTGCAGCCCGGCTGGTCCCTGACCAGACTGCTGGTTTGAGGCCTTTGCGGTAGTCTGCGACTGGTCCCGCAGAACTTTCACCAGATGCGAAATGAGCCTGTGTTGTCCCGTGGAGAACTCGGGACCCTGGAAGTCCTCCGGCTCTGCCAGCGCTAGTGAGTATAGACTTGTAAAGCCCATTTGGATTAGTTCATTTGCACACCCACGGAGGACTTTATTCTAGAGCAAAAATTGCACCAATAAGTCTTCTAAAATTTCCTTCTAAAATTGAGTTCAGTTAATGTAGAGATGAAATCGCTGCTTCCTTGAATGAATTCGGTAATCGATGGTGTAAGCGAGAGTATGTTGAGCATAAAGCCCTTAAGGACTGGAAACTAAGCATTTTAAAACAAGTGAATAAACGCAATTCTTTCTATTCTCAAAATACTAACTTATTACCTCCCAAGCCTAAGACGTCTTTACGTCATCTTAAGCTAGGTATTCAAGAATTTCATAAGAAGTTTGTTTTGGCCCCTGCAGACAAGGCCGCTAACAACGTCGTCGTTGTGTGACGGCTCCACTATGTTAACACGCTTAAGCAGGAGCTTGGTGGTACAAAGGCCTATGAACTTCAGCCTTTAGCTGAAGAGAGAGTTATAGTAGATAAACATATTTGTCATTCAGCCACCAAGTTTGCTGTGTGTGTTACCGAAGGCCAAGACAAGCTTCCTACGCTATACTGGTTACCAAAACTTCATAAAAGACCTTACAAAGCACGGTTTATTGCAAATTCTAGCTCTTGCACTACCACTGAACTTTCTAAATTATTAACGTCCTGTCTTACTGCTATTAAAACGCATGTGATTAAATATTGTGATAAAGTCTTTGAAAGATCAGGAAGAAATCTGTTTTGGTCTATAAAAAATTCGAACGAGGTTTTAAATAAATTGAAATCCAGACATTTTCGTGCTTCAAGTCTGTCTACTTACGATTTTTCCACTCTTTACACTACACTTCCTCATAATCTTATAAAAGAAAAGCTTAATGATTTATGACGGCTCCAACGAAAAGGCTTATTAGAGAGGTCTAATTCTTGGTAATGTTGGTTGGTGCCTGATGCTCTGTCTCTGGTCGGGCCCATCGGAGTCTAACTGTTGGTTTTCTTTTGCTCCAGCATTTCAGTGGTTTCTTGCTGTCGAGTCCTCACCGTTGTCTCACCTCTGTGGTTCTTTGATTTTTTGTGTTCACGGAGATGTTGCACTGATGAGTTAGGGGGCCTTCGTGCGGACTGAACAAATTATTTGTCTAAATCGCGACGGAAGTAAGGGCGAGGATTGTGGCCACGTTAAATCGATTTAAGCCCCCCCCCCCCCCTCCCCCCCCCCAGTGGAAATCTTTCCACTGACCGTTCCAAGGCGGTTCTTCTGTGGCGATTTATTTATATTGTTGTTTGTTACTTACTGTGTGTATCACTAGTGTCTTTTAATTTTGGATGGTCATATGGCCATTTTGTGGGAAAGTAACTGTCCTTATGGCCTTCCTTTGTTTAGGTTTCCATTATGGTCTGGTCGCTTAATGTTTGTATTTCTTTCCCTTTGGTGTCTTTGATGGGTGGAGTAAGTTAATTGTATCGATTCCTGATCTTTGTTTTACTTCTCCTTTTCATCTGAGGTTTGGTGCTGATCCCCTGAGGTGCTATCGTTACCTGCCGTTGTTAACGCGATCAATGCTTCCAAAAAGTCTGAAGAACTCATTCAATGTTTTACGATTTTTGGTATTATCGGGCTCCAGATCGGCGCCTTAGTGTTATAAAAAGGGGGGGGGGGGGCACATCACTGGCTAGACTCGCCACAGAAAAAAAAAAAAACATTTTATTCGTCACAAAAGGCCGAGCAGTCTAAAATACTACACATGAGTGCCTCATGTACATTTTCCGAGTCGAGCAGGTAACGGAACAGTTTTGTTTCTTCTTTTTTGCCCATTTTGTACCAGCTAGGAATGCCAAAATGGTCCGTACAATGTCCGCCCGTGTTGCTAATTTGAACATCGTCTGTGCTAAATCCGGTAAAATTACGAATTCCACACATAAATTCAAGTTTAGTGTTCCAATAAAAGTTCTTGAAACTGTAAGCAGTTTGTATATAAATATATTCGCGCTAAAAAAAAAATCTCACTTATTTCTCAGAACAAATTTCCTTAACCACGTGTCTTATCACAAGCGCCGATCTTTTGAAACTGACGCTCAAATTCGAAAGCGGCCGTCAGACAATTGCGCTAATTCTGATTGGTTATCCGATAGGAAAACAAAGAATATGATTGGAGTGCGGTTGCCCGGGGTACCAAGCAAACAAAAGTGCCCTTCGATTGGCTGACGTTTTTGCAAGTCACGTGATATCTCGCGCGCCCGAAATGAAAGGGGACGAGAAAAGAAAGCCAGTGATACTTTTGAAAAGCAATTATTTAAAATCCCCCTCCCACCACGAAGGTACAATGCACAAACGTCCACGGTCCTTATGAGGTCCGGTACCGGTCGTCGGTCCCGGAAATTATAAATGGGCTGATCTCGTCTGTAACGGGACTACTCGAGACAGTAACAAATATGGCCGACATGAAACATCAAAATGACAAGTACAGCTTCCAATATTCGCAAAGGATGGTATACGGACGTTAGCAGGTTTAAATTAAGATTAAAACATAATCTTTCAAATGACGTTCCAGTTCGACAGTTTATTTTGTGGAGCTTGAAATCGAAACTGTTTTTGCATTATCTGCTGGTTACTAGTCTGAAGACTATAAGTGTTTGAAAAAGAGGTAACCAGACCCCCCCCCTGACCTTTCAAGGTCAGGGGGGTCTGGTTAACTGTTTTTCCGAAAGCTTGGAGCCAGCAAATAATGCAAATATGGTGAATGTATGTATTTCTACTATCTTTCTATTTTTAGCTCACCAGAGCCTTGGCTCCGGGGGACTTATAGTTCCATGGCGGTTATTCTGTCGTGGTTTATTATTGTTCGTCTTTTCATGTACAGTAAAACTCCTATGTTTAGTAGCCACCTCTCTTCAGCAGCCACAATAATTTCTCCCATAGCATTTTACTATACATTTAACCTCTGCTCAGCCGCCACCTCTCTCCTCCAGCCAGTAGCTACATTACCAAATCTAAATTCCCTCTATTAAACAGCCACAGTTTAACTCAATAGCAAACAAGAGGCCCATGGGCCACTATGCTCACCAGAGCTCAGGGGGCACTGCCCACTGGCAGCAGTGTATTTTGATTAACCATGAAAGCCCTGCTCTCAAGGATGCTACAGATAAAATTTGGACCCAATCAGCCTGGTGTCTTCAGAGGTCTGATGTCACTGAATGTGTTGTTGCAGGACAACAGATGACAATTGACAAATTCCCATCTGTGGCAACAATAGGCCTATAAGAACATTATTAAAGGAAATTTCTATGAAACTTTGAAAAAATATCTTGATAGGCATATGTCATTGTTCAATTTTCCTCATTTTAAGTCAATGAAAACTCTTAATTTGCCATAACAAACAAACAAAAGAGCCCAATTCAGTAAACCAGAGCTCAGGTGGTTACTTCCCAATGGCAGCCATGTATTTTAACATGAAATGATTTTAATCTACCAATTATAAAGCCTCCCAAACAAACCTCATACCCAAATGAGCACCCATTTGGACTGTATCTGAAATATTAGGTGTTTAATAAAGTAGAGGCCCAATGGAGCCCCGGTTAGTGTCACTAAATGCATCTTATCAAAAGGAACAGAGACATATATGGTTTAGCGGTGAGGATATGTATGGTTCCTAAGATGTAAGGCCTTTTGAGCAGTGGAGGGATTCGGGCATGGCAGATCCCTGAAAAGTCCAAGATTGTTGTCAATGAATGTGTCTTATCATACGGACCAAGAATATATAAGGTTAAAGGGTGGGGATCTGAACGGTTTCTGACATAATTTTTATGAGGCCTTTTATGAAGTGGATGGGAGAGAAATGACCCCTGCGGAGCCCCCAAGACGGGGGTGACTGATGTGTCTAATAACAATGAACAAGAATATGTGATTATGGGCTGGGGATTTAAATGGTTTTTGAGATATATGGCCTATTATGAAGTGGAGTCATATCATAAGGAGTGAGTGAGTGAGTGAATTCGAGTTTAACGTCGCTTTCAACAATTTTTCAGTCATATCACGACGGTGTCTGGTTGTGGCAGGGAGCTCAATGCTCACTTTTATAGTGCTGCCTCACTGAAGTATCATGTCCCAGACACATTACATGATACCACACCCGGTCACATTATCCTGACACTGGGTCGACCAGTCCTAGCTCTACCCCGTAAATCTGAGTGCCAAGCGAGGAGCAGCTAGTACCATTTTTCACGACTTTGGTATGTCGCGGCCCGGGATCGAACCCGTGACCTCCCGTTCCCCGGAGCGGACACTCTACCAACTGAGCTATCGGGGCCGGTCATATCATAAGGAACAAGAACATATATGGTTAAGGGGCGGGGATCTGAACGGTTTCTGAGATATATGGCTTTTAATGAAGTAAAGGACTGGGGCATGGCCCGTGGCACCCCGGGGGATCACCATGCTGGTGTCTTTGATTGCGTCTTATCATAGGGAACAAGAATATATATGGCTTAGGGGCAGGCTCTGAATAGTTTCTAAGATATATGGTCTTTTGTGAAGTCGAGAGGTGTAGCATGGCCCGGGCGCGCCCTGGGTGACCTCTAGGTTGGTGTCACTGAATGTGTCTTATCATAAGGAATAAGAATATATATGGTTTAGGGGTGGGGATCTGAAAGGTTTCTGGAATATTTGGCCTTTTATGAAGCGGAGGGGGTTGGGCATGGCCCCGGCACATCCCGGGGAACCCACAGGTTGGTGTTACTGAATGTGACATATCATAAGGAACGGGAATATATATGGTTTAGGGGTGGGGATCTGTAAGGTTTCTGGGTTATTGGGCCTTTTATGAAGTGGAGGGGGTGGGGAATTGCCCCCAGCGCATCCCGGGGAACCCCCAGGTTGGTGTCACTGAGTGATTTTTATCATAAGGAACAAGAATATATATGGTTTAGGGGTGGAGATCTGAATGGTTTCTGAGATAAATGGTATTTCATGAATTGGAGGGGGTGGGGCATGTCCCCGGCACATCCCGGGGGACCCCCCTGGTTGATGTCACTTGATGCATCTTGTCATAGGGAACAAGAATATATATGGTTTAGGGGTTGGGATCTGTAAGGTTTCTTAGATATAAGGCATTTTATGAAGTTGAGGGTGCGGGGTATGGCCCCGGCACAACCTAGGGGACCCCCAGGTTGACATAAAAGCATATGACTGAGAGAAGTTTACTCTAGGAACATTCTATGAAAGTTTTGTCAAAATATCCGCAATGACTTGGCAGTAAATGCCATTTTTCAATTTCACCATTATAAGTCAATGGAAACTTTAAGTTGCCATAGCAACAAAACTAAAAGGCCAAATTTAATAAAAAAAACACAAAACCTGTAAAGGCAAATATGGTGAATATTTCCATAAAGTCTCAGCCCCATTGAACATATGGTTTTGAGGAGATGATTTTTTTAGTAATTTTTTTCTATTTTTTCATTTTGGTTTCCATAGCAACCAGCAAAAATGAGCAGTAGGCCTAAAATCACTTGGCAGATAGTAGATTGCATTAGGTACAATTTCATGAAAGTTTTGTCAAAATATCTGCAAAGGCTTGGCAGTTAATGCAATTTTTCAATTTTCCCCATTATGAGTCTATGGAAACTCTAAGTTGCCATAGCAACCAAACTAATCAGCTGATTTGCATTAAAAACACAAACTTTCAATCCCCCAGCCCAAGGATGCTACAGATGAAATTTGGGCTCAATCGGCCCAGTGGCTTCAGAGGAGATGTCGTTTGAAAATGTTGACTTCAGAGGACAGACGACGACGACAACGACGACGGACAACTGCCTATCCTATAAGCTCCCCCGGAGCCTTCGCCTCTGGTGAGCTAAACATCAGATGTAAAAATAGGAATTTCTCTTCTTCTGGTGTATTTATTTATTTAAAAAAAATATTTTTCTCAAAACTACCATTGTGATATATGCATAAATACAATATAAGCAAGGGAAAAGAAACAAAAATGATGGACAGATGTCACCTCTCCATCATTTATTTTTACATTTAGTACATCCATGTTGAGCTGTCTTCAATAATCACTTTTTTGTCTGTTGATAACGAGCCATACATCATCATAGACATTTCCCTCTGTTGAACAGCCACTTCCCGTAAACAGCCAGTTTTGGAGTTTTCCTAGGATGGCTGTTTAATGGAGGTTACACTGTATGTATTTCTTCTATCTTCTACTATCTTTTTATTTTTAGCTCATCAGAGGCGAAGGCTCCGTGGGAGCTTATAGTATAGGCAGTGGTCCGTCGTCAGTCACCGTCGTCGTCTGCGTCGTCAACATTTTCAAACATCTCCTCTGAAACTACTCGGCCAATTTAAACCAAATTACATGTGGAACCTCTATGGGAAGGGGGAACGAAAGTTTGTTCATGAGGATTGGGACAGCCATGCCCATATATGGTAAAAAGCCTTTAAAGTCTTCTTAGGAAGCCGATGACCTTGAAACTTGTGTGCAGCATCGGGGACTCGGGGCCTTCCAAGATTGTTCAAATGGTGATTTTTTGCTGATCTTGACCTGTTTACTCCAAGGTCAAATTTGGTCACATATACATTTGTGTGGAAAAAATGCAAAACAGTGGACTTTTTTAAAGCCTGGTAGTTTGTGGCATCATAAATGATATTTGCAATCAGCTAAATCCAAGTTTAACAATCAAAGTTCAAGGTCATTTACTGACCTTTGTTCTGGATGGCTCATATTAAGTAGTTTGATCTTCTTCGTCACTTAAACTGCTGGGTTTATTGAAGTCAAATTACAGCCTCTATGGGAAGGGGGGGGGGGGGACAAAAATTTGTTCGTAAGGACTGGGTCACATCATGACCCATATGGCCACCATATCCCTATATGGTAAAAACCTTTAAAAATCTTCTTCTCAGGAACCGAATGACTGATGAATTGAAACTTGATATACAGCACCGAGGACTCCGGCCCTACAAAACTTCTTCAAATGATAACCGTTGGTTGACTATGACCTGTTCTACGGCAAGGTTAAATTTGGTCACTTAGACAGTTGTATGGAAAAAGGCAAAGCAGTTGATTTTTTGATTGCGTGGTAGCTTGTGGCATCAAAATGTTATTTGCAATCAGCTGAATACAAGTGTATCGATTCCAAAGGTAAAGGTCATTTACTGACCAATGTACTGGATGACTCAGATTAAGTATTTTATTCTTCTTCGTCACTTAAACTGCTGGATTGATTGAAACCAAATTACATGTGGAGCGTCTATCACACTGGTAAAGGCAAGCGCATAGGGTAAGGAACAAACGCACAGGATAAGGGAATTTTTCCGCTCCGGATAAGGAAGAAAATGGCGGAATCGGCATCACATGTGCGGGTTTGTTGTTGTTCTAGATTTCGTGCTATGGTTACTAATCAAAACGGCTGCTCATATTAGCTTCACGAAAGACACATATTATTCACAAATTGATCCTCGATGGTCCGAATTCGACATGTAAAGCCAGTCAAACGGATAACCGAACACAGTGGAGCTACTCAACCACGAAATCTCATTATTTTACATGAAACGCTCTTCTTGGAAGATGGCATGCACTTTCTTGTTTGCTGTAGACATACACATGATAAATCGGACAGTTGCAAATACGATTTAAGGAAAACTGGAAATTGGAAGGCCAACAGTGAGAAATCCTAGTTCCATTTTCAATACAACGCCCACGGGCAAGGAATTGGGTACAACGCATATGATAAGACACAAACTTTTCGGGGGAAAATGGTAGTTGTATAGTCGTAGCACTAGTATATCCATCTCAGGGTTTTCCGATATTAATAATTAGTCCTACATAGTTGAAAGCACCAGTTGTGACCTTTCGGAAACGTTCAAAGTTTGTGTGCCTTGTCTGTGCACAGGCATTGCTCTGGTTCTAGCAATATAATACCCCCCACCCCCCACGCACACACACACTTTGAATCTAGGACGTTTCAACCTAGGACAATTCGGCTTAGGACAATTTGGCCAGCAAACAATATTGGGTAGGACAATTAGACAAGGTTAATATAATGTCCAGTTCAAATTAACAATTTATTGTTTTGGGTTTGTTTTCAGTAATGCTTGTGGAAGGAACATTTTTAAGAAGATTTTAATCAAAATCAATTAGAAATTTTATTTTGTTTTTAAACTATATCTTTAAGACTGTGATATTATGACTGGCCAAAATCGTTTGTAGCAAAGACATAATAATTGATAACTATACAAAATAAAATAGTTTGTTTTGTTTGATTTGATGTTAAACGTCCCCATCAACACTATAAAGGTCATTTTGGAGACGTCGCTTCCAATGTTGTGGGACTTTTACCCGACATTGAGACGAAATGACATTTCAAGCCCTGCCGCCCAATGAAACCAATAGGGTTTATAAGCACCGCTTTGCCTGGGCAAGTTTATATCCTCTTAAGCGGTTTACCAGTACTCATGTGCTGGTCGGTTTCAGCTCTGCGTGGAAGCAATATGCAGCCCATCTATTTCTCCAAGCCCCGATGGGCGGGATGTAAAAAATAGATAAATTTAATGATTTTGTTTAAACTTGTTGGAAGACAAGATCAATTAACATTTGGTTAACTGACTGACTGATTTGTTGACTGGTCATGTTTCCATGCTTTCTTAATTACCCTTTTCACACTTAAACTGTTAGTTTTGTTTGTTTGTGTATACATTGTGATATTTTTCCTTAACTCTTAACATGGACCCACAACATTTTTTTAGGATTTTGTAAAACAAACCCTTGTTATGTGTTCCAAAGATAATTTGGGATGAACCTCCTTATTTCTTGTCAGTAGTATATATAACACGTTATAATCGCCTCGGATGATGCAACAGTTTACTCTGTACCCACAACAATGTTTTGAATAATGTTTGCAAACAGTGGATCAAGATCACTCTGCACACACAAGTTTGAATGAAATAGACCTTATTTAGTTTGACTGTACATTAAATGAATTGAAGGTATCTGAGTATTGTCTGTTTTATTTTATTTTTTGTCTCCCTTATCTCTCTAGGCCGGCCTAGGTAGCTCAGTCGGGTACGCGTCTGACTGGACGTGAGTTCGACGCCTACCGGGGTCGGCAACATTCTTTCGTGGCGATTGATCAAGAATGTGCACCATTCTTGTAACCGGTTACGACGTTTAGGTAAACTGACCTGCTCATTTTTTATTCGGTCAGTTTACCTATCCACATTTTCCTGGGCAAGCGTATACGTAAGCGGTTAGCCAGTACAGTGCACATTCTTTCGCCAGAAATTAACAACTGCCCTTCTTGAATCAGAGGAAGGTAGAGAATGGTCGCAGAAAAAAGGTTTCATGATCAATTTCCGCGAAAGAATGTTGCCGACCCCGGCAGGCATCGAACCCGCGTCCTCCTGATCACCAGTCAGACGCGCATCCGACTGTGCTACCGAATCCGGCATAAAAATTCAGTTACCAATACATGTACATACTTTAATATTTGCCTTATATCCGACGACGAACTGCGTACTAAAGGGCCTGGTAAGATTTCCCATTATATCTGCCCCCACCCCCTCCGTTGAATATTTATTTCATAAATGTTTTATGGTGATAGCCAAATTCAGTTTAATGAAAAGATAGAACTTCCCAGAAAAGCAAATCAATAAGAATTTTGGTCATTCCCAAATAAGGTATGTTTTTTACCAATTCTTTACACCTCCCCCCAGCTGATTTTGACCAAACTTGAAAATTTTGCCACCTTTGTGGCTTTCAAAATATACCGGCGTAGCCATGCTTGTGCATATTTTATATTTTGTATTCAGATAAAGTTTTGATATGTTAACATGTGGTGAAAATAAAAAAAAAAATGAAAGGTGGACTGTGTGTTTATTTTTTTTTATTTTTTCATAACTTAATGTTTGGTCATTCTCAGAAATTTCAACATAACAATTGTCATAACTCCGTTCATAGTAAAGATAAATATATGTTGTTATTACTCATTTACTTAGTAGGAACCCATTGAATAATTTGGTACCCGTTTCATTTTGATCCTGTAGTGTTTCATTATCTCCATGATAATGCAAGTGGGTGGGATAATTAGATACGACTCACTTAGTGTACAAATGGTTAGCAGTTCTACCTGATATAGTAATGCGCAAATTGAAACCTATATAATCAGGTGCTTCCAAAGGCACTTTCTATTGTCTTTTTGTTTCGAAGGGATATATTTTTATCACACTTTTCTTGCTATTTTCCTCCTAATTTATTAACTCAATACAGACACATCAAAAGTCAAGTTATTCCGAATATACATGAAGACGAAACAATTTGTTTCTGTATGTTTCCATTACCTAGCCTGTTAGCAAGTGAAACGATGTACACTGAAGAGGATTTGAGTGGGAGGTGGTACCAGAAATACTGCATGGACATATATATCATTTCTCTAATTCATGATCGCGAGGAACCCAATCCATCTATCCCCCATAGGGGATGATTATATTGCTAGAACCAGAGCAATGCGCATTCCAAGGCAAGGTACACAAACGTTGAACGTTTCCTAAAGTCACATTTGGTGCTTTAAACTATGTAGGACTAATAAATAATATCGGAAAACCTAATCTGAGCTGGAGATTTACTAGAGCTACGACCATACAACTATCATTTCACCGGAAAATTTTGTGTCTTATCATATGCGTTATACCCATTTCCTTGCCCGTGGGCGTTGTATTAAAATGGAACTAGGATTTCTCACTGTGGGCCTTCTAATTTCCAATTTTTCTTAAATCGTATTTGCAACAGTCCGATTTATCATATGTATGTCTACAACAAACGAAAAAGTGCATGCCATCTTCCCAGAAGAGCGTTTCATGTAAAATAATGAGATTTTTCTGTTGAGTAGCTTAACTGTGTCCGGTTTTCCATTTGACTGGCTGTAGCTGTCGAATTCGAACCATCGAAGATAAATTTGTGAATAATACGTGCCTTCCGTGAAGCTAATGTGAGCAGCCGTATTGATTAGTTAACATGACGAGATCTAGAACAACAACAAACCTGCACATGTGATGCCGATTCCGCCATTTTCCTCCTTATCCTGAGCGGAAAAAAATCCTTATTCTTTGGGTTTGTTCCTTATCCTGTGCGCTTGTGTTTACCAGTGTGGTCTATGGAAAGAGGGGAAGGAAACTTTGTTTGTAAAGACTGTGTCACATTACCAATATGGCTTCCATGCCCATACATGTATATGGTAAAACCTTTAAAGACCTTCTTCTCAGGAACCTAATGGCCGATGACCTTGAACATTGATCTGCAGCATCGGAGACTCGGGGCCCTACCAATTTTGTTCAAACGATGACCTTTTGCTGATCTTGACCTGCTTTACGGCAAGATCTAATTTTGTTACTTAGACATTTGCATGGTAAAAAGGCAAAACGGTAGATTTTTGATTGCTTGGTAGCTTGTGGCATCAGAAATTATATTTGCAATCAGCTGAATCCAAGTTCATCAATTCCAAAGTTCAAGGTGTTTTACTGACCTTTGTTCTGGATGGCTCAGATTAAGTATTTTGATCTTCTTCTTCGCTTAAACTGCTGGGTTTATTGAAGTCAAACTACATGTGGAGATTCTATTGCCCAGCCGTTCAGGTAAAAACTTTGCCCTCAGAAATTTCAAAGCTTCTAGCCAGTTCTGAAACTTTCATTAGCCTGTCCTGCTTTACTTGTTGCCTTAGATTTTCACCAGTGACACCATCACTAGCGTTCAGATGTCTTCCACTACGGTGGTCGTCTTCCAACGTTACCCGAACATGCTCAAAATCAGCCTTCCAATCTTTAACAGTTAAATATGAAGGAGCAACCTTTCCGTAAACTTCACGTAATTCTTTTTATCATATGACGTCGCGTCTAAGAGTGTAATAACGCCATGTAATATTTTCGATAATCCACTAGTGGATTAAATATGCAAATTAGCTAGATACGCTCCGTAACGTTACATGTACGACGTCCTTAACGACGTCACGTTTACTAATGGCGGAATATTGACATTTTTGTTTACAATCGTGAATAAAATGCGTTTTAAATGTCGTATGATAAATAGAATCTTGCATTCGTGCTCATGTATTATTGAATTGATTAAACTCCTTGAGGAAAAGGGATAAAATGCTCGACAAAGCCTCGCATTTTATCCCTTTTCCTCAACTCGTTTAATAAATTCAATAATACATGAACACTCATGTAAGATCCTCTATGTCAACAATTTATTAAGCTCGTTGATGAAAAGGGATCCCTTTTCCTCAACTCGTTTAATAAATTCAATAATACATGAACACTCATGTAAGATCCTCTATGTCAACAATTTATTAAGCTCGTTGGTGAAAAAGGGATAAAATACTCGGCAAAGCCTCGCATTTTATCCCTTTACCTCAACTCGTTTAATAAAATCAATAATACATGAACACTCATGTAAGATCCTCTATATAAATTTCCTTGTTCGTCTTCTTTAAAAAACAGGTATCTAACATGCTCTGTACTCAAGTTGTGAAGACAATTCAGCACCACTGACCCCTGGCATGTTATTTTATCTCGCACGGACTACACATACTACGCTGACCCGGAAAGAATTTTGTGTAACCAGGTATAAGGCATGTGAAAAGCGTGTACTTGTCAATAACTGGGTTAGGCCAATTTAATATTGAACAACCCTCATAGGCATTGATTTCACTGTTGAGTATAAAACAAAATAACGTTAACAATATACGTATGCTATTCAAGTATTAAGGGGAATGGGAACACCTTCAGGGGAGACAACTCCTGCAAAAGTATTTTTGTCTCCCATGTCCTGAGGAGCAAATTCTTTCCTTTAAGAGTCACCCCTTTTTCAGTGGGGCAGGGCTTACAGAAAAGCGAACAGGAAGTCCCGAAAATTGTCTCCCTTTGAAAAATGGCGGAAAAATGTGCCAGGTGCTCCGATTCTCATAAAGTATTTCATTGCGTTTTCATTGGCTAATCATTTCATCAGAAATCCCTTCCCAATCTCATCGTCATCCTCTCTCGTAAATGTACATGACCCAGTGTAGTGACCTTTCCCGAAAACCTCGACTACGATGGCATCATAGGGCCCAAACTTAGTCTCGCGGACAGGTTTGGCCTTGAATTTCCCACCAGCTGGTCCTGAGAACGTCTTTGATTGACCAATGGAAATCTGTTGTCGTTTGTACTGTAGGGCCACCCTGGCTGTCGTCCCCGACCCACACGGTGACCTGTCGAGCTGAAAATAAATGTTGCAATACAGTAAACATAATCCTATTATTTTTTGCAGGCAGTCCAAAACAAAATAATCTTAGTTGTCGATGCGTGCAATGTTTTGTATATTTTAATATGTCCAACACTTTTCCTCTTTTTTATCTTGGGAGATCTCCATGTAATAAATGGATGTCCTCTGTATTATAAGTGAATCATTACGAATACACGCCCATTCAAATATATTAAAAATCTTACCACAAAAAAAAGAAGATTTTTTAGAATAAAAATCCTGATATTTTTTCATATTTCTGTATGGAACATAGACTGTGGGAACCCGTTAGACACGTCGAGGCGGTTGTAATGGTTACTCACAATATATTTAAGAAAAATAATGTATACCGCTATTGATGTTTCCATTAATGTCTAGTTATTCCATGTTTGTGTTTCTTTCCCTTTGGTGTCTCTGATGGGAGCTGTGGTTTATAGTATCGATCCCTGACCATTGCCTTCACTTCTATTCTTACTGTATAAAAGTGGAGTTTAAGTGGGTCAAGATTAGATAGGCGTGTTTTCGTAATGGCATACCAATGCGGCACACCTTCCTTATATCATTTTGTTATCATGACAAAATAAAGTAAATTAATTTAAAAATCTTCTTGCCAGAAACTACTTAAGCTATTTCAATGTAATTTGACAGAATTGTTCCATTTGTTGTCCAGTCCAAAAGTATTCTTCGTTCTTGCATAAAATCATATGATCATAGTTGTTTGAAGACATTTATTATTGAATGAGCCGACAGTCGTGTTGTTTAAACATGAGTTTTGAGCTTTTGATATTACAAGATGGGCACTGCATTTTACGCTACGTTGAGTGATGTAACGATGTCGACCTGGAATAAGGTTTTGAACTGTTATGATGACATCCGAACGTCACTGCGGGGCTGACGCCATTTGAAAACAACATTCTAAACTAGCCGCCATGTTTGTTTTACGTTCGCATGTTTGATTTTGGTGTTTTGGGGCTTTTTCGTCTTTATTTGCCGTTGGGATAGTAAGTTATAAAATATCCATGGTGATTTTATTGCAATAACATTTCCGGATCCCTTGGAAGCTATCTGAGCACCCGGCTTAGCGGCCTCGTGTTTAGATTTCTTGTTAGACTTTAAACATCTTAAAGTTTTTTTTGTTTTTTTTTTTTCAGAAACAGGAGCGGATTCAATACAATTTGGCAGAAATGTTTCTTTGGTGACCCACCACCTAGATTGTTCAAACCGAGGCGATTCGACCAAAAACATGGCCACCATGGGGCGGCTCTTATATACTCCTAGTCACAGTTAGTTACGTTTACTTGACAACGTTAGAGCTTATGATTATTTACACGAGTTATTTAAGAAATAGATCAGCTCTAACAGTGATTTGTTAAGTAATAAATCACAGTTTGGAGGTCAGTTGTAAAGTAGATCAAATCACGCGCACTACGCGCGCGTGATTTGTCTACTTACAACTGACCGACAAACTGTGAATTATTACTCAACAAATCACAAACTAGAGCTAATCTATTTCGATTCTAAAAGGCTGAAAATCGGCAATAATGCTGTTGTTTCCTTCCAAATTTCACAACTTTTCGCCATTGTTAGAAGAAATCCCGCTACAATTATCGACTGAAACGCATGCATTTATACAATTTTCTAATGTTTTCGATGCGAGAATATGACATTACATCGTCTAACGGCAAGAAAATCGACTAGTGACGTCATAAATTGGTACTTTTTAATGACATCACTGGTCACGCTTTTCCTTAGCGTGATTTGTTGTAGAATAAAACACAGTTATTTTCCGTTGCCTATATAGGCGCACTGTGTTAGAATTATTGTTTGAAACCTGTTAGCCTAAAATATATTGGTATTGTGATGGAATCTGACATTTAGTTCTTTGTCAATATACGAATGCTATCATTGGGGTTCTGCAGGGCGCGTTTTTAATCCCATTCGCATTTCGTTTACTTCAACATTTCGAAGTATTCTCCTTTGACAGAAACATATATTTCAAGTCTAGAAATCCATTCTGAAAAGGCAGAGAAGTATATATGCTTTCTAGGTATACACAAAAGATCCTGGTAAATTGCACTACCAATCATAATAACGACCATAATGAGTTTTGTTTAGTAAAGGAAACAGGAACAAGTCGCATGGACTAAGGTCTAGCGAATAAGGTGGATGAGACAGCTGAACTACATGTGTCTCCTTCAAGAAGTCTTGGACAAGAACACACTTGTGAGCAAGTGCGTTGTCATGGATAAGTAACAGGCCTCTTAAACCGGTTGCAGGTCTACGTTTATCATAATGTGCCTTTTCTTTTGACAACACACCATTTCCTTCTCACATTTTAGTTCCTTTTCACTGAAACACTTTGTTTCTTCTGTCTTTTTTGTCAAAACTGTAGACAGCGCTTTCAAAATGACGCCCATCCAGTTATCTTTTCCAGCCAGCTTCTGTAACACCACTCAGAATGAACCGTTAACTCGCGCTGTAAACACTCCAATATTCAAGATCCAAACTGCTCTAAAAGTTTATGGAAGTGCATGTAATATACAGATTATTCATTTCTCCTATTCGAAATATAGGATTAATAAACCTCGAGTTGCGGGGGGGGGGGGGGGGGGGGGCGTAAACAATCCGTTAAAGAAACTCGTGATTCGCACTCGTTTCTTTATCCGATTGTTTTACCTCCCTCGATTTATAAATCATATATTTCAAATAGGAAAATGAATAAACTCTATTTAATCCACTAGTGGATTACGGAATTTATTACATGGCGTTATTAAATTCTCAAACCTGACGTCATTTGATAAAACTCAAATGATAACACGTGAAATAACACATAGTTACTGACGCCTGACGTCGTCAACTCAATGTTCTTGCATAAATACCTATGCACATGACTGTTTGAAGCCATTGTCAAATGGACCGACAGCCGTGTTAAAAAAACAAAAACCCTCTTCGAATCATGAATTGAACATGGATTTTGAGCATTTGATATCACAAGACTGGCCTTGCTTTGTTACCTTACATTGAGCGACGTTATAGTATCGCCCTGAACGTAGCGTTTTAGGGTTCTATGGTGACGTCAGATGGTTACTGCGTAATAACGTCATTGTAAACAACATTCTGTACTAGCAGCCATGTTGGTTCGCTTGTCGCATTTGAAGAGTTTATATGGAGTTTATAAGGAGCTTTTGGGCGTTTTCGTCAAAACTTGCTGTCGGAATCGTGAGTTGAGCAAGAACAACGATCATCCATGGTTATTTCATTGCATTAACATTTGCCGGATCCCTCGGAACATATTTGAACATTCGGCCTAGCGGCCTTATGTTAAAACAGCTTCCTCGGGACCTGGCGAATGTTAATGCATGAAAAAACATGGTTGGTCCCTATATTCTCTCTTGAATTTCTTCGGCGATAGAACCCGATTTAAGATCGTTCTATGATAAACAGAATCTTACACTTGTGGTCATGTCATATTAAATTTATGAAGTTCGTCAAAGGCTCGTTTCATAACTTTCATATGAAAAGACCACTCGTATAAGATCCTCTATAGCAAGACAGCGTACAATAAGGTGCAGATACGCAGTCTAATCAGCACTTTTGTTGTTTAAGAAATAGATCAGCTCTGACTGTGATTTGTTGAGTAATAAATCACAGTTTGAAGGTCAGTTGTAAAGTAGATCAAATCACGAGCGCGTAGCGCGCGTGATTGTCTACTTACAACTGACCGACAAACTGTGATTTATTACTCAACAAATCACAGACTAGAGCTGATCTATTTCGATTCTAACACGATGAAAATCGGCAATAATGTTGTTGTTTCCTTCAAAATCTCACAACCTTTCGCCATTGTTAGAAGAAATCCTGCTGAAATTATTGACTGAAACAAATGCATTTATATCCTTTTCTAACGTTTTCGATGCGAGAATATGACGTTTCACCGTCTAACGTCAAGGAAATCGACTAGTGACGTCATAAAATCGCAGTTTTTAATGACGTCACTCGTCACGCCCTTCCTTGTCGTGATTTGTTGTAGAATAAAGCACAGTTATTTTCCATTGCCTATATAGGCGCGCTGTGTTAGAATTGAAAATAACGTAACATTTTTTCACATGACGTGGCTTTATCTATTCCAATTAGCCTGCGATTCCGTACCTCTTTTTCAGCATAAACACACATATTTGCCATTTCCTCTTCATCGTCTTTGCCATCTGTCAGTATTACCCCATAGAAATACGCAATATCTTCATTTTCTGGGTGGGTCAAGGTCACAGACGTCTTCAAAGCATCTGAAATGCCACTCCGTGAGTCAATATAGCGCCAACAGCAGGTTTCCCATTACGATGCATAGTGCATTTTATTCTTAGATCAATAAAGGTTATTACGCATATATTTTCCTTTGTGCTCGAAACAGATTTGAGGTGTTCGTTAGAACCGTCTGATAGGGGCGGTTCTAACGAGTACCGGGAGAAGAAATACTTGATATAATGTATTATAATGTTATTAATCAAATAATTTCGTATTGGCCCAGTTTCAGGTCCGAGGTCTGCTGTATTGGCACGAGGCCGAAGGCCGAGGCCAATACAGCTGACCGAGGACCTGTAACTGGGCCAATACGAAATTACTTGATTAATGACAATTTTATTAATTGATACAATTAAAAAACTGATTTATGATTTTTGAATATTGGTTGACCTTGTGTAATATAGGATAATCAATTAATAATACCCTATAATCCGCAGTTTTCTTTGTATTAAGTGGGGTATATACAGTGGTGTTCATCACACGGCCTTGTTAACGTGATATTTTTCTCTTTAGAAATTAAATAGGCTTGATATTATAATGCTATTAATCAAGTAATTTCGTATTGGCCCAGGTACAGGTCCGAGGTCTGCTGCATTGGCCCGAGGCCGAAGGCCAAGGGCCAATGCAGCTGACCGAGGACCTGTACCTGGGTCAATGCGAAATTTCTTGATTAATGACAATTTTATTAATTAACACAATTAAAAAATATGATTATTAAATTTTTTACCTCACTTGACCTCAGTTAATATTGGTTGAATTGGTGTTAATATGGATGATCTCCGATCAATACAGGATAGTCAATTAATAATTCAAGTTAATATCATTCCCATGAAATGGCAAAGAACTTGATTTGCCTTAAACATGAATAAGAGAGACAAAACAAAAATAGTAGACCTTTTCTAGTTCAGGAGGACACGGTTTATCAGAATGCGAAGAGCAAGTCCAATAATTTTGTACGAGGACTGTTCAAATATGAATGCAATTAAGCACATAAAAATGATTCCGTGATAGATTTCGATGAAAAAATTATTTTTCCCCTCAAAGTATTCCCCTTTAACAGATATACAAACTTTCAGTCTTCAGATCTAATCATTGAATGCATTTTGGTAGTCTTTTCGAGGTATACTTTGAAGGCACTGGAATATTGCAGAACCGAGGTATTTGCGCTGTACAAATTTTCGACCAGAAAGGTATTTTTTCAGCCGCGGGAACAAAAGAAATCACACGGGGCAAGGTCAGGGGAATACGGGGGGTGAGGGAGTTCAACAACCTTTTCCTGCTTCAGATAGTCTTGCACAATGAACGCCTTGTGCGATGACGCATTGTCATGTAGAAATCTGACATTGGCCAACCAGTTGCGGGTCTTCGTTCTTTGAAATATTTCTTCAATTTTCGAAGAACTTTATTCTTGTAAAACTTCGCATTTACAGATTTGCCTTTAGGCAAAGCAACCTGAATAGCAGGACCCTGATTTGAAAAGAATATGGCATACATTACCTTCTTGACGCTCATGGTCCGCTTTGCAATGCATGGTCTTTTGCAATACTTTGTTGCCCATAGTTTGTTCTGAATCTTTCGTTTTGGCTAAAAAATGTGAACCCATGTCTCGTCACCTGTGACGACATTAGCGAAAGACCGTGCATTGTAATTTGGAAACTTTTTAAGTAACTTCTTGGCGCAATGAACGCGTGTCTTTTTCTGCTCATCTGTCAACAGATGGGGAATCCATATAGCACAGATCTTTCTCATTTTCAAATCCCGTTTCAGAATTGTATGTGCTGCTCCTAATGAGATGCCAACCATACTAGCTATTTGCCTAGTGGTGTATCGTACATCGGTAGCAACTATTTCTTTCAATCTAGCAACCATCTTGGCAGATGTTGCTCTTTTCGGCCGACGATCATGTGGTGCATTTTCTGTTGAGCCTAGCCCACAGCTGAATTTCTTACACCAACAAAAAACTGTCGGAAAAGACATTTCATATGCCCATAAACCGAACATATTTCATCAAAAATGTCTTTGCACCGTATACCAAGAATACAACGATTCTTAATATAGGACCGTATTTCAACGGCGTACTCTGACCTTCTTCCAACCATGTTTTGTATTAGTATACAAGAGTAGACAGTGTTTATCGAACGATATACATGGCTAAAGTGCACGGATTTTAACAGGTTTGGTATCAATGTATAGGTAAAATGTTTTTCTACGCTGTGTTATATATTTCCAGGTGATTTTCGCATTAGTGCATGAGAAAACGTTCTACTTGCATTCATATTTGAACAGTCCTCGTATCTCATATAAATCAGGTTTATAAGGCGAATAGCTTACCCAGCTCCCCTCGGTGACCCCCGCCAATCGGGGCTTGAAGAAATAGATTGGCTGCATGATGCTTCCACGCAGAGCTGAAACCGACCACACACGAGTACTGGTAAGCCGCCTAGAGGATCTAAGCCTGCCCATGCAAAACGGTGCGAGTCGGTCCGACTTATAAACCCTATTGGTTTCATTGGGCGGCAGGGCTTGAGATGTCATTTCATCTCAATGTCGGATAAAATCCCACAAAATTGGAGGCACCGTCTCCAAAATGACTTATACAGTGCTGACGGGGACGTTAAACCTCAAAACAAACAAACAAACATGCCCCACCCCCTCGGAGGCGTCTTAAATACAATCGACCTAACTGCTCGTGCGGTGCTTTGATTAACTTTGGCTGTTAGATTGTCAGAGACAACCGACCCATGAGTGTCGTCAGCACTTTGATGGCAGGCTCATTGAATGTTTGAATAATTTTATTCATTTTATGAGATGCTGAACTATAAACATGAACGTGATGAAATTGGGTTCACAATCAATGGAAACAGCTATGCAAAACACCTTTGCTTTTTTTTTCATCACGAAAACACGCCTAGATAATTTTGACCCCTTTAACCCCACTTTTATATAGTTAAACTGGGGTTTACAGGGGTATACCTTATTTTTCTTATTTCTGCTCTAAAATAAAGATTGTGGGTCCTCGTTAGAACCGCCTCGATGAGGCGGTTCTAACGAGTACCCACAATCTATATTTTGAGTAAAAATAAGAAAATTATCACAATTTTTCATCCTAGAATTTTCGTTTTTTCGGCGGTAAAAATTACAATTTATTTGTATAGATGTGTTTTCGTAATGTTTCGAAGGGAGACAACGTTCGTGACCGCCTGTTAGCTCTTCTCATATGAAAAAAGGGGGTGGGGTGGGGTTGAAGTTTGTGGGGGTCTTCTCTTAATGGAAAGAATTTGTTCCCACATGAGCAAATTCTTACCTTTTAGTTTCGATACAGATGATGGGAAACAAAAATAGTTTTAAAACGATTCACTACCCTGAAAGCGTGTTGATTCGCCTTAAAATAATATCGCATAGTTGGTGATATTGAGTTGTTACAAAGGGGAAAAAGATATATCTGATATAATTTTAATTTCAATTGAATTATTGTTAGCTCACCTGAGCCGAATGTCCGTGGGCGGGGGGGGGGGGGCTATTGTGATCGCTCACCGTCTGTCGTCCGTCCATCCGTCCGTTCACAATTCCTTTGAACGACATTTCCTAAACCAATGAACAGATTTTAACAAAACTTGGCAGAAATGGTCTTTGGGTGGTCCTCTCTCAAAGTTGTTCAAAGAATTTCATTCCATGCACATCTCTAATTGCCATGGCAACGAAAATGGGAAAATAATGAAAAAAAAAAAATAAAATAAAATAAAAATCTTCTTCTCTGAACCAAGAAGGCCCAGGATCTCTACCAAGATTGTTCGAATTATAGCCCTGGGGCAAAAATGGCCCCCGCGCCAGGGCCCACTGGTTTTACATAAGCTTACATGTACATAGGGAAAACCTTTAAAAAGCTTCTTGTCTGAAACCTGAAGGCCAAGGTCTTTGATATTTGGTATGAAGCTTCATCTAGTTGACTCCTACAAAGGTTGTTCAAATTATAGCCCTGGCGAAAAAAATAGCCCCGCCCCGGTGCCGACTGGTTTTACATAGCCTTATATTGGAAAACTTGTCTGAAACCAGAAGGCCCAGGTCTTTGATACTTGGTCTGAAGCTTCACCTTATGGATCTCTAAGAAGTTTGTTCAAATAATAGCTGTGGGGCGACAAATGGCTCCACCCCGGGGCCTTCATGTTTTACATAGGTTCATAATTATAAGGACGACCTTTAAAATCTTCTTGTCTGAATCCAGACGGCCCAGGTCTTCGATATTTGGTATGAATCTTCGCCTAGTGGACCTCCACCAGGATTATACAATTTAAAGACCTGGGACCAAAAATGGCCCCACCCTGGGACCCACTGTTTAAACATAGAACCTTTAAAAAATCTTCTTGTCTGCAAACAAAAGGTCCAAGTCTTTGATATTTGGTATGGAGCTTCATCTGGTGGACCTCTTCAAATTATAGCCGCTGGACCAAAAATAGCCCCGCTGCGGGGCCCACTGGTTTTATTTAGGCTTTTATAGGGTAACCTATTATAATCTTTTTGTCTGAAACCAGAAGGCCTAGGTCTTTGATAATTGGTATGAAGCTTCATCTAGCAAACCGCTACAAGGATTATTCAAATTATAGCCCTGGGGGCAAAAATGGCCCCGCCTCGGGCCCACTGGTTCTACATAGACATATATAAGGAAACCCTTTAAAAATCTTCCTGTCTGAAAGCACAAGGCCAAGGTCTTTGACCTTTCCTATGAATTTTTATCTAGAAGACCTCTACCAAGATTGTTCAAATTATTGCTCTGGGGCCAAAAATTGCCGCAACCCAGGGCCCACTGGTTTCACATAGATTTACATATGGTAAACCTTTGAAACATTGTCTTGCCTGAAATCAGAAGGCTCAGGTCTTTGACATTTGGTATGAAGTTTCATATGGTGGACCTCTACACAGATTGTTCAAAGTTTAGCCCTTGGGCCAAAATGGCCCCACTCCGGGGCATAATTGTATTTGCATGGACTTACATAGGGATAACCTTTAAAAAACTTCTTGTCTGCAACCAGAAGGCCCATGTCTTTGATATGTGGTACGAAGCTTCATCTAATAAACCGCTACAAAGATTATTCAAATTACAGCCCTGGGGCCAAAAATGTCCCCGCCTCGGGGCCCACTGGCTTTACAAAGACGGAAAAACCTTTGAAAATTTTGTCTGAAACCAGAAGGTCCAGGTCTTTGGGTCTTTGATATTTGGTATCAAGCTTCATCTAGTGGACCTCTACCAAGATTGTTCAAATTATAGACCTGGGGCCAAAACTTGCACTGCCCCGGGGCCCACATGTAAATTTCTCAGCTGTGGCGAGCGATATAAGGCCATCATGATCCTCTTTTTCGAATATTGTCGTGGCTGTTTAACCGTTCAGATATTTTTTTTTTATGTTGTGAGGATCTGAACTGGAAAGATACACTTGATAATGATAAAGTCAGTTTCACAGCCCCAAAAAACTGAACCGAAAGCAGCTTATTCAAATGAATATATTGAAAATATGAATAAGTTTAGATTAAAAATCTGATATTCTTTGTATTACTGCTCAAAACATATATTGTGGTTACCCGTCAGAACCGCCTCGACTAGCGGTTTTAACAATGTTTTTGAGCAGAAATAATATAAAAATAAACATAATATAGACCGCTACAAACCCCAGTTTTACAACATATTTTCAGTATATTTGAATAGGCGTGTTTTCGAAAAGTGGAAACATGATACGTATCATATTCCCCTGTTACAACCTTCAGGGCAATGAGTATGGTTTAAGGGGAGACAACCCTAACACTTAAATATTTATCTCCCTGATCAATAGGAACCTGTCCTTCGAGTAAACTAGCCACTGGACGGGTGTAATATATAATGTGTATATTTGTACATGTATATTTGATATTTTGTATTTGTTTGATTGAAGTTTTTCGTTCCCGTCAACACTGTATAGGTAATTTTTGAGACGTTGCTTCCAATTTTGTTGGACTTTTACCTGACATTGAGATGAAATGACATCTCAAGCCCTGTCGCCAAATGAAATCAATAGGGTTTATAAGCATGGACGCTGTGCAGGCTTTGATCCTCTAAGCGGTTTACCAGTACTCGTGTGCGGGTCGGTTTCAGCTCTGCATGGAAGCATCATGCAACCCATCTATTTCTTCAAGCCCCGATGGGCGGGGGTCATTATTCAATGATACTTTGTAAGCTTCTTTTTTCTATATGAAAGCTATTCATATTATCTTGGGCAAATATTCTTGATGTTGGGAGATAGAAAATGTAAGACTAGCCACAGAAATTTTCATTTTACTGACGTGACTATATATAGCATCAACGTCTAGGAGTTAGAGTACCCTTTGAAGGAATGAGGAACATGTGATTTCTTAAATGGGTCTTTGATCCAGAGTCTACAAGGAACTAAGAAGATGCTTTATTATATGACGTCGCGTCTAAGAGTGTAATAACGTCATATATTACATGCATTACAGAGAAATACCATGATTTCTACCAGACATAAACTTGGTATTTTCCTTTTTGCTAAGAAGAAATATTTCCTCTTAGCCGAGGAAATAAATCCCTTCAGCTGGAACTACTTTATGTACAAGATACGAGATCCCCCTTTACAGTGAAATTGTTCTATTCAAACGCGGGAAAGTTTCAATCACGGCGACGTTATTCATGACGTCATTGAAATGGCGTCTAAGAAATATCAACAGACGTTCAGAATGCGTGACGTTTGAGTCGGATGCAACGCTGAAACAAAAGAAAACATGGATATGACCATTGATTAGGATGTAATTTTTGCTTTATTTAATCTAACGTTTTACTTGTTTTATCACTGAAACACTTTGTTTCTTCTATTTTTGTTCAAAACTGTAGAAAGCGCTTTCAAAATGGCGCCCATCCAGTTGTTCTTCCACCCAGATTCTGTAACACTTCGCTGATTGAACCGTTTACATGAGCTGTAAACAGTCAACTGAACGGGCATTCAGATCCAAAATTCAAGATCCAAACTCTCCTAAAAGTCTATGGAAGTGCATGTAATATACAGATTATACATTTCTCCTATTTGAAATATGGGATTTATAAACCTCGGGAGGTAAAACAATCTGTTAAAGAAACTCGTGCTTCGCACTCGTTTCTTTATCGGATTGTTTTACCTCCCTCGGTTTATAAATCCCATATTTCAACTAGGAGAATGAATAATCTATATGTAATAAATTCGATAATCCACTAGTGGATTAAATATGCAAATTAGTTAGATACGCCCCGTAACGTTACATGTACGACGTACTTAACGACGTCGCGTTTACTAATGGCGGAATATTGACATTTTTGTTAAACAATCGTTAATAAAATGCGTTTTAAATATCATATGATAAATAAAATCTTGCATTCGTGCTCATGTATTAGTGAATTTATTTAACTCGTTGAGGAAAAGGGATAAAATGCTCGGCAAAGCCTCGTATTTTTTCCCTTTCCCTCAACTCGTTTAATAATATCAATAATACATGAACACCAAGAAAGATCCTCTATTTATGTCACTCCTGAGCTTCAATTCAAACATTCAACCAGCCTGTCGAATGCCGTTTTCCTCGCATAGATTAATGGTATTATTTAAATAACCATTTTAACGTTATTTGGCTATCTGCAAATAGCCATGCAGTTGACTGCAAATAGCCACTTCGTATAATTTATAATAATATTCTTGGTAAAAATCGCTTTCCATTTGTAATGTCCTCATTCGGTGCATTGAACACTGTTATTTTTCTAATGTGTGGTGCAAACAGCTTGTTTATCGTCCTTGATTTCATATAGGAGCGGTCTAGTGCCAGTTAGGTGGCAATCAGTTAACTGGCAATAGCGATTTCACGTTAAAACCACAACTGCATCAACATCGCTATTACCAGCTGACTGTCATTAGCGATTTTTACGTAAACTCGCTATTGCCAGTTGCCTTGCAAAATTGGTTTAAACTGTATTTTATTTGTATCATAACATATATAACATGTAAAGGTTACAAACAATATAACAATACAAATGGGATTCAGAAGGAAGTCATTTGACGTGCTGTATCTGTATCCCGCATGTTACACAGTGGTAAGACAAATAACCTGTGACTTGAAATAATGACTTATCAGTAATGACGCTCTGTGATTAAAACTACAAATATTGTAATGGTAATTATGCCTAAATATTTATAGTATCAAACTATGTTACGAGCTGGAACAGTGTGCATCACAAAGTAAACCAAAGTTATTTTATATAATTATATTTATATTCCATGCTGCTGGAGGTTCCACGGGGAGGAGAAGGGTATTTACCAAATAAAGTAGGGGTGGTCATCTCAACACAAGTAGCAAGAATTTTGTGTAGTCACCAAGTAGTGTTTTCGAATTACATATCATAATCAATCTACGTATTTTAAGAGAGATTGGATCGAGCATGCCGACAAAAGTTATCTTCGACCATTCTGTATTTAAGGAAACAGTTGAATGAAAAGATTTAGGAAGTAGGCTTTGTTCTTATTATGAAGTCTTGCACAGCTAAGAATAGCCTCGTATTTTGTTCAAAGGATAGTTCTGGATTGCCAAAAAGTAGTACATTAAGAGTCGGCTGGCACAGTTCAGATACCTTATTTAGGAGTTCCTCTCTAAGGTTTGCAAAGCGATCGCATGAGAAAAAGAAGTGGTAAGTGTCTTCTACTGATCCACATGTACATGTAGGACTGTCAATGATATTCTTAGAGAACAGATGTTCATTTAATGAACTACATTTTGTTCTTAACCTAGCATGGTGAACCTGACCAAGTCTTTTACCTGTGGAATAGTATTTGGGTAGCACATTCAAGTTGGCATTTATCTTTGATTTGAAGGCATTATGGCTGGGTGAATCAGGTATATGTTCTGGGAGATTATTCCAGTCATGAATCACAGAAGGCGGAAAGGAGTTATAATAATATAAAGGAGTTATAATAATTCTGCGTGCTTGCATGTATTGTTCGTGTATTATTTGCGTCCCGCAACTAATAGGATGATGTTCTGCCGACAGAAGGAGGAACGAGACGGGTCAAATAATCAGGAGATAATCCGTTTTGCATCTTACAAAATAATTGAAGTTTATGTTATGTCGTCTCGACAAAGTTTTCCAACCAGTTTCCAGTATAAGTGAATTGATAGAGACAAGTTTTGTGGCACCTGTAACAATTCGCGCAACTTCATTCTGAGTTTTTTTTCAAACTCATGCAATTATGACGTTACACCGTCTAATGTAAAGGTAATCGACTAGTGACGTCATAAATTTGCAGTTTTAATGACGTCACTCGTCACGCTCTTGCCTGTCGTGATTTGTTGTGGAATAAAACACAGTTATTTTCCATTGCCTATATAGGCGCGCTGTGTTAGAATATGAAATAAAGTGACATGGACTGCTAACAAGAACTAGTACACATATTATTTCCAGTTAACTGCCAATAGCAATTTTAACGTAAAATCACTATCAATAGTCACTTCGTTTAATTTATTGTTTTATGAGATTTTTTCACAAACCTTTCAGAGCGTCTGCAGCACACACCAGTTCGTATGTACTTGATGTCTTTAAGTCGAGTCCGAGATTTTTGGCGGGAAGAACAGCGTAAAAGGCTCCACCGAAACTAATATCAGTCACAACAGTACCATAGTGAGGAACTTCTACTCTGAGATCTGTAAATATCAGGGGACTTCTGTGTTAAAAAAGTCATTAAAAGAGGTTAATCGTCGTTTTTTTTTTTGTTTGTTTGTTTTGTGTTTTTTTTTGTTTTTGTTTTTTTTTTGTGTGCGTGTGTGTCCGCTAGTGGATTCAATATGCAAATTAGTTAGATGCGCTCCGTTACGTTACGTTAAATGTACGACGTCCTTAGCGCAGCCGCGTTTACTAATGGCGAAATACTGACAGTTTTGTAAATCAATCGTAAATAAAATGTGTTTGTTTTACTGTCATATGATAAATAGAATCTTGCATTCGTACTCATGTTTTATTGAATTTACTGATTAAACTCGTTGAGGGAAAGGGATAAAATGCTCTTGAATTTATTAAACTCGTTGAGGAAAAAAGATAGAATGTTCTTGAATTTCTTAAACTCGTTGAGGAAAAGGGATAAAATGCGCGGCAAAGCCTCGCATTTTATCCCTTTTCCTCAACTCGTTTAATAAATTCGAAAATACATGAGAACTCATGGTAGATCCTCTGTATGTTTTGGTCTGTGATTTTTACCGTATTTGCCCTTAATATTTGGACACCCAAACTCCTTACCATGCTTTTTGATGATTGTTCTAAAATCTGAACAAGTATGGTTTACTGCCCGATCTTGTTAATGACGCTGATGAAATGTTGCATAATCTGTATTCTGCAGTGCCTCGTCTTGGAGTGCCCTGTTTGCTCAGGCCTGTGTGTGCAAATACAAATCTTGTAAATAATTTGAGGGCCACAAGGGAGATAAGTTACTGTTGTAATTGTGGCACCCTTTTGAAATAAAGACTTTATTGCACGACCCGCAGAAAAAGCGACCGACTGAAGTCGGTTGATTTTCTAAGAGTGACCTAAAATCACCGTGTCATTCCGTCAGTCTGTCTGTCCGTCCGTAACCCGTTTGTGAAAATTGGTGATAGTGACTTAACAGATTGGAATATTTAAATAAATTTTGGCATACTGATAGATATCAATGAGATCTAACCAATGAACTTGCCAAATATTACATACCATTTAGTATAGCCTCGCCGAGGCGAAAAATGTGAAAATTTTCGAACTGCTTCTCCTCGGAAACCGTTGAGCCGATTGAAGTCAAATTTCATATGGAGCCTCTATGGGATGGGAAGAACCAAAATTTGCTCATGGGGTCCAGGTCACATGACCAAAATGGCCGCCAAGCCATATATGGTAAAAACCTTTAAAAAATAGTCTTCTCCAGAACCACCGGGCAGATTTCCACGAAACTTGATGAATAGCAACTGGGACGTAGGCCCCTCATAAATTGCTAAAATGGTGACCCTGGGCAGACCTTGACCTTCTTTGTGCCTAGGTCAAATTTTGACACATATGCTTTTGTATTGGAAAAGTAAGAATGCATTTTATCCTGCAAACGATTCAGAATACAGTACTAAAGTATAAGATATATTTTTGCTCCTTACGATAAGGCGCATTTATTGAGGGAACCGTTTTAGGTCCAGGCCACATGACCAAAATGGCCGCCATACCCATATATGGTAACACTCATAAAGCTAAACACATCCGTCGGGTCGTGCACTTCAGCTGAAGCACTGGTTATTATTGTTGTTTTTATTATTGTAAATACTGTATTTTTCCAAAAAGCAGAAAGGATTTTCAACAAACCCAAAAGTCAGCCAACTAAAAGCAGTGTTAGTTAGTTATTTAGACAAATTATGGGTATTCCGATGGGTACAAATTGCGCACCTCTTGTGGCTGATCTGTTCTTGTATTGTTATGAAAGAGACTTCATGTTGTCGCTTTCCATTGATAACCAATCTGAAATTATTGAAGCTTTTAGCTCCACTTCTAGATATTTAGATGATTTATTAAATATTGATAATACCTATTTCGATGGGTTGATCAGTCAGATATACCCCCCAGAACTTCAGTTAAATAAAGCAAAATTTTCTGATACCGAAGCCCCGTTTTTGGATTAACATCTATCTATTGTAGATGGATTTGTTTCGTGCAACATTTATGATAAACGCGATGACTTTGATTTTGAGATTGTAAATTTTCCTTTTTTGGATGGTGATGTTCCTCGTGCGCCATCCTATGGCCTTTTATATTTCGCAATTAATTCGATTTGCTAGAGTGTGTAGTCATGTAACTGACTTCAACACTCGTAATAAGTAATTAACAGCTAAACTCCTTAATCAGGGTTATCGGTACCATAAACTACGCAAAGCCTTTTCAAAATTTTATAGACGCCATTCTGATTTAATTTCAAAATTCAATATTGGACTTAAATCTCTTCTGCAACAAGGTCTATCGGAACCCGAATTTTATGGTGACTTAGTATATAAATTCAGAAAAATATATAACCGCAATGACTTCAGCACCCAATTTCGTAAAATCATTCTTCGATATAAAAAGATTGGGTACAACATGAATGTTATACGACAGACTGCATGCATGGTATTTAACCCAATCACGGTTGGCAACTTTGCTTCCCTCTTTAATTGCACGCCGGTGGGTCAGGCCTCAGATTCTATGACGGCTCCAACGTAAAGGCTTATTGAGAATTAGAGAGATCTAATTCAAGGTAATGTTGGTTGGTGCCTGATGCTCTGTCTCTGGTCGGGCCCATCGGAGTCTAACTGTTGGTTTTCTTTTGCTCCAGCATTTCAGTGGTTTCTTGCTGTCGAGTCCTCACCGTTGTCTCACCTCTGTGGTTCTTTGATTTTTGTGTTCACGGAGATGTTGCACTGATGAGTTAGGAGACCTTCATGCGGACTGAACAAATTATTTGTCTAAATCGCGACGGAAGTAAGGGCGAGGATTGTGGCCACGTAAAATCGATTTAAGCCCCCCCAGTGGAAATCATTCCACTGACCGTTCCAAGGCGGTTCTTCTGTGGCGGTTTATTTATGGTGTTGTTTGTTACTTACTGTGTGTATCACTTGTGTCTTTGTATTTTGGATGGCCATATGACCATTTTGTGGGAAAGTAACTGTCCTTATGGCCTTCCTTTGTTAAGGTTTCCATTGTGGTCTGGTCGCTTAATGTTTGTGTTTCTTTCCCTTTGGTGTCTTTGATGGGTGGAGTAAGTTAATTGTATCGATTCCTGATCTTTGTTTTCACTTCTACTTTACACCATGACATCGGATTTCTGATAGTACATAGCGATGCCAATCTAATAAGCGTACATGTAGCATTCGCACGTGCATTTCAATTATGTTTATATATAATCATTAGGTGCAATTAAAAAGCAAACTGAAACCAACTTTCATAAATAATAGAATGACCTTGAAATATGAGCTAGCTCACGACAAAACCTACAATAAGACATGTGCCCCCCCCCCCCCCGATAACTCATATCAGCCTGCGCATCCATAAAGTCTAACCAGAGACTTCTCTTGAAGGAGCATTGAGCTCTTAGCTATCCTTAGAGCGCACAATGCGCAGGCTGATCTGAGTCTTCGTTGGGCGCACGTCTTATTGTAGGTTTTGTCGTGCGCTGGCTCATATCATATCTCACAAACCATAATTATATATTCCTGCTTTGCGCTAAAACAGTGTACAATTTCCATTTAGTTGTACACGATAAAACACCTTCGATTGGAATGTTTCAAGTTTCAACGGAGAGCGGCAGGAGTTGGTTATTATTCCAATGGATTCCCCGTGGAGCCAAACTCTACCCACATCACCCTGTCTACGCTTTTTGTCATGTAATAACATTACATTAAAATTGTTTTTGAAACTTTACGCTAATACTGTACTTACAACAGTTACTGTTTTGTATCGACAACTATATAGACTCAGTTCAATGGTTTTATTGCAAGTATTTAGCGACACAGGTTGATAGAAAGTCTCTGACTTTCTTCTGAATCCCTTTTGTATGATTTCAGTCATTTTTGCTTTGCATTGTGCATAGAGAATACGAATGAAATATGTTTAAACTAACATTGTAAAATTAAGAACCAGCAGATCAGCTGTAGAAGTAAGTCATTGATAAATTTCAGTTTTGAGGTCAGTTATAAAGTAGATCGAATCATGAGCCGGGGGCTCACTTCGTTTCATAAATATCATATTTTATGTTCACTCATGTAAGATTTATATATCACATGGGTATGTTATTTTAATAATTACGAAAACACGCCTATTCAAATAAATTGTAAATTTTATCACCGAAAAAATGAAACTTTTCAGACGAAGAATGGTTATAGTTACCTTATTTCTGTGCAAAATATAGATTGTGGGTACCAGTTAGAACCGCCTCATCGAAGCGGTTCTAACGAGTACCCACTATCTATATGTTAGAACAGAAATTTGCAAAATAAGGCTTACCCCTGTATACCTCAGTTTTACTATATAAAAGTGGGGTTCAAGAAGGTCAAATTATATAGACGTGTTTTCGTGATGGTTAACACGGTGTGCATATCATTAACTCACCTAGGGCAACGACATAGGCGGGTACGCTGAGAAACCTCACTTTCCCTGCTTTTCCATTGCTGTATTCCACAAAAGCTTCCACTGGTCCACATGGACACTGAATCACCACCTTCGTCTCTGGAGATACTGGCGGTTTCACGATTCCGCGGTCAACGATATATCGCCCAATGCCTATAATTGCATGCCCGCACATTGGTGCGTATCCTTCATTATGCATAAATATTACCCCTACATCGGCTTGTGCTATATCCGGTTCAACCATAACTATCCCATACATATCAAAATGACCACGTGGCTCAAAAATTATTAATTTTCTAATTTGATCTAAATGTTCACGCATATATCTTATTTTCTCTAAAATTGTCTCCCCTTTGATTTCCGGAAAACCCCTTTGCAGGACTCGTAACGGTTCCCCAGCCACATGCATTTCTGTTGTACTGAGCTGCATTTTGTTTTCCGCCATTTTTGCCTGCCTTCTTGAGCTCTTAAACTGTCATTCAATACGTTTGCAGACGTCAGTCTTTATACTGCTTATTTTTCAGAGAAAATAAGCCTTGACGTTACATGTGAATCGTCTGCTGGTTTCAAATATAGACTCGGGCCCTACTTTCTCTGAAAAAATAATTTGAAAAAAAAAATAAATAAATAAATAAATAAATAAAAAATGTCATCTGCTGTGAAATTTAACAACACTTCTGTGGGACTTTAAGGGTTCAGCTTTAAAGTGCATTTGGTATGCAAAAGTATTTGCGTCCCATCACGAAAACAGACCTATATTATTCTGACCCCCAGGAACCTCAGTATAGTAAACTGGGGTTTACAGGGGTAGACCTTATTTTTCTAATTTCTGCTCTAAAATATAGATTGTGAGTACTCGTTAGAACCGCCTCGATGAGGCGGTTCTAACGTGTACCCATAATCTATATTTCGAGCAGAAATAAAACAAATATCACAATTCTTCATCTTAAAATCTTAGTTTTCTGGCGAAAAAAAACTTGTAATGTATTTGTATAGGCGTGTTTTCGTAATGTTTAGCTATAATTTAAATGTTCACATTTAAAAAATAAATAAAAAAAATAAAATAAACAAGTCCAATTCTGTCACCACAAATGGCCAGGCTACTTGAAACCACAGGAGCCTGGATGTATCTGTCGGTACGAATGTGTAAAGTACTGATGTTTATACACTCGGAGTGTTTATAAACTTCTGACGACTTTTGTGCATTTGCAATAAATAAACGTTTAATCTCTCGATTCACAGCAATAGTTTCGAAATAATTAAAGGATAAGAAACAGCATAATTGCTTTTTAATCAGGTATAAAATAAAAGATGATTTTATGTTTATTAGCCCTCATCTTGCTGAATATTCATTTAAGCCACACCCATTTCTGGCCATCAACCAATCAAATTACTTGATGTAATTTTTTTGCTACAAATTCATAAACTGAATGCCAAACAGCGACTTAAGAAGCCATCTGATATGGATCTACACTGTTTGCAAAGACAGGGGTTGTCATGAACACCAAGATAAGGGTTAGGTAACGTGAGATGAAAAATTTACCTTGCATCGGATATTGTTTGAAGAAGTAGTGGGCGAGGTTTTGTTTATTATATAGACTGATAAATAAACAACCAAACTCATGTGTATGATATCTTTGATATGAGCCTCGTCAAGCGAATTTGTGTATTCGAGCATTCCGTCTTGATAAATTTCAACTGCGCATGCCCAGCAATTCAGAGGGGCCATGGATCTGGTTTTCTGTCTGAAGGTTCCTCTTGGTTCACTTCTTGTATGAGCGAGCAGCGAAGACTCTGGCGAGACTGCGCGGATGCGCAGGCTCGCCTGAACTTTCACTGCTCGCATAGGCGATAAGTACCAAAATCGCTTGACGGGGCCCATGTGATACATGGATAAATACCGTTTAGTCAACGGAGCATCCAAATGCACAGCACGTGTAGAATGAAAACAGTCGAAACGACTTCCAGTTCAGACTTATTATTCAAGTGAAGTAACGCGGTCATGTCAAACAACTATTATTAAGAAATATTTACATTTTCAGTCTAAAGTCTAATGTAATCCATGAACGCATCGAGTTGCGTGATTTTCATTGACGTCAAGTGACGTCAGTCTATACAATGGTTCTCTATGGGCGTTGTTGACGTCAACTCTTTTCCGCTCTTTGTAGAAAAACAGCGTGTAAATGTTTTTCAGCTTTAGAAGTTTGCCCTATAAGTATTTGTTTCGTCCAGTGATTAGAGGCAAAGAATGTAAATGTAAAAAATAAACTTAATTTTTTCTGCTTTTCATGAAAGTATGAACTAAAATTCATTTCTTAAAAAAAAGCCCTATTTAGAAAAGAAGTCCCTATCTTTGCGGAATTCGTCAGATTTTAAATGCATGCATCACGAAAACACGCCTATATAATTTTGACCCCCTTGAACCCCACTTTTATATAGTAAAACTGGGGTTTCCGGAGGTACGCCTTATTTTTCTTATTTCTGCTCTAAAATATAAATTGTGGGTTCTCGTTAGAACCGCCTCCATGAGGCGGTTCTAACGTGTGCCCACAATCTATATTTTGAGCAGAAATAAGAAAAATATCACAATTTTTCATCATAAAATTTTCATTTTTTCGGCGATAAAGGTGGCAATGTATTTGTATAGGCGTGTTTGCGTAATGATGACGCACTTGCACACCTTTCACATCTGTTCCATCAGTCTCTTGATACGAGTGAAATCCTAAAAGAATGTCCTAGCAACAGTTGTCCACTCTTTTAAAAGGAGTAGCCCTTGGTTGTAATTTTCGCCCTATACCCCTGACTTGTGTTCCATGTAAATTGCTTGAACATATAGTCTGCCCACTTGGAATAACATAAACAAGATGCATTCAGAAAAATGCATAGTTGTGAAACTTAATTGAGCACAAATGGGGACAGGTGGGCGCATTTATTTTGGACTGAAATCTAAATTATTTAGATTTCGGCTTTGAGTGTGGGGGTGGGGAGACTCTCGAATGGAGATATTCCTTTGCTACAGAAAACAACGGTGCATGATTCTTCCGATGGTGCTCTAGTTTTGTCTTGGGTCACACAAAGGGACTGTTCTTGGCCCATTGTTATTCTTCCTGTACATTTCAGACCCCTGCAGCAAGAGTTGACATTTACAAAGATTCCGTCTTCCCCCGGCCCATTGGAGATTGGAATTTATCATATGACGTCGCGTCTGAGAGTGTAATAACGTCATATAATAAATTCGATAATTCACTAGTGGATTAAATATGCAAATGAGTTAGATATGCCCGTTACAACGTTACATGTACGACGTCCTTAACGACGTCGCATTTACTAATGGCGCAATAATGACATTCTTGTGAAAAAATGGTGAATAAAATGCGTTTTAATTGTCATATGATAAATAGAATCTTACATTCGTGCTCATGTATTATTGAATTTATTAAACTAGTTCAGGAAAAGGGATAAAATGCTCGGCAAAGCCTCGCATTTTATCCCTTTTCCTCAACTCTTTTAATAAATTCAATAATACATGAGCTTATTGAATTTATTAAGCTCGTTCAGGAAAAGGGATAAAATGCTCGGCAAAGCCTCGCATTTTATCCCTTTTCTCAACTCTTTTAATAAATTCAATACATGAGCACTCATGTAAGATCCTCTATGACTTCCCGATTCAATCATTTTCACGGCTGATAATGCTAAGGATAGTGAAGGTTAGCTTCTTTGTTGACTTCATCACGAAAACACGCCTATACAAATACATTGTCACCTTTATCGCCGAAAAATGAAACTTTTAAGATGAAAAATTGTGATATTTTTCTAATATCTTCTCAAAATAAAGATTGAGGGTACTCGTTGGAACCGCCTCGACGAGGCGGTTGTAACGAGTACCCACAATCTATATTTTACAGGAGAAACAAGAAAAAATAAGGTTTACCCCTGTAAACCCATGTTTTACTATATAAAAGTGGGGTTCAAGGGGAGTCAACTTCCCGTATCACAGGTCCTGGTGTGTGAAGGTTATTTGACGTATAATAGAAGAGAAGGCAATGATCAGGAATCGATATAATTAACCCACAGCTAAATAGAAGTGGAGGCAATGATCAGGAATTGATACAGTTAACCCACAGCTCCCATCAGAGGCACCAAAGGGAAAGAAACACAAACATGAAACAACAGACCCTAATGGAAACATCAATAGCGGAAAGTCAAAAGGACAGTTACTTTCCCACAAAATGGACAATGGCTATTCAAAAGCGACACAAACACCCAAGGCAAACCAAAACAAAAATAAACCGCCACAGAAAAACAGCCTTGGAACGGTCAGCGGAAACGAATTCCACTGGGTGCGGGGGGGGGGGGGGGGTGAAATCGATGGCCACAACCCTCGCCCTTACTTCCGTCGCGATTAAGACAAATAATTTGTTCAGTCCGCATGAAGGTCTCCTAACTCATCTGTGCAACATCTCTGTGAAAATAGTCTGATTCAGCGACCCCGTTCCCTCCTCTTTTATCAAGGGGCGGGATACCTTGCCTGTCTTTCTTCTGGCTATTGATATATCTGTAGACGTCTCTTAGATTTTCCTTTACATCACCTACCAAGTTATTCACATACAAAACATGTTTTTTTTATTTTTTTATATCAGTCTTGATTTAAAGTCTCTAATTTTGTCCGGAGTTTACCACTTCCCGTCCTTTTTGCATTTGCATGAATCTTATTCCTTCTGCGATTTTTTTCTTCTTATCTCTGGTGTTAACCAGGGAATAGAAGATACAGACCTCCTAGTTTTTGAGGGGATATGATTTTCGGCCGAAGTATTTATGAAAGAAGTTATCAAATCGAAGTTCTCCTGGACAGACCGAGCATCTGAATGACCATACGTATTTCTCCTTACAAATCTGAGCGCATCCTTCCTCATAGTTTCATAGTCACCTTTCTGATACGAGTACACCTTCCTCCAAGGTTTATTTATTGGTATACTTGTTTGATTTGAGGTTTAACGTCCCCGTCAACACTGTAAAGGTCATTTTGGAGACGTTGCTTCCAATTTTGTGGGACTTTTACCCGATATAGGGTTTATTAGCATGGACGGTCCGCCTCGCACCGCGGTTCCTGGACAGGCTTAGATCCTCTAAGCGGTTTACCAGTATACTAGTGTGCGGGCCTAATTCAGCGCTGCGAGGAAGCATCATGCAGCCCATTATTTCTTCAAGCCCTTATTGGTGGAATGTGAACTTTTAGATATTCGTAGACAATATCACTTAGTTTATCTGGAGACTGAATGTCTTCAAACTGTCCTGGCAAAGTCGTATTAATTCTTATTATGAGTAGGGAAGTTAACAATTTGTTCAAAGCCATGATCGTTCATAATGTTCAATAAATATTTGTCTCCTCGGACTACTGACTCGGCATCTGTAAACACGCCACTACAAATTAAACGGGGATGGTTGATAAAAGCAAAGACCAACTTGTCTTGTATGAAAAGTTGGGCGTGTGAGCCCAGGGGCGTAGCCAGGCAAATGCTGAAGTTGAAGCCCACAGCGCACGCCTTCGGCGTGGGTCGAGTGCCGAAGGCAAGAGTGGAGGGGAGAGGACGAGAGGGGGGTTACCCCACTCTCGTTGGTGGGGGTCCGGGGGGGGCTCCCCCGGGAAAATTGTGAAATTTTAATACGATTTGGTGGCCACTGGTGTCATCTGGAGCAGTATTTTTACTTATCTCTTATCCGATTTTTACGCCAATTTGTTTGCATTTTTCGGTTATTTTTCGTTTGTATGTAAGTCACACTTCAATAAAGCCAACACTGATTAAGGCCTTTTTGTGGTTTACTTTTGTGGTTTCGTGCATCTGAGTTATTGGAGTAGTTGGTTGTCGCAATATAATCCCCTGTTACGGGGAAGGAGTTGGTTGTTTGCTGTTAAGTTTTGGGGTTTTGGTGGTTCATTTATGAAGAAGGGCGCCACAATACGGACCGACCATTTGCTGGTTAGATGAGCTGCATCAGAACCACAACGAGGGTCAGGTACTAAGATCTTTTAAGGCAGCCCTCAAATGATTTTGTTGCTCACCCTTCCAATGGGTGTTCTCCCATCCCCTTGTTGGCTTGGATGGTTTGTGTCCTTGATTGTGGCATGTCCTGGGTATCTTCATTTTTTAATTTTAAGTGTTAATTTCGTATTCATTCTTCCTCCTGGTACATGAGATAAGCTGTGTTCTTTGACTGTGGCTGTTTCTTGGACTTTCTTATTATCATGGTAAGACTGTGAGTTTTCCACTCAAGGCTTTGCACGCTTTGCAAATAAGTAATTTTAACTGTATGCATGAAGTGCATTTATTCCATTAACATGCTCTTTGAGACGCGATGACACAATGAACATGTTCATGATATAAATGGACTGTATGTAAAGCAGACTAAGGACCGGCTGGACTGAGGGCTAATGACAAATAAATACACTTTGAGGAATTTATTTCATATGGTTATTCTACATAGAAGTGGAGGCAATGATCAGGAATCGATACAATCAACCCACAGCTCCCATCAGAGACACCAAAGGGAAAGAAACGCAAACATGAAACAACACTCCGAATGGAAACACCAATAGCGGAAAGCCAAAAGGACAGTTACTTTCCCAAAAAATGGCCAATAGGCTATCCAAAATAAAATAATATAAGCGACACAAACACCTAAAGACAAACCTTAACAAAAATAAACCGCGACAGAAGAACCGCCTTGGAACGGTCAGCGGAAACGAATTCCACTGGGGGGCTTAAATCGATTTTACGTGGTCACAATCCTCGCCCTTTCATTAAAATGTTGCTGTAATCATGTAGTGCAGACAAATATTGTACACTAAAGATTCCCGACACTTCAAGATAAACTGCAAACTCGAAACACCTTAGAATCGTCTCTGACAATAGCCATTTTCGATTATCTACTGGAGTTTATTCAGGTTTCATAATGTAGACGAAGGTGCCTCTGAAAATGTGACATAATGTTTTTTGTAATTTCTTATGTGAAGGCATACTTGGCAAAATATTGTTGAAGCCCGGGCTTCCGCCTGTCTACTATACGCGCCTGGAGCCTACGAAAAAAACGGCATTTTGGGGATTTAAATTTTGAATTCATATGCATCACCTATTTGGATGTTCACTGATACGCGCAAAATAAATCACTCATTGTGGGCGTGGGGATCATTCGCCCTTATTAATTCCATACGGCTGTAGCATATTTAACCGCCGAATCCAGTAGGTTTCCCGGATTGTTCTTGCTGCATCGGACCAGTTTGGATCATGGTCAATGCAGCGCAAGGAAGCATAACCACTGAAGTCTGAATTGCTCGGCTACAGGTGCTCTGACCATTTAAAATAGAAGTAGAGGCAATGATCAGGAATCGATACAATTAACCCACAGCTCCCATCAGAGACCACAACGGGAAAGAAATACAAACATGAAGCAACAGACCCCAACGGAAACAACAACAGGGGAAAGCCAAAAGGACAGTTACTTTTCCACAAAATGGCCAAAAGGCTATCCAAAATAAAATAATATAAGCGACACAAACACCCAAAGACAAACCATAACAAAAATATCAAAGTTTAAACCTTTCCGATTGTCTTTCAGTCAACGTTTGGTTACTAACTTAACATTCACTTTATATTCATAACCAGGCAATGTAGGCCCTATTCGGCAACCAGACTTATCTCACACCTTTATAAAAGAGTGAACTTAGCCTGGGTGCACATACATTGAACCAGCTGAGACTGATCATGAAAGTTTTTATACGACCAATCTCTCCCTCCCATTGTTTCAAGAAGGACAGCTGTCAGTGTTTTGGCGAAAGAGCGTGTACTGTACTAGTTAAACGCTTATGTATAAGTTTCCAAGGCAAAGTATGGATAGGATAAAGGGAATAGGGACACCTTCAGGAGAGGCTATTCTTGCAAAATTGGGGTCAAGGAATTTGCTCCTGAGGAGCAAATACTTTCATTTAAGAGTAGGACCCTTTTTCAGTTGGACAGGCCTTATAGAAAAGTCCACAGGAAGTTCCGAAAGTTGTCTCCCTTTGAAAATTGGCGGAACAATCTGCCAGGTGTTCCCATTCCCCTTAATTGATCGACTCGACATGACCTAACTATTAAAATTGCATGGCAAGGGACTACGTTGCCCCTGCCACAGTTCCGTGAAATCAGCACCCCTGTAAACCCCTCTCTATATAGAGAAAACTTGGGTCTATAGGGGTATACTTTATTTTTCATATTTCTGCTCCAAAACATAGGTTGCGAGTACTCGTTAGAACCGCCTTAACCAGAAGGTTCGGTTATGACGGTCCTAACGAGCACCCACAATGTATGTTTGGGCATTAATTAAAATAAAATATCACACATTTTCATCAGAAAGATAGCTGTTTTTGAGATATGAAATAATGCACTATGTACCACGGATGTGTTAAATTTGTTTGTTTGATTGTTTTAATTGAGGTTTTGTGACCCTGTCAACAATATTTAGGTCATTTTGGAGACGTTAATTCAAATATTGTGAGACTTTTACCCGACACTGAGATGAAATGACATCTTAAACTTAACCCTGCCACCCAAACAAACCAAAAGGGTTTATATGTAGAGACGGTCCGACTCGCAACACTTTACTTTGCCTGGGCAGGCTTAAACCTTCTAAGCGGTTTACTCGTACTCATTTGCGGTCGGTTTCACCTCTGTGTGGAAGTATCATGCAGTCAAATCTGCTGCGCCAAGCCCCAGTGGGCGGGATCCCAGGATATGTTACCGTAATGTAAAAGTTAGATCTCTAATCGCAGCGGGTTCGAACCTCCCTCGGAAAGTCGTGTTGTCTCTCTCTCTCTCTCTCTCTCTCTCTCTCTCTCTCTCTCTCTCTCTCTCTCTCTCTCTCTCTCTCTCTCTCTCCACCTTTCGGCTGCAAAAAAAATGAATAATCTTGAAAGGCTGTAAAACCTAAATAAAAAACTGCGTTTTACCAATTTAGCCACTGATTCAGTCATACGTAACCACAATTAGTTATGGGTGTTTCAGAATAAAGCCAGTGGACCACGAAAATAAATCGAAAAGAAAACCACATTTTACACAGATATTTCATCCGTAAAGTAATTTGCGATTTCGTAAATATTTTCGACTGATATTGAAATGGATTGATGTAAAATTCAATCCGACTTTGTTTCCTTGCAAACTTCATTTTCCGGCATTTTTTTGGCAAGTTGTGTGATAAGTTCGAAGAACAGAAGTCCAAGGTACATATTACTTTTCTTCATTGTTTTTCTGCATTATAGGCTTAAACCAGTGCTTCAGCTGAAGTGCACGACCCGCCGTATGCTTTTAGCTTTATGAGTGTTACCATATATGGGTATGGCAGCCATTTTGGTCATGTGACCTGGGCCTAAAACGGTTCCCCAAATAAATGCGCCTTATCATAAGGAGCAAAAATATATCTTATACTTTAGTACTGTATTCTGAATCGTTTGCAGAATAAAATGCATTCTCACTTTTCCAATACAAAAGCTTACTTGTCAAAGTTTGACCTAGGCACAAAGAAGGTCAAGGTCAACCGAGGGTCACCATTTTAGCAATTTATGATGGACCTACGTCCCAGATGCTATTTATCAAGTTTCGTGGAAATCTACCCAGTGGATCTGGAGAAGACTATTTTTGAAGGGTTTTTACCATATATGGCTTGGCGGCCATTTTGGTCATGTGACCTGGACCCCATGAGCAATTTTGGTTTCCCCCATCCAATACAGGCTCCATATGAAATTTGACTTCAATCGGCCCAACGGTTTCCGAGGAGAAGCAGTTCGAAATTTTTCACATTTTTCGCCTCGGCGAGGCTATACTAAATGGATATTTGGTATGAAGCTTCACCTAGTGGACCTCTACCATGAATGTTCAAATTATAACCCTGGAGCCAAAAATGGCCCCGCCCTGGGTCCCACTGGCTTATATAAGGCAAATCTTTAAAAATCTTCTTGTATGAAACCAGAAGGCCCAGGTCTTTGATATTTGGTATGAAGCTTCATCTAGTGGACCTCTACCAAGATTGTTCAAATTATAGCCCTGGGGCAAAAATGGCCACGCCCAATGGTCACTCATTTTTCAGGCTTATATAGGGAAAACCTTAAAACATGAATCATCTTATCTTAAACCAGAATGCCCAGGTTTTGAGATATTTGGTATGAAGCATCATCTAGTAGACGTCCTCCAAGATTGTTCAAATTATAGCCCTGTGGCCAAACAACCAAAACCAGAAGGCCCAGGTCTTTTATATTTGGTATGAAGCTTCATCTAGTAGACCTCTACCAAGATTATTCAAATTATAGCCCTGGGACCAAAAAGGCCCCGCCCAAGGGCCCACTGGTTTTACAAAGGCTTATATAGGGAAAATCTTTAAAAATCTTATTGTCTGAAACCAGAAGGTCCAGGTCTTTGATATTTGGTATGAAGCTTGATCTTGATGACCTCTACCAAGAGTTTTAAAATTATAGCCCTGGGACCAAAAATTGCCCCACCCTGGGGCCAACTGGTTGTACATAGACTTATATCTGCCCGGGCCCATCGGAGTCTAAGTGTTGGTCTTCCTTTGTTCCAGCATATCAGTGTTTTCTTATAATACTGTCGAGTCCTCACCGTTGTTTTATCTCTGTGGTTGTTTGATTTTTGTGTTCACGGAGATGTTGCACTAATGAGTTCGGAGGCATTCATGCGGACTTAACAAATTATTGGTCTAAATCGCGACGGAAGTAAGGGCGAGGATTGTGGTCACGTAAAATCGATTTGCGTCCCCCGGTGGAATTCGTTTCACTAACCGGTCCAAGGCGGTTCTTCTGTCGCGGTTCCTTTTGTTATGCTTTGTCTTTAGGTGTGTGTGTGTCGCTTATATTGTTTTGATTTGGATAGCCAATTGGTCATTTTGTGGGAAAGTAACTGTCCTTTTGGCTTTTCGCTATTGATGTTTGCATTAGGGTCTGTTGTTTCATGTTTGTGTTTCTTTCCCTTTGGTGTCTCTGGTGGGAGCTGTGGGTTAATTATATCGCGTTCACTTCTACTTTATACAGGGAAACCCTTTAAAATCGTCTCTTTTGAGATCAGAAGGCCCTGGTCTTTGGTGTGAAGCTTCATCTGGTGGACCTCTTTTATCGTTGCTCAAATTATAGCGTGGGGAATGGCCTCGACCCGGGGCTCACTGGTTTGATATAGACTTATATAGGGGAAACTTATAAAAATCACCAGAAGGCCCAGACCTTTGATATTTGATATAATGCTTCATTTAGTGGAACTCTACCAAGATTGTTCAAATTATTGACCTGGGCCAAAAATTGCCCTTCCCCGGATCTCACATATAAATCTCTTAGCTCAGGTGAGCGATATAGGACCACTATGGTCCTCTTGTTTGTTTGAATTGAAGTTTAACGTCCCCGTCAACACTATTTAGGTCATTTTGGAGACGTTGCTTCCAATTTTGTGGGACTTTTACCCGACACTGAGATGAAATGACATCTCAAGCCCTGCCGCCCAATGAAACCAAAAGGCTTATATGCATTGGACGGTCCGACTCACACCACTTTGCCTGGGCAGGCTTAGTCCTTCTAAGTGGTTTACCAGTATTCATGTGTGGTCAGTTTCAGCTCTCCACGAAAGCATCATGCAGCCAAATCTATTTCTCAAAGCCCTGATGGGCGGGGCCCATCTAATGCACTTGAGTTGTTTTGTAAATGTTTGATCAAAGCGTCAAGCGCTATGAGCTGCTACCCAATGAAAAGCGACAGTACATCATGACGTTATACTGTTGCTAGCCAATGAAACGTCGCGTTATAAATGCAGGTGCATTAGATTAACCCGTAAGACGCCGAGAAAAACTACATCTGAAAATGTCGTCTGCTTATGACGTCTGCTGAAACATATTGCAAACTTTTTAAAGATATTTTTGCGTACAAGCAAACAGTGTGGGCCCAGACCAGACTACCAGACTGCTCTGAATGAGCAGTCTGATGTGGGTCCACACAATTTGCAAAAAAAAATACTTTTAAAGTAACCGGCAGACGTCAAAGCAGACGACAATTGTCGTGATTGGAGTTTTATCTAAATGTTCATTGTTTGGATATTATAATATCGTTCGTTTCTATATCTAGAATTTGAAGACTTCTAGTCCTTATGTCTGAGTGTGGGGATTACGTCCCCGTCAACACTATTTGGGTCAGTTTGAAGACGTTGCTCCCAATTTTGTGGGACTTTTACCCATAATTGAAATGAAATGACGTGATCCCAAACGTGAATGCAATCTGATATGAATCAATCTAATCTATAGTATAAAGTACTTTGACGTGGATCATTCTGATCCCAAGTGTGAACGCAATTTTATCACATGACGTTGCGTTTGAGAGTGTAATAACGCCATGTAATATTTTCGATAATTCACTAGTGGATTAAATATGCAAATTAGCTACATACGTACCGTAACGTTACATGTACGACGTTCTTAATGACGCCCCTTTTACTAACGGCGGAATATTGAATTTTTTGTAAACAATCGTGAATAAAATGCGTTTTAAATGCCATATGATAAATAGAATCTTGCATTCGTACTCATGCATTATTGTATTTATTTAACTCGTTGAGGAAAAGGGATAAAATGCACGGCAAAGCCTCGCATTTTATCCCTTTACCTAAACTCGTTTAATAAATTCAATAATATATGAACACCCATGTAAGATCCTCTATTTACATGGATCTTTGTGATTCCAAGTGTAAACACAGTTTGACGTGGATGGTTATGCTCTCTGGAATGAACTTAATTAGAAGTTAATGGTTCTGATCCTCGGGGTGGAGGCGATTTGATGTGGTCATTCTGATCCCATGTGTAAACGAAATCAGACGTGGGTCATTCTGGTCCAAAGTGTGAACGCAATTTCTCGAGGATAATTCTGATCTCTAGTACGATCGCAGTTTGATGTGGATCAGAATGATCCACAGAGGATCAGAGTGATCAACAGTGCGAATGCAATTTGATCGGAATCATTTGGATCCTTAGTGTGAACACAGTTTGATACTATTCATTCCGATCCTTTATGTGAACGCATTGATGATCTCCGGTGTGAATGCAATTTTATCTGGACCATTCTGATCCCCAATGGGAACGCAATTTGATGTGGATCATTCTAATCCCAAGTTTGAACGCAATTTGATGTGGGTTAGCTTAAAATCTATTTGATGTGGATCATTCTGATCCCTGGCGTGAATGCAATTTCATGTGAATCATTCTGATCCAGTGTAAAGTAGATCATTCTGATCTCACGCTTAAAAGCAATTCGATTAACCCTCTAGTGCCCAAACCCCTTTCTAGTGTGGAAAGAATTCTCAACCTGAAATATGTGATTCCTGTCAAGTAGTTAATCACAAAATCAAAGACATTTCAGGTATATATGTCCCAGATGTGATTTTATGGCATGTATCATATATGATACATCGGGCATTAAGTTTTCATGTATCATATATGATACATTTACTGTATGCTGTTTTTCTTAACCAAATTGAGGTATAGGATAAATACGGTTGGTACAATTTAATTCAAACATTAATTTAAACAATTTTAACACGGTAATATGTAACAGGGGAACAACAGAAATATTAAAATGCTGAAAACTGAGCATGGAATTTCATAAATTGTGCTGGTCCAAATTATTTCCTACAAAAGTCCATAGGCATCCAGCAGAGACTCAAATCAGCCAAGGTATTATCAACCTTGTGTACAAGTGTACCAAGTACAATCAATATATCTCAAAGGGTATATGAGCTATGGCCATAGCAAGATTATATTGTCAGGGGAGATAACTAAAAAACCAGGGCAACAAGAGTTGTGGCTCTTGTGCATGTTACGCCTGCTTAACTTCATGTGTACAACTGTACTGAATACCATCAATATGCCCCAAAGGGTATTTAGTTATATGGTGATCACAAGGTAGTCATACTTTTATATTGAATGGGGAGATAACTCAGATACCATGGCATCGAGAGTTATGGTTCTTGGGCATGACACAACTTCTCAACCTTGTGTACAATAAATATTGGAGATATGGCAATCACAATGTCGTCATACAATGCTAATGGAAGGGGATATAGCTCAAATACCATGGCTCCCAGAATTGTGGCTCTTGCACATCACACACCTCAAACTTGTGCACAATTGTGCCAATAATATCATATCTCAAAGGGTATTGAAGTAAAGGCCACCACAAGATTTTGTCGACGGATGGACAGACGGACATACGGACGGACATACGGATGGATGGGTGCCAGGCTGATTGCTATATCCCCAAACCCAATTGGTCGGGGGATAAAAATGAAGTATACCCCGGTAAAACCCAGTTTTACTACATGAAAGTGGGGTTTAAGGGAGTCAAGATTATTTAGGTGTGTTTTCATGATGAATGGCCAATGTATCATATATGATACACAAAACAAACGGCAGCATGTGCATGTTTAACTGCAAGTATTGAAATATAATGTATGAGGTGTCTTAATTTCATATCAATAATAATAGTTAAAATAAAAGATGCTGATAGATGTAGTATAAACAAGACACAGTTACCTTGTAAATTTTAATTCTCATGTATCATATATGATACATATGTGATACAGTTCATTTAATGCCCGATGTATCATATATGATACATGGAAATTTACAAGCACAGAGTACACTAGCCAAGTTACATGCAGTGTCCAAAGACATCTATTTAGCCTATATTTTTCAAGCTTTAATTCTTATTACTAGATGTAATTTGCATATTATACACCCAAGCTCATACAGATTCCACCCGGATGTTATGATCTCTATAACAGGAACCTACTGGCACATGGAAGCCGCCATATTGGAAAGAAATTAATGTCACATGACGTCAAGCTAGGCTAAGAATATGAACCTTTTATAAATATTACTAAACTAAATTAATAAAAACAAAGGAAAGTAAGTCAAAATGCATTCATAATGTCAAGTAATAGCTTTTGAAAAAACATGTATCATATATGATACACCGGGCATTAGAGGGTTAAGATCATTTTGATCTCTTGTGTGAGCGCAATTTGATTATGATTTGATGTGGATCATTCTGATCCCAATTTTGAACGGAATTTGATGCGAATCATTGTGATCCTGATCCCTAGTGTGGACATTATTTATTAGGATCATCTTGATCCCTAGCTTGAAAACAATTTGAAGTGTAACATTTCGATCCTAACGTACAAACAGTGTATTGTGAATCATTCTGATCGAGTGTGAACGCAATGTGATGCAGATCATTCTGATACCCAGTGTGCACGTAACTTGACGTATCATTCCTATTTATCAGTTACCCTCCATATTAATCGCATTGCAGCACACTGACCTGATAAAGATAAGCTATCTCAGGACAAGTGAGCTTTATCAGGTCAATGTCACATTGAACTTTTATGAATGAATCAGGCTACTAGAAAAAAATGCAAAACTGTTAATATTACTGGACAAAATGGAAATATTACTTGAAAAAAAATATGACAGGAAAAAAATATGGTCAACTGATACAAAATATATCGACCTGCGGAATGTTCGTACGTACTGGGGACCATCGATAACTGATAGTAAATTGCTAATTTAAGAGTGTACAAGGGGTTAAACTGATAAATAGAATATCCGATTCGTGTCTTTTGATATTAAGTTTAACAGGCTCGGCTTCGAGAACGCATGTAGAATCGCTCGGCAAGCCTCGCGATTCTACAAGCGTTCTCGAAGCCTTGCCTGATAAACTTGATACCAAAAGACACTCACCTGGTATTCTCAATATCTAGTAGTACCGGCCCCGATAGCTCAGTTGGTAGAGTGTCCGCTCCGGGGAACGGGAGGTCTCGGGTTCGATCCCGGGCCGCGACATACCAAAGTCGTTAAAAATGGTACTAGCTGCTCCTCGCTTGGCACTCAGATTTACGGGGTAGAGTTAGGACTGGTCGATCCAGTGTCAGGATAATGTGACTGGGTGTGGTATCATGTAATGTGTCTGGGGCATGATACTTCAGTGAGGCAGCACTATAAACGTGAGCATTGAGCTCCCTGTCGCAACCAGACACCGTCGTGATATGACTGAAAAATTGTTGAAAGCGACGTTAAACCCGAATTCACACACACACACACACACACTCAATATCTAGTCTGAACGAAATATGATGTCGATCAGCGATCAGTCGTGGAAGAAACCTGTTTTGAGACATTCAGTTCGTAAATTTGTAGGAATAACCCTGGTTTGTTGAAAGTTCAAAAACGGGTGTGGCTTAGTTAGTTCATTCAGCATAACATGAGTTAATAGTTGATTGATCTTAATATCTGATGGTGTTAATTGCGAAAGTTTTATTATTATTATTATTATTACAGTGAAATTCCGCTATTAAGACCACCTAAAACTAAGACTGAATCTCCTTTTAAAATAGAAATGGAGGCAATGATCAGGAATCGATACAATCAACCCACAGCTCCCATCACAGACACCAAAGGGAAAGAAACACAAACATGAAACACATACTCTAATGGAAACATCAATAGCGGAAAGCCAAAAGGACAGTTACTTTCCCACAAAATGGCCAATAGGCTATGCAAAATAAAATAATATAAGCGACATAAACACACAAAGACAAACCATAACAAAAATAAACCGCGACAGAAGAACCGCCTTGGAACGGTCAGCGGAAACGAATTCCACTGGGGGGCTTAAATCGATTTTACGTGGCCACAATCCTCGCCCTTACTTTCGTCGAGATTTAGACACATAATTTGTTCAGTCCGCATGAAGGCCTCCTAAAGCTTATTTAGTGTGCTGCAGTTATTCTTTTTTGTGTGTGTGTTTTTCTGCAGACAGTGGTGACCCGTGGGCAGAGGCCACCTTTGGGACTGTTCAAAAGTGGTTTTTAAGACCACTTTTGCACAGTCTTAAAGGTGGTCTTTATATAGACATTTTACTGTATTTTCAGATATTTGAGTCTGTAGATCAAGCCTCCCGCTGATCGCCATCATGGATTCCTTGTTCTGCTACCACCTTGTCTTGATGTTTGTTGCGGCTATCGCCTTCTGTCTTCTCTGGGTTGGGTTTGCCACACCTGGCTGGATTGCCCTCACAGTTCAGGAGGCCGAGGCGCACAGAGAATACACCGTCTCTTCAATGAATAGGTGAGTGAGTGTTAGAGTTTTACGTCCCACCATCAGCTAGGGTCATACGGAGACGGGACCTCGGTTTAAAGACTCTTCCGAAAGTCTGGAGAAGCCCGGGATCGATCCTGCGACCCCTGGTTTACAAGGCAAGTAGCGTAACCACTACAATACGGAGGCTACTACAATGAACAGGTACATGTGAAAAAAATAACGATATACAGTGCTACCTTTCTTGGCTCTAAAATGATGTTTTATTTAATGTGTGTTGTGTGTACTCATTAGAATCGCCTCATCGAGGCGATTCTAATTAGTACCACACCATTCATTTTAGATAAATTAAGACAAATGCTCCCTGAATGCTCCTGGGGACTTAAGAACGAGTTCGAAACAGGCGGAGCATTCTGATACATTCTTAATACATGGCTATACAAATACATTGTAACCTTTATCGCCGAAAAAAAAATGAAAATTTTAAGAAGAAAAATTTTGATATTTTTCTTATTTCTGCTCAAAACATAGATTGTAGGTACTTGTTAGAACCGCATCATCGAGGCGGTTCTAACGAGTACTCACAATCTATGTTTCAGAGCAGAAATAGGAAAAATAATGTAAAGCCCTGTAAACCCAAGTGTACTATATAAAAGTGGGGTTCCAGGGGGTCAAAATTATATAGGCATGTTTTTGTGATGTGGAGCATTCTGATAACACATCTATGTGTCATAGTGCATTCTTTCAAACCTCAACAAGATGTGTTTGTGAAACACTGATTCCCTAGGACAGCGCAATTTTAATATGAAAGCAGTATCAATAAGCAATCGAAAGGTATGGCCAATGTTCAAGTCTTAAAAAAGTAGGTCAAGGTCACATGGTCAAAAATTATGGAATCGTTGGAAAGGTCTTGTGACATAGAATGCACATGTGAAATATGAAAACCCCATCACTTATCAATCGAAAGTTATGGCTAATGTTAAAGTTTTTTTTAAAGTAGGTCAAATGTCAAGGTCAAGGTCACAAGGTCAAAAATTGTAATACCACTGGAAAGGTCTTGTGAAAAAGAATGCACATGTGAAATATAAAAGCCCCATCACTTACCAATAGAAAGTTATGGGCTATGCTAATGTTTTTAAAAAGTAGGTCAAATGTCAAGGTCAAGGTCACGAGGTCAAAAATTATGGTACTAGTGGAAAGGTCTCGTGACACGGAATGCACATGTGAAATATGAAAGCCCTATCACTTACCAATCGAAAGTTATGGCCAATGTTAAAGTTTTTAAAAAGTAGGTCAAACGTCAAGGTCACGAGGTCAAACATTATGCTACCACTAGAAAGGTCTTGTGACAAAGAATGCACATGTGAAATATGAAAGCCTTACCACTTACCAATCGAAAGTTATGACCAATGTTAAAGTTTTTAAAAAGGTCAAAAGTAGGTCAAGGTCAAGGCCACGAGGTCAAAATTTATGGTACCTCTTAAAAGGTCTTAAGATAAGGAATACACATGTGAAATATGAAAGCCCTATCAGTTACCATTCAAAAGTAATGCCCAATATTAAGGTTTTACGGACAGACAAACTGACGGACAGACACACAGACCAAAAACTTTATTGCCATGATTCATTAATTCCAGGGCATACAAAAAAGGAAAGAAAAAAGCGGTTCTAACCAGTTCCCACAACCAATGTTTTTGTAGCATAAATAGAAAAAAATGTATATCCCTAAACCCCTGTTTTCTGTATATAAGGTGGGTTTTACAGGGCTTTCCATTGCACGGACTTGTTCACATGATAGTAAATGAGACAACGGTGCCCGAGACAAAGAGGTTGCACTGTAAATATAGTTGCTTCATAAATTCATTTTTTCTCGTGTGCATCGAAGTATGCTATGTTGCGTTTGCTAACAAAACATACACAAATCCCTTCATTGTTCAATCACTTTCCACTCGAGGTAGCGTATTTCAAAAACATACACATAAACGCAAGAATACACACACATATACAAAAACAGCAACAAAACAGACCCATTCCTTCAATACTGTATAGTTTATCAATTGACCAAAATAATTAATCGAGTAATTTCGTATTCGCCCATTTACAGGTACGAGATCTGCTGTATTGGGGCCAATACAGCAGATCTCGGACCTGTAACTGGGTCAATACGAAATTACTTGATTAATGACAATTGTATTAAATGACACAATTAAAAACATGATTATTGTTTTTTGACCTCAGCATAATATCAACTGATGTATTGGTTGACCCTTGAACCAATGACTACTTTGGTTGCTATTCCATTTTCCTACATCACACCTACGGTAAGGGTCAAAGTTAGGCAAATCAATAAACAGCCAATCAAAAACGGAGACTGCTACCTCAATTTTAAAATGTGCTCATCAGGGCGCATGCGTGCAAAAACGGACTATCCATTCCCCAAGGCACGGTTTCGTTGTTTTTTATTGACATGCTGATCACATGACCTGCTAGTAGTTCTGGCCGTCTGTATTCAACTGATATTTGACGTACTGTGGTTCGAGGTGGGGTCCCGCCTGGTGTTCATACGGATGACCTTCGATCAATACATGATAGTTAATTAATAAATACAAGCACAGTTATGCTGCTGGAGTATCTGCATTGTGGGTATATTGATAACTATGTTAGTGGACAGCTTGTAGAATTCTGAAAATCTGGTCACTCTCAATTATATAAATGTTGCCTGGACCCACAAACATCAGACAAAAGAAAAAAAAAAAAAAAAAAAAAAAAACAGAAGCCAATAAGATGTATTAAGCGGGGTTTATGAGGGTGTCCACAACAAGTACACCACAACCTCTTTGACCGGCCCCGATAGCTCAGTTGGTAGAGTGTCCGCTCCGGGGAATGGGAGGTCACGGGTTCGATCCCGGACCGCGACATACCAAAGTCGTTAAAAATGGTACTAGCTGCTCCTCGCTTGGCATTCAGATTTACGGGGTAGAGCTAGGACTGGTCGACACAGTGTCAGGATAATGTGACTGGGTATGGTATCATGTAATGTGTCTAGGACATGATACTTCAGTGAGGCAGCACTATAAAAGCGAAAAATTGTTGAAAGCGACGTTAAACCCGAATTCACACACACACACACACACACACACACACACACACACACACACACACACACACACACACACACACACACTGTTAACTGGGTCCAAAAGCAGAAACCGCGCTAGTTAAACAACCGTGTTATATCCAAACAAAAATATATAGATTGTACAGAAAAATGACCATTTATGGTCATTTTTCTATATAATCTACACATTTTTGGGACCCGTCTTGAAACCATGTTGTAACCAAAACCGTGTTTAAATGGGCTGATGATGCTTCCACGCAGAGCTGAAACCTACCACACACGAGTCCTAGTAAACCGCTTAGAAAATTAAGCCTGCCCAGGCAAAGCGGTGCGAGTCGGACCGTCCATGCTTATAAACCCTATTGGTTTCATTGGGCGGCAGGGCTTGAGATGTCATTTCATCTCAATGTCGGGTAAAAGTCCCACACAATCGGAAGCAATGTCTCGAAAATGACCTTTACAGTGTTGACGGGGACGTTCGACCTCAAATCAAACAAACTTGATAACGAGGTTTCATCAGGTGAACAAGTCTTAAACACCACTTCGGGATTTTCATTATTTTTATTATTTCTACTCCAAAACATAAGTTGTGGGTACTCGTTAGAACCGCCTCAATGGGTCGGTTCTAAAGAGCACTCACAACCTATATTAACTGTATAAATAAGAAAAATATCACGGATTATCTTTAGTAAAGAAACCATTGTGGAGATGTGAAAGATGCACTATGTCGCACGCATTACGAAAACACGCCTATACAAATACATTGTAACCTTTATCGCCGAAAAAATGAAAATTTTATTGTGATATTTTTCTTATTTCTGCTCTTAGATATAGATTGTGGGTACTCGTTAGAACCGCCTAGAAATAAGAAAAATAAGGTTTACCCCTACAAACCCCAGTTTTTTACTATATAAAAGTGGGGTTCGAAGGGGTCAAAATTATATAGGCGTGTTTTCGTGATGCGGGTGTGTTATCATAATGTAACAGTTTCTCTCTACTTGTTTTAGGTCTTTATTTTATGATGTTCATTGTCCACAAGAACTAGAGAGCTGCAAGCACTGTCTTCACCAGGACTATGACGAATGCATCAAGGAAATGGCCTTTCCAGGTAAGTGTAGCCATAGCAACGACGTAATTGGCGTTAACGTTAAAATACACTCATATTTAATGTAGCTTAACAGCGTTTACCCTTCTCTCTGCGCGTCTCAAGTTTTCATATTATAACCTGAATTTTTATTATGTGTAACACCTGAAATAAAAGGAATTGTTCAAAGGACCATAACTTGAGAAGATTTTTTTTTTCAAAAGTAAATTAGGTCATCTACTCAACATCTCTATCAGCATGTCAAGTTTCAAGACAACAGCTCAAATAATTTTAGAGGTACATGTATTTTGCTTCCAGAGTTAAAATGCCAAAATTTTCAAAGGGCCATATTTGGATTTTTTCTCCAAAAGTTGAATAGATCATCTACATGTACTAATCATTCCATTCCCTATCAGTCTGTAAAGTTTAAAGCTATAGCTTAAACGATTTGTGTGATATCTTGCTAACAAGCTTAAAATACCAAAATTTTCAACGGGCCATAAACTCAACTACAGTTTTCTAATTTTTGTTCAAATGTGAATCAGTTCACCTACTTATAATCCTCTATCAGCAGATTAAGTTTCAATACAAAAGCTCGTACATTCTTTTAGATATCTTGCTTACAAGATTCCATTGCATCCCTTTTTTTTTGCAAAGGTACATAACTCTAGAAAGAAAACGGTACAACTTTTTTATTCATGGGGAATCCTTACATGAAGTTTCTAAAACCTGGCACGGTTCAAAAGTTATGCAACGCATACATTACGAAAACGCGCCTATACAAATACATGGTAACCTTTATCGCCGAAAAAATGAATATTTTAAGATGAAAAATTGTGATATTTTTCTTATGTCTGCCTAAAATGTAGATTGTGGGTACTCGTTAGAACCGCCTCGATGAGGCGGTTCTAACGAGTACCCACAATCTATATTTTAGAGCAGAGATAAGGAAAATAAGGTTCACCCCTGCAAATCCCAGTTTTACTATATAAAAGTGGGGTTCGAGGGGTCAAAATTATATAGGCGTGTTTTCGTGATGAAAAATCGTGACGGACGGACGGAAGAACAAGGCAAAAGCAACATGCCCGAACAATTTCTTCGCAGTTGGGAGCACAAAAATAGAGAGATAAGGAAGACGCCTATTTTAAACACGCATGTGTTACGGTAATGAATCATCATTTAACCATTATCCAGCTGCATAAATTAATTAAGCCACTCCCATTGCTGATTATCAGCCAATCAAATTACTTATTATAATATTTTCATGTAATTCACAAACGGCATCACAAGGAGTGTAGATCCTGATCAGATGGTTTCTTTCAACAATCTCGGTAGAGGTCCAATAGATGAAGCTTCATACCAAACATCAAAGACCTGAGCCTTCTAGTTTCAGACGAAAAGATCTTTAAATAGGGTTTCCCTTTTTAAGTCTGAGTGAAACCGGTGAGCCATGGGCGGGACATTTTGACACCAGGGCTGTAATTTGATCAGTCTTGATAGAGGTCCACTATATGAAGCTTCATACCAAATATCAAACACCTGGGCATTCTGGTTTCAGACGAGGTATTATTTCGCGGATATTCTGTGAACCCACGTACAGGTGAAGGTCAGGTATTGGTACAGGCGCGTCTTCTTTTTTTTTACGGCGTAGCCGTTATGGTTTTGCTTTTGTCCTACATTTTTCGTTATTCCATTGGTCAATAAAACCACATGTCCAAGGAGATGACCATTTCATTGGTCAATGATTTGCATAAATAAATCTACTCAAAAAACCGACAGTTTACTGAAGTTTTAACCTAGGAAATGTTTCGTTTTATATGTGAGACATGAATGAAAAATATATACAGTTTCGGCTTGCTCGACGTCTTGTCCTTTGATGACCATACGTCATGTGTATAATTGTGTTTCTAGTGAATTCTGTAACTGCTGCGGTGAATAGCTATTTTGACCTAATTTCACGTGGTTGGTCTATATAGCGAAAGGAACCATTTCGCGAAAGGAAGGTTCCTTTCGCGAAAGGAAGAATTTTCTGCGAAAGGAATTGTTTGTTTTGAGGTTTAACGTCCCCATCAACACTGTGTAGGTCATTTTGGAGACGTTGCTTCCAAGTTTGTGGGACTTTTACCCGACATTGAGATGAAATGACACCCCAAGCCCTGTTGCCCAATGAAACCAATAAAGAAATATAGCATGACAAAAACATGTAATAATCGCATTACAAATTGACAGATGTTTAATTTACAATATATGCTAAATAAAAGTTGCAGTGTATCATTTGTCTTCAGCATACTTTATGTCCTCCATTTTAACACAAAATGGACATTTTCGAATATCACTAATATTATATAAATTCTGAAAAGGAATAAGTGTAATTTGAGTTTTAATTAGGTGCACATAAGATCAAGTTTCCGTCCGTTTGTCTGCTCGTCCGTTTGTTCGTCCGCCTATGAGTTTACGTTCACCATAGCGACAACCCTAAATGTTAACCCTAGAATTTGTGTTCAAAAACAGTAAATGATAACGTTTTCTTATTTGTTGAGCATTTACTTGAGATCATATGCTCTTGAAATGAGGTCATGTTTTTAACCTTGACCTTTTACATTGACCTTAGCTCAAACAGGCGGGACACCGCCCTCTGCAAAGCTATTTTTCCTCGCGTGACATCTGAATTGTTTGAATACAGTAAACCAGGTCATAGCTAGACAATTGTTGCTGTCACTATTGTAGCTCATATTGCACGACCCGTAGAAAAAGCGACCGACTGAAGTCGGTTGATTTTCTAAGAGTGCCCTAAAATCACCGTGTCATTCTGTCAGTCTGTCTGTCCGTCCGTAACCCGTTTGTGAAAATTGGTGATAGTGACTTACATGTAACCGCTTGGAATATTTAAACATTTTTTGGCATACTGATAGATATCAATGAGATCTAACCAATGAACTTACAAAATATTACATTCCATTTAGTATAGCCTCGCCGAGGCGAAAAATGTGAAAATTTTCGAACTGCTTCTCCTCGGAAACCGTTGGGCCGATTGAAGTCAAATTTCATATGGAGCCTCTAAGGGATGGGGGAAACCAAAATTTGCTCATGGGGTCCAGATCACATGACCCAAATGGCCGCCAAGCCATATATGGTCTGTCTGTCTGTCCGTCCGTAACCCGTTTGTGAAAATTGGTGATAGTGACTTAACCGCTTGGAATATTTAAACAATTTTTGGCATACTGATAGTATCAACGAGGTCTAACCAATGAACTTGCGAAATATTACATTCCATTTAGTATAGCCTCGCCGAGGCGAAAAATGTGAAAATTTTCGAACTGCTTCTCCTCGGAAACCGTTGGGCCGATTAAGGTCAAATTTCATATGGAGCCTCTATGGGATGGAGGAAACCAAAATTTGCTCGTGGGGTCCAGGTCACATGACCAAAATGGCCGCCAAGCCATATATGGTAAAAACCCTTCAAAATAGTCTTCTCCAGAACCACTTGGCAGATTTCCACGAAACTTGATAAATAACATCTGGGACGTAGGCCCATCATAAATTGCTAAAATGGTGACCCTGGGTTGACCTTGACCTTCTTTGTGCCTAGGTCAAACTTTGACACATATGCTTTTGTATTGGAAAAGTGAGAATTCATTTTATCCTGCAAACGATTCAGAATACAGTACAAAAGTATTAGATATATTTTTGCTCCTTACGATAAGGCGCATGTATTAGGGGAACCGTTTTAGGTCCAGGTCACATGACCAAAATGGCCGCCATACCCATATATGGTAACACTCATAAAGCTAAAAGCATCCGGCGGGTCGTGCACTTCAGCTGAAGCACTGGTTTCTAAACAACCGTCCAATTAAATCTACGCCGCATATCTTTTTTAAAGATATTTCTTGTTTAAATGTTGTCTTGGAAATATATTTATCAGTTACCCCCAATATATATTGCATTGTAACGCACTGACCTGATAAAGATATCCTATCTGAGAACAAGAGAGCTTTATCACGTCAACGTGACATTGCACTTTTACGAATGAACCGGACTACTGGAAAAATGACAAAAATGTTATTGTTACTGGGAAAAATGGAAAAATTACCTGAATAAAAAATATCATTGGAAAATATGGCCAGCTGATTCTAAATATATCGACCGCTTGAATGTTCGGATGCACTGAGGATCATCAATAACTGATCGTAAATTGTTAATTTAATAGTGAACTGAAGGGGATAAACTGATAAATAGAATACCAGATTCGTGTCATTTGATATCAAGTTTATCAGGCTCGGCTTCGAGAACGCATGTAGAATCGCTCGGCAAGCCTCGCGATTCTACAAGCGTTCTCGAAGCCTTGCCTGATAAACTTGATATCAAAAGACACAAACCTGGTATTCTCTATTTAACATGCATGTACGTTATGTGTGTTTTCTGAGTGAAATATTGAATACATTGTACTTAGGAACGGTGGTCTTTTGAAAAGTTTGCTTTGTTTAGTAAAGGTTTTTTTTTTTTTTTTGGTCCTTTCAAGATTATTTCACTTATATCGAGCCGATCGTTAATCAGAGTTGGACGAAAACCGGAGTGCCCGGAGAAAAACCACCGACCTTCTGTTACAGAACTTGACGACTCAAATGTGACCCGGGCCAGACTCGGATACCTAATGGCCACGGAGGCCCGTGTTTGTTTTATAGCTAAGACACATCATATGATATTTAATCTATCTTTACTATTTCAGATACGTTATATGTATATGTTGTCTGGGTAAAATATCAATATATTTACTACTTTTTCCGGTAAAGGTTTTAAGACATCGGAAACAACGTCTCCACTACGACATAAATAGTGTTGATAAACATAAAAAACTCTTTTAATTCAAATGCATGAGATGTTTTCTATTTACAATATACCTTTTCAAGTTCGATTTGTGACATATTTTCTGTGTAAGACTTGGATTTCGTTAAATTTACAAGCTCTAAAATTTCCAATAAGCGTTATGATTTGTGTGTGTGTGTGTGTGTGAATTCGGGTTTAACGTCGCTTTCAACAATTTTTTCAGTCATATCACGACGGTGTCTGGTTGCGACGGGGAGTTCAATGCTTACTTTTATAGTGCTGCCTCACTAAAGTATCATGTCCCAGACACATTACATGATACCACACCCAGTCACATTGTCCTGACACTGGGTCGACCAGTCCTAGCTCTACCCCGTAAATCTGAGTGCCAAGCGAGGAGCAGCTAGTACCATTTTTAACGACTTTGGTATGTCTCGGCCCGGGATCGAGCCCGTGACCTCCCGTTCCCCGGAGCGGACACTCTACCAACTGAGCTATCGGGGCCAGTTATGATATGATTTGAATATACAGAAAAATTCCGCTAACAAGACCACCCAAAATTAAGACTAAATCTAAGGTTTCTATGTGTTTTCTACACCAAGTGTCTCCTTATAAAACACCACCGTTTGGATGTTTAAAAGTGGTCTTTAAGACCACTTTTAAACAGGTCAAAAGGTGGTCTGAATATAGGAATTTTACTATATAATTGTAATTACTTTGTAATTGCAATGTGTGATGTGATTCTTGGTGAAATAGTGATAACTTTTGATAGCTTTTCAAATTTAAATGCATGGTTTCATGCTAGATTTCCATAGTCCAATTAGGTTAAATACATTTTACAGAAAAAATCAAGCTTTTCTAGCTTTTCAGTTTCAAATTCAATATGTTTGTTAAAAATAAAATTAAGTTAACTTAAATATAGATGAACATGTTATCCTTTCAAATTCAAATTCAGAATATGTGTTCAAAAATATTTTGTACGGTTTTCAAATTTCATATTTATTTCAGACCTTTCAGCATCGACATCACGTTAACAAGTCCGTGAAGTGAAGACCCCCTATACCCCATTTTATATAGAGAAAACTGAGGTTTACGTGGGTATACATTATTTTTCTTATTCTTGCTCCAAGACATAGGTTGTGGGTACTCGTTAGAACCGCCTCAATGAGGCGGTTCTAACGAGCACGCACAATCTATGTTTGCAGTATTTATAAGAAAAATATCACGGATTTTCTTCAGAAAAATGGTCATTTTGGAGATGTGTAAAAATGCACCAATTCGCACGGGTGTGTTATCGTAACGAAGGGGACGGTTTCGGTTTCTCGGTTTTAATTTTGATGATAAATGTGTTGTATGTATATTAACAAACTTTTCTTTTTATTCATCATGTACATTATACTATTTTTACAGATCAGGCACCTGGTAGTATATTTGTGTTCATGCCGTACACGCCCTAAAACACCTCACTTTTATTGGGAAAAGGCACTTTCGTTTTTCTTTATCATGCTGCTTCCTCCTCAAAATGACCTTTACAGTGTTGACGGGGAAATTAAACCTCAAATCAAACAAAATCCTCCACACAGAAGTCGGTATATGGAGGTCTAAATTCGCCGTTCATAACATCTAATCTCTTATAAATACTGTTGTACATTGTGTGTTTCCAAATATTTTCACGCATATATAATTTTGACCCCCTCAAACCCCACTTTTGTGTAGCAAAACGGGGATTTACAGGGGTATATATTATTTTTCCTTTTTCTCCTGAACACAGAGCTAAAACAAACCGCACACGAGTACTGGTAAAGCGCTTATATGGTTTAAGCCTGCACAGAGTGGAACGAGTCTGACCGTCCATACATATAAACCTGTTAGTTTTATTGGGCGGCAGGGCAAGAGATGTCATTTCATCTCAATGTGGGGTAAAACCCCACAAAATTGGAAGCAACGTCTTCCAAATTACATAAATAGTGTTAAACGAGACGTTAAACCCCAATCAAACAAAGTAGAACCATCTCAGACACAAGCGACCTACCTGTACTGCCATTGCTTCGATGCGTTACGTGCCCCTAAAGTCCATTTATATTTGGGCCCCGTCAAGCGATTTTGGTACTTATCGCCTATGCGAGCAGCGAAGGTTTAGGCGAGCCTGCGCATCCGCGCAGTCTCGCCAGAACCTTCGTTGCTCGCTCATACAAGCAGTGAATCAAGAGGAACCTTCAGACAGAAAGCCATATCCCTGGCCCCTCTGAATGGCTAGGCATGCGCAGTTAAAATTTGTCATGGCGGAATGCTCGAAGATACAAATTCGCTTGGCGGGGCTCATTTGTTCCGTATTAAAATATAAGTTATTGGTGGTTTAGGGCATACGATACGGCTGTTTGCGTGTTTGTTTCTTTTTTATGTTCGTAATGCCCCCACTGTAGTCACCTTAACATTACCGTGTTTTCCTAAATACTCCTTGCTTTCCAGAGCCAAGAAGCGTAATTGCATGTTTTTTTAACCCTTATCTTGCTGAATATTCATTTGAGCCACACCCATTTCTGTCTATCAACCAATCAAATTACTTGATGTAATTTATTCCTACAAATTCACAAACTTAATGTCAAACAGTGTAGATCCTGATCAGATGGCTTCTTCAGAAGCCATCTGATCTGGATCTACACTGTTTCCAAAGAAAAGGGTTGTTGTGAACAGCATGATAAGAGTTAAGGGTTATTCTTTTCAAACAAGGAATGCGCCGTAGAACTGAAAAGTATGGAGTGCACATGGTTTTTTGGACCAGTCTGTATTGAATTTTAAATGTGAAACTTACCATTTATATGTTTTGACAGTATCGGAAAACATATTTGATATAAAGGTGAACAACAGAGGACCCTCGTTATAACGACAGTGCTTGTTCCCTATTATTGTGCCGTTATAAAGAATTTGCCGTTTCAAAGAATTCCAGTTAGGAGTATGTTAGGTTATAACTCCAAGACACAAATATTAAGACATTTGTTAGAATCGCCTCGCCCTTGGCGAGGCGATTCTAACAAATAGCTATAACATTTGTTTCTTGGAGTATTAGATTACAATACCCTTTCATGCTGTGGACTCGATTTGTGCATTTCCAATCCGAGGGAAGCCCACACCACTCGGACCCGAAGTAAAGCCTTTAGCTTAGTAGTCGTTCCATTCAAAATGCCGTTATAACGCGTTTTGCCATTATAACGAATGTCGGTATAACGAGGGTTGACTGAATCTTATTCGCCGTAACAAATGCCGTTATAACGCGTTTTGCCTTTATAATGTCGGTATAACGAGGGTTGACTGAATCTTATTCGCCGTAACAAATGCCGTTATAACGAGTTTTGTCATTATAATGAATGTCGGTTTGACGAGGGTTGACTGAATCTTATTCGCCGTAACATGGACACAATGCTTAAAATTACTTTTTGAGGTAAATACCAAAATTGTTTTTAATTGAGTGTGTTGAGTGCGAAGCACGAGAAAAGATTCAGTTGTTTTCAACACACGAAATAAAATATTTGTGGCATTTCTTTTTTTTTTGCGATGAACTGTAATTGGACAGCTATTTGTAACTTGCTTTGCACTCGAGAAAATTTCTGATGTTTTCAACACACTCGATGGAATATTTGCATTTATCGAAAAAAAGTAAATTTGCTTTCTCGACTATTGTAATTTATCAAATCTGGCTGCCTATCAAAATAAAATTACTCAGATATTCTAAAGCCGGACAGAAAACGAATGGACACTCCAAACTACAGAGGACCCGCGTTATAAAGACAGTATTTGTTCCCTATTATTGTGCCGTTATAATGAATTTGCCGTTATAAAGAATCCCAGTAACTAGGGATATGATGGTTATAAAAGGTCTTTTCCACGTAATTACTCCAAGAAACAAATGTTATAGACATTTGTTAGAATCACCTCGATGAGGCGATTCTAACAAATGCCTATAACATTTGTTTCTTGGAGTATTAAATTGCAAGAATATTTCATGACTATGGATTCGATTTGGGCATTTCCAACCCGAGGGAAGCCGTAGCCGCTCAGAACTGAGACTAAACATTGAGCTAAGAATTCATTCCATTGAAATTGTCGATATATAAACGAATGCCGTTATTATAACGCGGATCTGTACATGCATTGGCTTTTCTGGTACTACATGTTCCTAACCCTTTGTTCATCTCCAGTGTCTGTATTCACCCATGTTGCCTTCCTTTGTAGCATATCTTCTCTATTGTTAAACATGTTTATTTGCCATATATTTACATCTCCAGTGTAAAGTCTAGTGTAAACCTATAGAAAACAGTTGCGTTCATACTTCCATGAACGCATCGAATCACATCATTTTCAGTGACGATAAGTGACGTCATTCTAAACCATTGTTCTCTACGGGCGTTGATGACGTCAACGCTGCTACGCTCTTTGTAGAAAACAACGTGTAAATGTTTTTCAGCTTTAAACATTTGCCCTACAAGCATTTTTTCGCCCAATGATGAGGGGCAAATAATGTAAATATAAAAAATAAACTTAATTTTTCTGCTTTTCATGAAAGTATGAACGACAGTGGGTCACGAGCAAAGTTTACATGAACCCCTTCGGGGTTCATTTACTTTGCACGCGACACACTGCGTTCATACTTCCATGAACTGCAGAAAAATAAATTTCATTTCTTAAATGACGTCGTTAATAAGCAGTGGATAATGTCGTGTAATGAACATCGTATGGCCACATTTGGCTGAATTAAGTAACGTCATGGCGACGTCCATGTCAACCATGCATTTTTGTGGAAATTTTGTCAAATTTAAAGGCGATGAAATCCAATTTAAAGTGGCCATTGGATAAACAGAATCTTACACTCGTGGTTATTACATATGAAATTTATGAAACTCGCCAAAGCCTCGTTTCAAAAATTTCATATGAAATGACCACTCGTGTAAGATCCTTTATTTATCATATGACGTCTCGTGTGAAAGTGTAATAACGCCATGTAACAAATTCCGTAATCCACTAGTGGATTAAATTAAGCAAATAAGTTAGATACGCCCCGTAACGTTACATGTACGACGTCCTTAATGACGTTTCGTTTACTTATGGTGGAATATTGACATTTTGCTAAAACAATCGTGAATGAAATTCGTTTTAAATGCCATATGATAAATAGAATATTGCATTCGTGCTCACGTATTATTGAATTTATTAAACTCGTTGAGGAAAAGAGATAAAATGCTCGGCACAGCCTCGCATTTTATCCCTTTTCCTCAACCCATTTAATAAATTCAATAATACATTAACACTCATGCAAGATTCTAAATGTCCATCTCCAATATCTGTAGTCACCCTTGTTTCCTTCCTTTGTAGCGCATCTTATCTATTGTTAAATATGTTTATATGTTTGTTTATGTAAAATGCTCTGCCGGCAATTATTAATTGACTATCCTGTATTTGTATTAACACCAGGTCAACCGGTATTAACCAGAGGTCAAATGATATTAGGCCGAGGTCAAAAATCAATTATCATGTTTTTCAATTGTGTCATTAAATAAGATTGTTATTAATCAAGTAATTTCGAATTGCCCTAGTAACAGGTCTGAGATCTGCTGTTTTGCCCTAAGGCCAATACAGCTGACGTAATAGTTACAGGTCCGAGATCTGCTGTATTGTCCTGAGGCCGATACAGCTGACGTTATAGTTACAGGTCCGAGATCTGCTGTATTGTCCTGAGGCCGATACAGCTGACGTAATAGTTACAGGTCTGAGATCTGCTGTATTGTCCTGCGGCCGATACAGCTGACGTAATAGTTACAGGTCTGAGATCTGCTGTATTGTCCTGAGGCCGATACAGCTGACGTAATAGTTACAGTTCCGAGATCTGCTGTTTTGTCCTGCGGCCGATACAGCTGACGTAATAGTTACAGGTCCGAGATCTGCTGTTTTGTCCTGAGGCCGATACAGCTGTCGTAATAGTTACAGGTCCGAGATCTGCTGTTTTGTCCTGCGGCCGATACAGCTGACGTAATAGTTACAGGTCTGAGATCTGCTGTATTGTCCTGAGGCCGATACAGCTGACGTAATAGTTACAGGTCCGAGATCTGCTGTATTGTCCTGAGGCCGCGGGCCAATACAGCTGACGTAATAGTTACAGGTCCGAGATTGCTGTATTGTCCTGAGGCCGAGGACCAATACAGCTGACGTTATAGTTACAGGTCTGAGATCTGCTGTATTGTCCTGAGGCCGATACAGCTGACGTAATAGTTACAGGTCCCAGGTCTGCTGTATTGTCCTGAGGCCGCGGGTCAATACAGCTGACGTAATAGTTACAGGTCCGAGATCTGCTATATTGTCCTAAGGCCAATACAGCTGACTTAATAGTTACAGGTCCGAGATCTGCTGTTTTGTCCTGCGGCCGATACAGCTGACGTAATAGTTACAGGTCCGAGATCTGCTGTTTTGTCCTGCGGCCGATACAGCTGACGTAATAGTTACAGGTCTGAGATCTGCTGTATTGTCCTGCGGCCGATACAGCTGACGTAATAGTTACAGTTCCGAGATCTGCTGTATTGTCCTGAGGCCGATACAGCTGACGTAATAGTTACAGGTCTGAGATCTGCTGTATTGTCCTGAGGCCGATACAGCTGACGTAATAGTTACAGGTCCGAGATCTGCTGTATTGTCCTGAGGCCGCGGGCCAATACAGCTGACGTTATAGTTACAGGTCTGAGATCTGCTATATTGTCCTGAGGCCGATACAGCTGACGTAATAGTTACAGGTCCGAGATCTGCTGTATTGTCCTGAGGCCGCGGGCCAATACAGCTGACGTTATAGTTACAGGTCTGAGATCTGCTGTATTGTCCTGAGGCCGATACAGCTGACGTAATAGTTACAGGTCCGAGATCTGCTGTATTGTCCTGAGGCCGCGGGCCAATACAGCTGACGTAATAGTTACAGGTCCGAGATTGCTGTATTGTCCTGAGGCCGAGGACCAATACAGCTGACGTTATAGTTACAGGTCCGAGATCTGCTGTATTGTCCTGAGGCCGCGGGCCAATACAGCTGACGTAATAGTTACAGGTCCGAGATTGCTGTATTGTCCTGAGGCCGAGGACCAATACAGCTGACGTAATAGTTACAGGTCTGAGATCTGCTGTTTTGTCCTGAGGCCGATACAGCTGACGTAATAGTTACAGGTCCCAGATCTGCTGTATTGTCCTGAGGCCGATACAGCTGACGTAATAGTTACAGTTCCGAGATCTGCTGTTTTGTCCTGCGGCCGATACAGCTGACGTAATAGTTACAGGTCTGAGATCTGCTGTATTGTCCTGAGGCCGAGGACCAATACAGCTGACGTAATAGTTACAGGTCCGAGATCTGCTGTTTTGTCCTGCGGCCGATACAGCTGACGTAATAGTTACAGGTCTGAGATCTGCTGTATTGTCCTGAGGCCGATACAGCTGACGTAATAGTTATAGGTCCGAGATCTGCTGTATTGTCCTGAGGCCAATACAGCTGACGTATTAGTTATAGGTCCGCGATCTGCTGTATTGTCCCGAGGCAGATACAGCTGACGTAATAGTTACAGGTCCGAGATCTGCTGTATTGTCCTGAAGCCGCGGGTCATTACAGCTGACATAATAGTTACAGGTCCGAGATTGCTGTATTGTCCCGAGGCCGACGACCAATACAGCTGACGTAATAGTTACAGGTCTGAGATCTGCTGTATTGTCCTGAGGCCGAGGGCCGATACAGCAGACATAATAGTTACAGGTCCGAGATCTGCTGTATTGTCCTGAGGCCGAGGGCCGATACAGCAGACATAATAGTTACAGGTCCTAGATCTGCTGTATTGTTCTGAGGCCGATATAGCTGACGAAATAGTTACAGGTCTTATATCTGCTATATTGTTCGGAGGCCAATACAGCTGACGTAATAGTTACAGGTCCGAGATCTGCTGTATTGTCCTGAGGCCGATACAGCTGACGTAATAGTTACAGGTCCGAGATCTGCTGTATTGTCCTGAGGCCGATACAGCTGACGTAATTGTTACAGGTCTGAGATCTGCTCTATTGTCCTGAGGCCGATACAGCTGACGTAATAGTTACAGGTCCGAGATCTGCTGTATTGTCCTGAGGCCGCGGGCCAATACAGCTGACGTAATAGTTACAGGTCCGAGATTGCTGTATTGTCCTGAGGCCGAGGACCAATACAGCTGACGTTATAGTTACAGGTCTGAGATCTGCTGTATTGTCCTGAGGCCGATACAGCTGACGTAATAGTTACAGGTCCCAGATCTGCTGTATTGTCCTGAGGCCGCGGGTCAATACAGCTGACGTAATAGTTACAGGTCCGAGATCTGCTATATTGTCCTAAGGCCAATACAGCTGACTTAATAGTTACAGGTCCGAGATCTGCTGTTTTGTCCTGCGGCCGATACAGCTGACGTAATAGTTACAGGTCCGAGATCTGCTGTTTTGTCCTGCGGCCGATACAGCTGACGTAATAGTTACAGGTCTGAGATCTGCTGTATTGTCCTGCGGCCGATACAGCTGACGTAATAGTTACAGTTCCGAGATCTGCTGTATTGTCCTGAGGCCGATACAGCTGACGTAATAGTTACAGGTCTGAGATCTGCTGTATTGTCCTGAGGCCGATACAGCTGACGTAATAGTTACAGGTCCGAGATCTGCTGTATTGTCCTGAGGCCGCGGACCAATACAGCTGACGTAATAGTTACAGGTCCGAGATTGCTGTATTGTCCTGAGGCCGAGGACCAATACAGCTGACGTAATAGTTACAGGTCTGAGATCTGCTGTTTTGTCCTGAGGCCGATACAGCTGACGTAATAGTTACAGGTCCCAGATCTGCTGTATTGTCCTGAGGCCGATACAGCTGACGTAATAGTTACAGTTCCGAGATCTGCTGTTTTGTCCTGCGGCCGATACAGCTGACGTAATAGTTACAGGTCTGAGATCTGCTGTATTGTCCTGAGGCCGATACAGCTGACGTAATAGTTATAGGTCCGAGATCTGCTGTATTGTCCTGAGGCCAATACAGCTGACGTATTAGTTATAGGTCCGCGATCTGCTGTATTGTCCTGAGGCCGATACAGCTGACGTAATAGTTACAGGTCCGAGATCTGCTGTATTGTCCTGAAGCCGCGGGTCAATACAGCTGACATAATAGTTACAGGTCCGAGATTGCTGTATTGTCCCGAGGCCGACGACCAATACAGCTGACGTAATAGTTACAGGTCTGAGATCTGCTGTATTGTCCTGAGGCCGAGGGCCGATACAGCAGACATAATAGTTACAGGTCCGAGATCTGCTGTATTGTCCTGAGGCCGAGGGCCGATACAGCAGACATAATAGTTACAGGTCCTAGATCTGCTGTATTGTTCTGAGGCCGATATAGCTGACGAAATAGTTACAGGTCTGATATCTGCTATATTGTTCGGAGGCCAATACAGCTGACGTAATAGTTACAGGTCCGAGATCTGCTGTATTGTCCTGAGGCCGGAGGCCGGGGACCAATACAGCTGATCGAGGGACCTGTAACTGGGCCAATACGAAATTACTTTATTAATAACATTAAAGGTTACATTTTACTTATACACGTGTTTCCATATTTACAAATAAGGGGGTATTATGTGGATAATTTTGATATGTTATTTCTTGTTTCTATTACTTCGTGGGTATTCGTTTGACTCATCCAGTTGAAGCGCTTCGATACATTTTTCTAGCTAGAAACAAGAACAAATACCCAAAGATACAGTATCATAGTTACTTCTAGTTTCTGGAGCTAAATTTCTTATCATATAAGCCGACCACGGTAGCTCAGTCGGATGCGCGTCTGATTGGTGATCAGGAGGACGCGGATTCGATACCTGCCGGGGTCGGCAACATTCTTTCGTGGAGATTGATCATGAAGACTTTTCTACGGTCATTCTTCTCCCATCCTCTGATTCAAGAAGGGCAGTTGTCAGTTTCTGGCAAAAGAAGGTGCGCTGTATTGGTTACCCGCTTAGGTTTAAGCCTGTCCGGGAAACAAGCAGTTGTAATAAACGGAGAAAGTTCAGAAAGCATCCCAGTCTCCGTTGGCGTCTCACAGGGCTCAGTTCTCTGACCAATCATCTTCTTAGCTTACATCAATGTCAAAACTGCCTGAGCAGGTCAAATCACGTATTAGATTGTTTGCAGATGATACAACTATGTATCTCGCCATCAGCTCACAATCAGACAGCTAAATGCTCCAAGAAGACTTACACAAACTAGACCAGGAGGAAGAGAAGTGGGATATGAGTTTAATCCCTCTAAATGTCAGGCATCACGAAAACACGCCTATATAATTTTGACCCCCTTGAACCCCACTTTTATATAGTAAAACTGGGGTTACCGGGGGTATACCTTATTTTTCTTATTTCTGCTCTGAAATATAGATTGTGGGTACTCGTTAGAACCGCCTCGATGAGGCGATTCTAGCGAGTGCCCACAATCTATATTTTGAGCAGAATTATGAAAAATATCACAATTTTTCATCATAAAATTTTCATTTTTTCGGCGATTAAGGTGGCAATGTATTTGTATAGGCGTGTTTGCGTAATGTCCTTCCTGTTACCCGCCTCAAAACCGCTATTCAAACTAAATATCGTTTGCACAATATTCAGCTTGAGAGTGTTACAGCTGACAAATATCTTGGGGTCACACTGTCTGATGACCTAAACTGGAGTACCCATACTGATAACATAACCACACAGGTAAATCGGGCCCCGAGGTTATAAAACTTTTTATGCTCAACCTAGCTGAGCATGAAACTTGTGGTGCTCATAAAAATTAAAATACTGAGAAGTTGAGCGATTTTTCTTTCTCAGATAGCAGATAATGTTATTTGTCCTGCTCACAAATTTTAAAATGCCAACAATCGAGCTGGACAAATTTCATGCTCAAGTGAGTTGAGAATGAAAAACGTTTTATAACCTCGGGGCCAGGCCTTTGGTTTTCTGAAAAGAAACATTCTGGTCCATAATAAAGACCTAAATTCGGTTAGGCCGCAAGACTTTAGTTAGGCCGCAACTCGAAGAGGTTTCGTGATGTGCAGCGCTTGAGGGGTTATTCTTTTCTTCTAAGTAAAACTTCGATGGCTCGAACTCCGATGACTCGTTTACCATGGATGAGTCGAACCCGTTCTTGAGTCCGCAGGGAGTAATTTAGGAAAATAGGGATAAGGTTCTAGGGGTAATTTAGGAAGATTTCCCCCATTTATCTTGCAAATGTATGCTGTGTGTTCTCATTAGAATCGCATCGATGAGGCGATTCTAATGAGTACACACAACATACATTTATAATACAGAACACCGAAAAGATATCCACAATTATCTCCAGTATGTCTACTGGTATGTCACTAATAGTATCCCTCTGTGGCTCGAATTACCGCTGTCTCGAACAAATTTTCATGGTCCCAAAGTGGTTCGAACCATCGAAGTTCGAATATATATTCTTCTTTTGGTGCGTCATCGAAACGCAGTATGATCTTAGCATTGTCCCATTTACTACCCGTTTAACAAGCGAAATCTGGTAGCTGAACCAGCCGTTACCTACGATACGACATATAAACAAAACATCTTTATAATTATTTTCTGTTTTCCTTTTTTACCTTAGTTTGTGTTGTAAAAAAGTTATTTTTCACGCATGTTTTTAACTCTTTACACTTGTGCTTACAACTTTCTGTTTAAATTTCTGATGCCTTGTCTAAACATAGCCAGATATTGTTTCAGCTGTGCTGAAAAATCACTATTTTGTCCTGCATGTTTTAACTCTTTACACTTGTGCTTACAACGTTCTGTTTACATTTCTGATGCCTTGTCTAAACATAGCCAGATATTGTTTCAGCTGTGCTGAAAAATCACTATTTTGTCCTGCATGTTTTAACTCTACACCTGTGCTTACAGATTTCTGTTTACATTTCTGATGTCTTGTTCAAACATAGACAGATAGTGTTTCAGCTGTGCTGAAAAAAAATAGCTATTATGTCCTGTATGTTTTAACTCCTGTTTTAACAGATTCATGTTTACATTTCTGTTGCCTTGTTCAAACATAGCCAGATATTTTGTTTTGCATGATGTTTCAGCCCTGCACTTTTCTTATAATGTTCTGTGTTCTTTCTGCTGTTATGTTGAAACATTGATCTTTGTTGAAATAACAAAAAACACTCCCATGCGAGCTATTTTTGTCTTTTGAAGGTCTAAAATGGTATTGTACCAATATAAATGTATCATGCTTCTTATTTCTGCTACAAAACATATACTAACGAGTAACATCGAGGCGGTTCAAACGAGAACACACAGTTTATATTTTAGAGCAGAAATAAGAAAAATAAGGTTGACCACTTTAAACCGCAGTTTTTGCTATTTAAAAATGGGGTTCAAGTGGTTCCGAATCTTTTTGGCCTGTTTTTGTGATGAATAGGAAAACAATGTATACCAACAAAATCCCCCACTTTCCTCTAAGTGGGGTATGTAACAGGGTTTTCTTTCATGGATTTGTTAACATGATTAAAACATAGACAGATGCTTTGTCCCGCATGATTCTCTTCTAACTGTTTTCACCTGTGCTATTTTTGTTATATCATTTGTTTTGTTGAAACATATAAACAGATATTTTGTCATGCAGTATTATGTAAACAAGCGATTACAAGTTTGTTTTTGCACCTGATGTGTTTTTTGTTATTGTTCTTGAAACATAGATATTTTTGTTCCACGTGATGTTTTAAAGTTTGCAGCAGCAGCATTTTTGCTAACAAATTTCTGTTTTCTCTGCGATGTTTTGTTTAAACAAAGCCCGCACTTTGCCAAGCATGCAGCGCTTGCACTAGTGTAAAGAAGTCTTTTTTTCGAATCATAGTCGGATATTTTGTCCAAAATTTGATGTTGTTTCAATTTCTGCACATGATGTTTTGTCTGGTAAAGATTCGTTCATTTTTCTGTAGTGTGTGGTGTTTTGTGGAATATAATCAGATTTGTTTGTCATGCATGATGGGGCTTGATCTCCTGCACCTTCTCAAATAATTTTATAATGTTTTTTTATCTATGAATTGGGTTAAAATGTAGACTTTTTGTCATGCCTGACGTAGTCAGGTATTTTGTCATGCACGATATCGTTTTACAGCTGAAGTCAAGTGACAGAACGGTGTAAGTATAGCCACGTCATGAAGAAAAGCCTGTTTTGCTATTAGAGAAAAGCTAAGGCGCCGTAATTTCCAGATCTTACGGTTACATGTATTTCCGATATTTAACTGCACACATGGCGGGCGTTCAGCGTCTGGCGTTCGTTGCTTCGGAAGCCTTACGGACTGAAAAGGCTGCACGGCAGAGAGGTCCCTTTGATTGGCCATCATCTTCCAGCGATGATGAAGACCTTGAAGATTTTGAAGATTTTTACAATAAACAATCACGTGTCTTAGGGAGAAATCATTAAACCAAAAGCTTTGGCGGTGATTTATTGATATCTATAATTCGAATTATGGATATCCATAAATCGATCTGAATTATGGATATCCATAAATCGATTTGAATTAATGATATCCATTAATCGAATTATGGATATCCATAATTCGATTTATGGGTATCCATAATTCGAATTATTGATATCCATTATTCTTCTGATTTATGGATATCCAAAAATCGAATTATGGATATCCATAATTCGATTTATGGATATCTATAAATTCGGATTAAATAGTAAAACGGCACCCCATAAAGGCGCAGATCAGTCTGCGATTCTGCTTACTTGAAAAGCTGAGCATGTCATTCTGTGTGTTGTCTTGTGACAGATCCCAGAGACAGGTTATCTATTGACGCAGAACATATGAAGACATAATTTAACCATTCTCTTACTGAATATTCAGTTTAGCCACGGCCATTTCTGTCTTTGAACCAAACAGATGACTTGATGTAATTTATTCCTACAAATTCATAAACTGAATGTCAAACAGTGTAGATCCTGATCAGATGGCTTCTTCAGAACATGCATGCTCGCCCTATAGAATAGTCATGCATGCTCGCCCTATAGAATAGTCATGCATGCTCGCCCTATAGAATAGTCATGCATGCTCGCCCTATAGAATAGTCATGCATGCTCGCCCTATAGAATAGTCATGCATGCTCGCCCTATAATATAGTCATGCATGCTCGCCCTATAAACAGCAATGCTTGCTCACCCTATAGAATAGTCATGCATGCTCGCCCTATAGAATAGTCATGCATGCACGCCCTATAGAATAGTCATGCATGCTCGCCCTATAGAATAGTCATGCATGCTCGCCCTATAGAATAGTCATGCATGCTCGCCCTATAGAATAGTCATGCATGCACGCCCTATAGAATAGTCATGCATGCTCGCCCTATAGAATAGTCATGCATGCTCGCCCTATAGAACAGTCATGCATGCTCGCCCTATAGAATAGTCGTACATGCTCGCCCTACAGAATAGTCATGCATGCTCGCCCTATAGAATAGTCATGCATGCTCGCCCTACAGAATAGTCATGCATGCTCGCCCTATAGAATAGTCATGCATGCTCGCCCTATAGAATAGTCATGCATGCTCGCCCTATAGCAAAGTCATGCATGCTCGCCCTATAGAATAGTCATGCATGTTCGCCATATAGAATAGTCATGCATGCTAGCCCTATAGAATAGTCATGCATGCTCGCCCTATAGAATAGTCATGCATGCTCGCCCTATAGAATAGTCATGCATGCTCGCCCTATAGAAAAGTCATGCATGCTCGCCCTTATAGAATAGTCATGCATGCTCGCCCTATAGAATAGTCATGCATGCTCGCCCTATAGAATAGTCATGCATGCTCGCCCTCCCTATAGAATAGTCATGCATGCTCGTCCTATAGAATAGTCATGCATGCTCGCCCTATAGAATAGTCATGCATGCTCGCCTTATAGAATAGTCATGCATGCTCGACCTATAGAATAGTCATGCATGCTCGTCCTATAGAATAGTCATGCATGCTCGCCCTATAGAATAGTCATGTATGCTCGCCCTATAGAATAGTCATGCATGCTCGCCCTGAGCGTGATAGCTCAGTGGTTAGTGCACTTGCCTCTGATGCTAGAGGTCCTGGGTTCGATCCCCGGCAGCGGCGATAAAATTTCGGTGTCTGAACACGTTCCATTGGCATCATTTGCAGGGATGAATTTCATAAAGTACACCGTCCTTCGGATCGGGACGTTAACTGGAGGCCCCCTGTGCAGGGAGAACCATCCCCTGTGCAGGTTAAAGATCCCTACCGTAATTACATGGTTACTGTGTAGGCTTTCATCCTGGAGTGTATGTAATATACACCTGCGGTAATGGTCAAATGTGACCGACGCAGTATCAGAAGATAGATACAGAATAGTCATGCATGCTCGCCCTATAGAATAGTCATGCATGCACGCCCTATATAATAGTCGTGCATGCTCGCCCAATAGGATAGTCATGCATGCTCGCCCAATAGGATAGTCATGCATGCTCGCCCTATTGAATAGTCGTGCATGCTCGCCCTATAAAATAGTCATGCATGCTCGCCCTATAGAATAGTCATGCAGGCTCGCCAATAGAATAGTCTTGCATGCTCGCCCTATAGAATAGTCGTGCATGCTCGCCCTATAGAATAGTCATGCATGCTCGCCCTATAGAATAGTCATGCATGCTCGCCCTTTAGAATAGTCATGCATGCTCGCCCTATTGAATAGTCGTGCATGCTCGCCCTTTAGAATAGTCATGCATGCTCGCCCTATAGAATAGTCATGCATGCTCGCCCTATAGAAAAGTCATGCGTGCTCGCCCTATAGAATACAATGCATGCTCGCCCTATAGAATAGTCATGCATGCTCGCCCTATAGAATAGTCATGCATGCGTGCCCTATAGAATAGTCATGCATGCTCGCCCTGTAGAATAGTCATGCATGCTCGCCCTGTAGAATAGTCTTGCATGCTCGCCCTATAAAATAGTCATGCATGCTCGCCCTATAGAATAGTCATGCATGCTCGCCTTATAGAATAGTCATGCATGCTCGTCCTATAGAATTGTCATGCATGCTCGTCCTATAGAATAGGCATGCATTCTCGCCCTATAGAATAGTCATGCATGCTCGCCCTATAGAATAATCATGCATGCTCGCCCTATAGAATAGTCATGCATGCTCGCCCTATAGAATAGTCATGCATGCTCGCCCTAAAAAATAGTCATGCATGTTCGCCCTACAGAATAGTCATGCATGCTAGTTCATAGAATAGTAATGCATGCACGCCCTATAGAATAGTCATGCATGCTCGCCCTATTGAATAGTCGTGCATACTCACCCTATAGAATAGTCATGCATGCTCGCCCTAAAGAATAGTCATGCATACTCGCCCTACAGAATAGTCATGAATGCTCGCCTATAGAATAGTCATGCATGCTCGCCCTATAGAATAGTCATGCATGCGTGCCATAGAATAGTCATGCATGCTCGCCCTGTAGAATAGTCATGCATGCTCGCCCTATAGAATAGTCATGCATGCTCGCCTATAGAATAGTCATGCATGCTCGCCCTATAGAATAGTCATGCATGCTCGTCCTATAGAATAGTCCTGCTTGCTCGTCCTATAGAATAGTTATGCATGCTCGCCCTATAGAATAGTCATGCAAGCTCGCCCTATAGAATAGTCATGCTTGCTCGCCCTGAGCGTGATAGCTCAGTGGTTAGTGCACTTGCCTCTGATGCTAGAGGTCCCGGGTTCGATCCCCGGCAGCGGCGATAAAATTTCGGTGTCTGAACACGCTCCATTGGCATCATTTGCAGGGATGAATTTCATAAAGTACACCGTCCTTCGGATCGGGACGTTAACTGGAGGCCCCCTGTGCAGGGAGAACCATCCCCTGTGCAGGTTAAAGATCCCTACCGTAATTACATGGTTACTGTGTATGTGTGTGTGTGTGTGTGAATTCGGGTTTAACGTCGCTTTCAACAATTTTTCAGTCATATCACGACGGTGTCTGGTTGCGACAGGGAGCTCAATGCTCACGTTTATAGTGCTGTCTCACTGAAGTATCATGTCCCAGACACATTACATGATACCACACCCAGTCACATTATCCTGACACTGGATCGACCAGTCCTAGCTCTACCCCGTAATCTGAGTGCCAAGCGAGGAGCAGCTAGTACCATTTTTAACGACTTTGGTATGTCGCGGCCCGGGATCGAACCCGAGACCTCCCGTTCCCCGGAGCGGACACTCTACCAATTGAGCTATCGGGGCCGGTGGGTTACTGTGTAGGCTTTCATCCTGGAGTGTATGTAATATACACCTGCGGTAATGGTCAAATGTGACCGACGTAGTATCAGAAGATAGATACAGAATAGTCATGCATGCTCGCCCTATAGAATAGTCATGCATGCACGCCCTATATAATAGTCGTGCATGCTCGCCCAATAGAATAGTCATGCATGCTCGTCCTATTGAATAGTCGTGCATGCTCGCCCTATAAAATAGTCATGCATGCTCGCTCTATAGAATAGTCATGCATGCTCGCCCTATAGAATAGTCATGCATGCTCGCCCTATAGAATAGTCATGCATGCTCGCCCTTTAGAATAGTCATGTATGCTCGCCCTATGGAATAGTCATGCATGCTCGCCCTATAGAATAGTCATGCATGCTCGCCCTATAGAATAGTCATGCATGCTCGCCCTATAGAATAGTCATGCATGCTCGCCAAATAGAATAGTCATTCATGCTCGCCCAATAGAATAGTCATGCATGCTCGCCCTATAGAATAGTCATGCATGCTCGCCCTATAGAATAGTCATGCATGCTCGCCCTATAGAATACTCATGCATGCTCGCCCTATAGAATAGTCATGCATGCTCGCCCTATAGAATAGGCATGCATGCTCGCCCTATAGAATAGTCATGCATGCTCACCCTATAGAATAGTCATACATGCTCGCCCTATAGAATAGTCATGCATGCTCGCCTTATAGAAAAGTCATGCATGTTCGCTTATAGAACAGTCATGCATGCTCGCCCTATAGAATAGTCATGCTTGCTCGTCCTATAGAATAGTCATGCATGCTCGCCCTATAGAATAGTCATGCATGCTCGCCCTATAGAATAGTCATGCATCGTATGCATCATAGTCGTTCTGATTTACAGTAAAATTCTGCTATTAAGACCACCTAAAAGTAAGACTAAATCTGTTTTCAGAAGCTTATTTAGTAGGTTGCAGTTATTCTTTCTTTGTCTGTTGTTGCATACAGTTTCCTCTGGTGAGGGACCACCGTTGGGACTATTCAAAAGTGGTCTTAAAGACCACTTTTGAACAGTCCCAAAGGTGGTCTTAATATAGAAATTTTACTGTACTTCTCTCTGAACTTCATTCTCCTGTCCTTTTTATCATCTTAAACAAATCCACAACAGTGCCGAGTTTGCGAGGTTAACATTTTTCCTTAAAAATCCCACCTTGTATAAGGAAACGTGATTCACATTTTTTTGTTATTTAGGGTCCGAAATATAGGCTGGTAGTCAATGGGGCTTGCGGCGGTGGTAAAGAGTGTCATTAAGGCCTAAAAAATATCCGTGTTTCCACTAACATGCCGAAAACAATTAGGGTCGGTAGGTCGATTAAACTTTTTATTTTTGTCAACTTTTTATTTGATGGAAAAAGAGTAAAAATCTTTAAAATGGCTTTATTCCAGCCATATTACCAGAAAACATTCAAATAATAAGGGAAGCAAAAGAACAGCAATTTAAGTATTAGTTTTGCTTTTTTTTGACAGATTTATATTTTATCACAAGTGGTAGAAAATATTTAAGGTATTTATTCTTTTAACAGTAGGACACACCGTGTGTTCAGAATTGTTTTATAGCCCCCCCCCCCCCTCCCCACCCCTGTGGTGTTCTGTCTATAGCAAATCAAAGGTGGCCCTTAATAGGGTGATCAGTAGCTCTTGTTGAATCTCCTGACTGAGGCGTTTAAGGGGAAGTCAATAATGTACACTCCAGTCAATAGTTAGTCAATTATTGATTTTCCCCAAGGAGACCCCTCACCTGTTGAAGACAGATGACTTCTCTTCAGTCAGCACTGATGGCTACATAATATTATGCAATGAAATGAGTCCTCAATATTCAAGAATATATGCCTTTAAGGTCGGTAGATTTGAAGATCTTTTTATTATTTTTTTTTTTCTGGATGGCCGTAAAAATTGCAGAGTTGGCATAACAAATCACGGTCGGTCGGTTTAGCGGAAACACAGCTATTTTTAAAGGCCCCACCAAAGTTTGAAAATATCATACCTGTCAGTACACATCACGAAAACACGCCTATATGATTTTGACCCCTCGAACACCAGATTTAAGAAGAAAATCTGGGGTTTAAATTGGGGAAACATTATATTGCTTTTTTTTTTTGCTCTAAAATATAGATTGTGGGTACTCGTTAGAACCGCCTCATCGAGGCGGTTCTAACGAGTACCCACAATCTATGGTTTGAGCAGAAATAAGAAAAAAATCACAATTTTTCATCCTAAAAGTTTCATTGTTTCGGCGATAAAGGTTACAATTTATTTGTATAGGTGTGTTTTCTCGTAATGATGTGGAAATAAAGCATTAATATATCCATTCTTGTAATAATTGGTGATTACGCGGGCACTTTGGGAACCATGCAATCAAAAAATAGTTCCCATGTGCCTATTGTGTACATTTCTAATTCTTGTCTCTGTTTTCCATTATTTCAGCTTTCACAAGTCACTTAGTCTGGTTCCAGTCTGTTATTGATAGGGAAGCCGGGGATGCCGAGAACTGGACCGTCTGGCAGGTTTGTTGCTCATAATAATAATAATAATAATAATAATAATAATAATAATAATAATAATAATAATAATCGACCTTATTTATAGAGAGTAAAACATTGAGTACTAGTACTAATCTTCCATGTGACCCTCGTTTCCTGGGTAGGAACCAGTGCTAAGCAATGTGGATAAAGTTTCTAGCTCAAGGAAACAACACGTGACGCTTGCGAGGATCGAACCGGTTACCTCTCGATCTCAAATCCGATCCTTTACCACTGCACCACAGCCACAGCACTCCCCACATAAGGAACAAACACGCTCGTGTTAGATTATAAGAATCTGATATGGGGTTCTGTTGTAGATGAGCGTTTCCAACCCGAGGGATGACCGTGCTGAGCGGAACCGAGGCTACGCCGAGGTTCCGCTCAGCACGGTCATCCCGAGGGTTGGAAACGACCATCTACAACAGAATCCCATAATGGATTCTTTTTCTTGCACAACACCTCCGGTTAGTTTTGACAGCTCTTACATGTATAAAAGTAGTGCGGAAGTAGTTCCGACAGTTGAATAGAATTGAAGCGCATTTATGTTAGTTGCCTGGGTTGGAACATATGGGCCAGAACATAAATTTCTATCCCAGGGTTAAATCACGGATTTCCTTGTCTTGTGTGCAAGAAATTTCCATTCTTTATGGCGCTTTGAAAATGGCTAGCCAATCACGAAAATACGCCTATATAATTCTGACCCCCTTAAGCCCCATATTTATATAGAAAAACTTGGGTTTACAGGGGGTAAACCTTATTTTTTTCTTCTTTCTGCTCTAAAATATAGATTGTAAGTACTCGTTAGAACCGCCTGGGTTTCTTCTTTAAGCTCTAAAATATAGATTGTGGGGAATCGTTAGATTGAGTGAATGTTTGAGTTTTACGTCCCACCAACAGCTAAGGTCATACGGAGACGGGACCTCGGTTTAAAGACTCATCCGAAAGTCCGGAGAAGCCCGGTATCGATCCTGCGATCCCTGGCCAAGTTTACACGGCGAGTAGCGTAACCACTGCACCAAGGAGGCTTCTGGTAACCGCTAGAACCGCCTCGATGAGGCTGTTCTAATGAGTACCCACAATCTATTTTTGAGCAGAAATAAGAAAAACTATAACGTTTCTCATCTAAAAAGTTTCGTTTTTCGGGCAGTAAACTTTACAATGTATTTGTGTAGGCGTGTTTTCGTATTGGATTGAATGAAATCTTCATTTGTTTTACATTACGAAAACACACCCGTGTAGCGCAGTGAATTTTTCAAATGCTCCAAATCGCCCCCGCCCATAGGGGCTTGAAGAAATATATGGGCTGCACGAATCTTCCACGCAGAGCTGAATCCGGCCCACACACTAGTACTGGTAAACCGCTTAGAGGATCTAAGTCTGTCCAGGAACCGCGGTGCGAGGCGCCCATGCTAATTAACCCTATTGGTTTCATTGGGCGACAGGGCTTGAGATGTGCGGTCCGTCCATGCTAATTAACCCTATTGGTTTCATTGGGCGACAGGGCTTGAGATGTCTTTTCATCTCAATTTCGGGTAAAAGTCCCACAAAATTGGAAGCAACGTCTCCAAAATGACCTTTACAGTGTTGACGGGGACGTTAAACCTCAAATCAAACAAACAAACAAATGCTCCAAAGCAGACATTTTTATCATTTTTTTTCTTTCAATTAAGCATAAAAAATAGATTGTGTGTACTCATTAGAACTGCCTCATTGAGTACCTCTGATCTATGTTTTTGAGCAAACATAAGGAAACTACATGTAATATAAACCTAGCTACATCATGAAAACACGCCTATATAATTTTGAAACCCTTGAACCCCAATTTTACAGGCGTAAACCTTATTTGTTCTTATTTCTGCTCTAAAATATAGATTGTGGGTACTCGTTAGAACCGCCTCGATGAGGCGGTTCTAACGCATACCAACAATCTATATTTTGAGCAGAAATAAGAAACGTATCACAATTTTTCATCTTAAAATTTTATTTCGGCGATAAAGGTGGCACAATGTATTAAATAAACAAGGGCTTCTCTGGCCTAATTAAACACATCCGGACGCTACAATGGCGTCCTTCATAACTGTAGAACTTTAGAGGACGCTTTTTAGAAGGTGATGACCTGTCAGGTCTCACCTTCTTATGGCAACACTCTAAAGAATTCCCTTGATACCGCATCACTCCTCTGTTTCAAGAAAAATAGGTCCTCATAAATGAGTGAAGAGAGGCGCCTGTATCATTTGATATGTGAAAATAGTATGCATATTGAAAAACGCAAAATACACAAACAATGAACTTCAGAGTTAAATGTCATAAAATGGATCTAGATTTGAAATTTGTCTCATTTCGCAGCGGACCTGACCTAGTTATTAAGAGCGAGTTCGGTTGACTTTCTAGAGTTAACTATAGTTACACCAAAACACGCGGGTTATGGCTCGTGCCGCACTATTAAATTAACCTGAGTTCAATCAAGCTTGCTTTGGGAGTTGGGAGTTCTGTCTAGCAAGAACAAAAAACACGACGGCAGGGGGATAATCGTAGGTTAATTAAGAAATGAATATAAACTTATTAGAAGGTGATAACCTTTCAGATCTCACCTTCTTATGTCAATCGACACTGGAGCCCCTCGATGAAGAATCACTCCTATGCTTCAAGAAGAATAAGCCTCCATATATTTATCAATAGATGCGCATGTATCATTTGATAAGTGAAAATGATATGCAGATTGTCAAACTGAGGAAGCCAATTACACAAACCACTAACTTCAGAGTAAAATGCCATAAATTTAACCCTATGGTTCAAATTGGTCTCGATTCGCAGCTTTGTCATGACCTAGTTTGCTTTAAGCGAGTTCAGTTGACCAACTAAAGTTAACTCAAGCAAAGTAGGAGAGACAGTAGGCTTACTCTTGTACAAAGTTGTACAATGACTTTATTCCCACCCCCACCCCGCCCCACTTCACGATCCCCCAATTAGAAGCGACAGGAAGCATCAAATGTCATTTGATACATCACCAGTAACGATTCAAATTGAGATTCAGAACTCTAATGGCGTCAAGAAAAAGTCATCGTTTGCCCTTGAGTAAATCGAAAGTATAAAACATGTTTTCAAGTTTGACGTGATTTTTTGGTCGATCGGTTTACGATCGACCCAAATTTACTAAATGGCCAAACGGAATCACTGCAGTTGTCCACGAGACCATCACTGATTTGGTAAAACCAATATTATGTTTTATTAATAGAACATGAAACGTTGCGCTATTTTTATTTCTGCAACAAGAGCTGTCTATAAAGTCTTGACAGGAATCGCGTGCTGGATAATACCCAGATCAGACGCCGCGGAATGTGGCATCTGATCAGCAGGTTGCACAGGAACTTCACTGTTTGCTTAAATAGTGGCATTCGAGGGTTAAACGAAATAGTATAAGAATGCCCGGTGTCTCACGTAATGAAATAAACCAGGCCACGACGTCACGTGACGTCTTTCGGAACGTTATATTTATAAAACTGTTATACAAACGTATGCCAAGTCGAGTAAAAATAGACTTTTCGCACTCATTTTAGAACCAGTGCAAAAATGAGTAGCCCAGACTTTATAGGTGGTACCGTTATTAGACATACAGCGTAGACCAAGATCGGATATAGAGTACATTGCTTCTGATCAGGTCGGCACTGTTCGCCATATGTATGCAACAACAGTTTTGAACATGATTCAGGGCCGTACGCAGACTCTGAAAAAGGGCGGGTTGAGGATGCGAATTTCAGATATTTTGCAGAGGGTGAAAAACTGTATGAATCTGAAATAATTTCCAAAAGATGGGAGGGGCTGCATTTGCACCCTCCCCACTCTGCTGAACAAAATCCAAGTACTACTCTAAGACGTCAGAGCGCAGCGTAAGAAGAAAATCCTGGACTGTGCTCGTTTGTTTGATTTAAGTTTAACGTCCCCGTCAACACTGTATAGGTCATTTGGAGACGTTACTTCCAATGTTACGGGACTTCAGCTCTGCGTGGAAGCATCATGCAGCCCATCTATTTATTCAAGCCCCGATGGGCGGGAGCGGGTGGACTGTGCTAGTACACTTGATCATTGGAAAACAGAATCTACTTAATCAGACGCCACATAACGCGATGTCTGATCAGCTCTACCGTGCTTTGCTAAAAGTTAAACGAACAGTTCGATTCTCAGCTCAGAATTATTTTCCCAACCTACACCCAGAGACGATCGACCCACCAGTACTCTCAGTGCTTTGATTCCAACACGTGGCCAAAATTTCAAATAGTTGGAAATAATCGATTTTCGGATTGCATTTAACTTACAATTTTCCACCTTCAACCGTATTTGTTGTTAATAGGCAAGGCTTCCAACTCTCATACCAAGCTATCTCTAGCAGTCGCAATATTCCTACACGGCGCGTTTTGGAGCAAGTCAACTCTTGTTAACTCTAGTACGTCAACTGAACCCGCTCAAAATCTAGATCGCGGATTAATAATTCAATGAATGAGTTGACAGTATGAATGGAATACTACGACTTGCTATACTACAGATAGAGCAAAGTTTTATTTGTTTGTTTGATTTGAGGTTTAACGTCCCCGTCACCACTGTAAAGGTCATTTTGGAGACGCTGCTTCCAAATTTGTCGGACTTTTACCCGACATTGAGATGAAATGACTTCTCAAGCCCTGTCGCCCAATGAAACCAATAGGGTTTATTAGCATGGACGGTCCGCCTCGCACCGCGGTTCCTGGACAGGCTTAGATTCTCTAAGCGGTTTACCAGTACTAGTGTGCGGGCCGGATTCAGCTCTGCGTGGAAGCATCATGCAGCCCATATATTTAGTCAAGCTCCTATGGGCGGGGCTGATAGTGCGAAGTTACCTTCACTATTGCTTGTGTTTGATTTGAGGTTTAACGTGCCCGTCAACACTGTAAAGGTCATTTTGAAAATGTTGCTTCCAGTTTTGTGGGACTTTTACCCGATATTGAGATACTGACATCCGATATTGACATCTCCAGCCCTTTCGCCCAATGAAACCAATAGGGTTTATAAGCATGGACGGTCCGACTCGTGCGCACCGCTTTTTTTGGGCAGGCTTAGATCCTGTAAGCGGTTTACCAGTACTCGGATTCAGCTCTGCGTGGAAGCATCATGCAGCTCATAAACATCTTCAAGCCCCGATGGGCGGGGGCGGGTGGACTGTGCTCGTACACTTGAGCATTGGAAAACAGAATCTACTTAATCAGACGCCAGATAACGAAATGTCTGATCAGCTCTACCGTGCTTGCTAAAAGTTAAACGAACAGTTCGATTCTCAGCTCAGAACTATTTTTCTAACCTACACTCAGAGACGATCGACCCACCAGTACTCTCAGGCCAAAATTTCAAATAGTTGGAAATAATCGATTTTCGGATTGCATTTAACTTACAATTTTCCACCTTCCACCGTATTCGTTGTTACTAGGCAAGGCTTCCAACTCTCATACCAAGCTAACTCTGGCAGTCGCAATATTCCTACACGGCGCGTTTTGGAGCAAGTCAACTCTTGTTAACTCTAGTACGTCAACTGAACCCGCTCAAAATCTAGATTGCGGATTAATAATTCAATGAATGAGTTGACAGTATGAATGGAATACTACGACTTGCTATACTACAGATAGAGCAAAGTTTTGTTTGTTTGTTTGATTTGAGGTTTAACGTCCCCGTCAACACTGTAAAGGTCATTTTGGAGACGTTGCTTCCAAATTTGTGGGATTTTTACCCGACATTGAGATGAAATGACATCTCAAGCCCTGTCGCCCAATGAAACCAATAGGGTTTATTAGCATTGACGGTCCGCCTCACACCGCGGTTCCTGGACAGGCTTAGATCCTCTAAGCGGTTTACCAGTACTAGTGTGCGGGCCGGATTCAGCTCTGCGTGGAAGCATCATGCAGCCCATATATTTCTTCAAGCCTCTATGGGCGGGGGCCGTTGGTGTAAGAAAGCCATTTGCTCGCACGTATAGAGTGTTGAGTAAATTATCTTGTTTGCTAGAGTCTATGTATGTAATTGTCTCCAGAATTATTCTCATTGACACAAGAAGGGATTCACAACATGTACCGTTCGATCCTCAATTTCGTTTTTGACATTTCATTTGTCTGCTCCTCGCGTTACTACAATCATACATAACCATTGACTGTTTTCAAAATTAAAAAAAAAAAGATAATGAAATGAAATGGCCCAGTGTAAAAACTAACAGTTTTCTACCATCACCTTCTATTAGTACTTTCAGTACTTTGATTTATACATATTTTCCCTAATTTCTAGTCAAAATATACATTTTGGGTGCTCGTTATAACTGCCTCGCTGAGGCGGTTCTAACGAGTACCCACAATCTATACATGTATTTTTTAGCAAAAATAAAGAATATAGTGTATCCTTGTACCATATAACTTGTTAACATGGTGGAAGCTTTTCTTGCCTTATTCCTCTCATAAGTTTGGGTGATATATAAGAAAGAAAGCAAGAAAGAAATGTAGAAATAAAGAAAAGTTGTGTATTTCTAACGTATCTGTTTGAAGAGCGTGGATTTCACTTCGTAATTGGCAGCCTGCAGCAGCCTCTGATGGCCCCCGCCCAGCGGGGCTTGAAGAAATAGATGGGCTGCTTGATGCTTCCACGCAGAGCTGAAATTGGACCGCGAAGGAGTACTGGTAAACTGCTAAGAGGCTCTAAGCCTGCCCAGGCAAAGCAGTGCGAGTCAGACCGTCCATGCTTATAAACCCTATTAGTTTCATTGGGCGACAGGGCTTGAGATTTCATTTCATCTCAATGTCGGATAAAAGTCCCACAAAATTGGAAGCAACGTCTCCAAAATGACCTATACAGTGTTGATGGGGACGTTAAACCTCAAATGAAACCAAAATCAAATCCAGCAGTCTCAGCCCCTCTCCTCCTCATGCACATATCTCTTGGCCCCCGCCCATCGGAGCTTGGAGAAATAGATTGGGCTCCAAGGTGCTTTCACGCAGAGCAGAAACCGACCGCACAGTCATGAGTACTGCTAAACCGCTTAGTCGCTCTAAGCCTGCCAAGGCAAAGTGGTGCGAGTAACCGTCCATGCATAACGACCCTACTGGTTTCAATGGGCTACAGGGATTGAAACGTCGTGTCATCTCAATGTCGGGTTTACAAAAGCCCCACAAAATCGGAAATGACCTAAATAGTGTTGACGTGGACGTTAAACCTCATAAAAGTCATTTTTGCGAACAGTGTGGACCCAGATCAGGAGCAGCCTGACCTGGATCCACACTGTTTGTCTGTATGAATAAAAAAAATGCAAGATTCAGCAGACGACATAATCAGACGACATTTTCAGATGAAGTTTTTCTCGGCAGCTTAAGGGGAATGGGAACACCTGGCAGATTTTCTCGCCATTTTTCAAAGGGAGACAACTTTCGGGACTTCCTGTTCGCTTTCCTGTAAGCCATGTCCCACCGAAAAAAGGGTCAACTCTTAATGGAAAGAATTTGCTCCTGATGAGCAAATTTTTCCTTTAAGAGTTGACCCCTTTTGACACGGGAGACAAAAATACTTTTCCAGGAGTTACATCCCCTGAAGGTGTTTCCATTCCCCTTTAGGGTTAAATAAGCTTGTTGTTGCCCGGCTTGCTTTGTGTCCAGTGAAATTAATGAAATTTTTGGGTCGATTGTTTATCAATCGATCCAAAGTTATAAGGACAAAACCTCTGTTAGTGCTGGAGTCCACGTGACTATCACTTACGTGTAACTTATTTATAGATTTTATCGCAGTGAGGTCAGCGTGTTTGCGTAAAAGAATTATCTGTAGAATCAGGGCTGGAATCATGATTTGGGCTCGGTAAACAGTGTAGACCCAGACCAGACGCCGCAGAACGCGGCGTCTGGTCAGGGTACCCACTGTTTGTCGACACTATTCCTAGTTGTATATTACAGGAATTTAAGAGTTAAAGGTGCATTATTGAGCTATCTGGAAAATATGCTTCCAAAAATATAATACATATAGCCAGTATTTTTCTTTAAAACAATACAAATAAATGCATTTTATGCAAAAATGCGAACAATTATGATGACAGGTAAACGAGTTTGAGAGGGATTCCCTAACTAGGTCTCGAACACTAGTTAGATCTATTTTCAGTTCGTGACAAAAATAGAATCCCCAAATATAACGTTATGCGACCTTCATTTTTGGCCTTGTTTGCTTAGGCCATGCCTGAATCGGAAAAAAAATATGATGCTGAATACCATGCCATAAGTAACGACACTCAGAGACGATACTGTCGCCATGTATGTGTAAAGTGACAGATTTATTTTTAGAACAGAAATTCCGAACACATGTTCAGAGCGAAGGGTAAACACGAATGAAAACGACCATTTTCACAAAGTTCTGAAGCTGTATTTGGCTCCAAAAGTGTACAAACGACAAAGGAGTATGCATTGAAGATAAAAACCAGAAAAAAAATTGAGACCCGGTAGCTCAATAATGCACCTTTAAACGAAACTGCCTAAGTCCACGTTCAGGCCCATTTCCCCTACCTACACTCAGAGGCAATCGACCACCCAGTACTTTCAGTGTTTTGATTTATTTTATTTCTCAATGTAGATCACAACGTCGATCGTAGTGGTATGCTCAGTATTTGGGTTCGTGCTGGTAATTATCTTGGTGTGTTGCCTGCTGAGGACCGTGGTCTATCGTACCATAGCAACCAGTGGCTTCATCATCTGGTTGATTGCAGGTTTGTGTTATTTCTTATCTACAGTCGAACCTCAATGGCTCGAACCCCTTTGGGACCATGACAATTTGTTCGAGACGGGGGTAGTTCGAGCCACTGATGAGTACATTCAGTAGGCATAACGTTAAATAAATTTTGGACTTCTTTTCGGTGTTCTGTAATATTAATGTATGCTGTGTTTACTTAGATTCTAATGAGTACACACAGCATACATTTGCAAGATAAAAGACAAAATATCCTAAATTTTCCCTCACTGTTTCTTACGTTGAGAAATTCACGTGGGACTCAAGAACCGGTTCGACTCAGCCATAGTAAACGAGCCATCGGTGTTGGAGCCATCGAAGTTCTACTGTATTTTGTAAAAAAATGGAATCGCCGGCTTTATAGCAGATGTCCATTTTAATTGAGCCGGGGCACATTTCCTACAATTTACTTGTGCGCCCAGCGAAGACTCAGATCAGCCTGCGCATCCGCGCAGTCTGATCAGAGTCTTCTTTGTGCGCTCCAAGGATAGCTAAGGACCTAATTAATAATGCGCTTTCACGCAGCAAGAGAAGTCTCTGGTCTGACTGTATTGATGCGCAGGCTGATCTGATTCTTCGCTGGGCGCACATGTAAATTGTAGGAAATGTTGTGCCCCGGTGATCTGATTCTTTGCTGGGCGCACATGTAAATTGTAGGAAATGTTGAGCCCCGGTGATCTGATTCTTTGCTGGGCGCACATGTAAATTGTAGGAAATGTTGTGCCCCGGTGATCTGATTCTTTGCTGGGCGCACATGTAAATTGTAGGAAATGTTGTGTCCCGGTGATCTGATTCTTTGCTGGGCGCACATGTAAATTGTAGGAAATGTTGTGTCCCGGTGATCTGATTCTTTGCTGGGCGCACATGTAAATTGTAGGAAATGTTGTGTCCCGGTGATCTGATTCTTTGCTGGGCGCACATGTTAATTGTAGGAAATGTTGTGCCTCGGTGATCTGATTCTTTGCTGGGCGCACATGTAAATTGTAGGAAATGTTGTGTCCCGGTGATCTGATTCTTTGCTGGGCGCACATGTAAATTGTAGGAAATGTTGTGCCCTGGTGATCTGATTCTTTGCTGGGCGCACATGTAAATTGTAGGAAATGTTGTGTCCCGGTGATCTGATTCTTTGCTGGGCGCACATGTAAATTGTAGGAAATGTTGTGTCCCGGTGATCTGATTCTTTGCTGGGCGCACATGTAAATTGTAGGAAATGTTGTGCCCCGGTGATCTGATTCTTTGCTGGGCGCACATGTAAATTGTAGGAAATATTGGTTTCATTGGGCGACAGGGCTTGAGATGTCATTTCATCTCAATGTCGGGTAAAAATCCCACACAATTGGAAGCAACGTCTCCAAAATGACCTTTACAGTGTTGACGGGGACGTTAAACCTCAAATCAAACAAACAAACAAAATCCGCACTATATCAACCAGTTGTTTCATCACTTGGTTGGTTGATTTCAAGCAAATCGGAACACGTTCTGCAAAGGAAGGTCGGTTTTCGCCCATCTCGAAGATATTGAAATAATCTTGAAAGGACCGTAAAACCAAAAAAGAAACCAAATAAATAATTAAATAACTAAATTATTAAATAAATAAACGCAAGAAAATCTGTCGAGCCTAAAATTCTTAAACTTAAGAACGCGGCGTCTGATCAGAGCCTCCACTGTTTGCTAAATGTTCAGTCATTTTCTAAATAAATTTTGATGAAAAAAACAACCTGACACCCCAAACTTTTGAAATGAACTCCTGCTATATATAAGGAGGAAGATTCCAATTTGTACAAAAAAGGTTAATGGAATCTTCTGGGTCCATCATTTAAAAGTTGCGGAGTGACAGGGTTTGTTAATAAAATGTATTAAGATTATTTCTGATTTTTTTTTGCTGACAGTGTAGTCATTGCTAAAACACCACAGAACCTGATTTGGGAACATCCCGTTTTGGGGTTTCCAGTACAAAATGCGTTAATGTGTCCGTGATAAATTGAAACGTTCACCATTACGAAAGAGATACTTTGGTAGACAGTTTAGATCCAGATGGGACGGCACATAATGATTTGTTTTGTTTGAATATGAGTTTAACGTCTCCGCCAACACTATTTAGGTCATTTCAGAAACGTTGCTTTCAATTTTGTGTGACTTACACCCGACACGGAGATAAAATGACGTCTCAAGCCCTGCCGCCCAAATAAACTAAAATTGTTTATATGTATAGGGACGGTCCGACGCGCAACACTTTTCCTTGACAGTCTCATGCCCTATAGCGGTTTCCCAGTTCTCATGTGCTGCCGGTTTTAGCTCTGCGTAGAAGCATTTTGCAGCCCGATCTATTTCTCCAGGCCCCGATGGTTGAGGCCCCGGCTCATACTTGTTTATGATTATGACTCTTCCTATTTACAATAACCCATTATATGCTAGTGGACTCTTCCATTTCTATACGTTGGACAAGTCCATTTGTCAAATAAGTGGTGTCAGGCCTATTTTTTTTCATTTTTATTCTGTTTTTGGTGGAAAATTCTGTTAGCAAATAGTGCAGGCCCTGGTCTGATCTGGCCTGTACTGTTTGCAAAGGTACCCCTTTAGGGGTTTTACGCATACAATAGGATAACAGACGTGACCATATTCAACGAAGGAATATTGGTTAATTATTACAAGGTAATGATTTTCCAGGTATAGATAAAGTTTCAATCTTTTTCTAGGTCTTCTGGTTTGGGTACCCGTGGGAATGGTCGCCTACCTGCACATGAAAATCAAAGACGAGGTTGATCAAGATGTAACCCACGATGCCACGCTACATGTACCGTACTCCATTGTCATTCTGGCCATGGGCGGTTTTATGGCCTTCATCACGGCCCTAATGCTATTATGGCTTACCGGGATCTGTGGCCAGTCTGATGACGTTTCGAGCACTGAGTCCGAGAGCCAGATCCTCTCAGAACGAACTAAGACTAGGACGGTGTTCCACGACGGTGGCTATTACGGTCCATACCCATACTCTTACTATCACCCGGAGTATCGCACTAACTACGCGTACAGGTGGGTTGGTCTTGTAACCAGGTTACATATTAACTACTATTTTCACATACCAAATTCAACTGAATTTTATCTGTTTTTTTAAGTGGACTGCAAAGACATTCGGGGGATGGGGTTAGATGGATGGGACAAGTCTTTCAGTCATATTGTGGTCCTTTAAGAGTAAACCCCTTTTCAAAGAGGTTTAGGAAAGCTAATAACATCACGTGTATATAAGACAGTATAACGATACACCACCTATAAACCTCACTTAATATAGAGAAAAAGTGGAGTTTACATGGGTATACATTATTTTTATTATTTTTGTTTCAATTACTCTTTAGAACCGGCGGTTCTAACGAACAGTAACAGCCTTGATTTAGAATATGAATAAGGAAAATATCACAAACTTTCAGAAGAAAAATAACCGTTCTGGACAATCACGGTTGGGATAGTTGTCTCCCTTATTAAAAATGACAAAAATATACTGTGTTTATTCTCCGTAGATTGCAGTTTAGTCGTCAGACTATAGTGTTCAGGTTACAGTGACAATAACCTACATCATGATAACATAGACTTTGTGGATTTTTGTTATTCGACTGCCACAAAAGTTCTGACATTTTGAATTTGTTTCTAAGAGGTGTGAAACGCCTGGTACATCAAAACGAAGCCCCCGCCCATAGGGGCTTGAAGAAATATATGGGCTGCATGATGCTTCCACGCAGAGCTGAATCCGGCCCGCACACTAGTACTGGTAAACCGCTTAGAGGATCTAAGCCTGTCCAGGAACCGCGGTGCGAGGCGGACCGTCCATGCTAATAAACCCTATTGGTTTCATTGGGCGACAGGGCTTGAGAGGTCATTTCATCTCAATGTCGGGTAAAAGTCCCACAAAATTGGAAGCAACGTCTCCAAAATGACCTTTACAGTGTTGACGGGGACGTTAAACCTCAAATCAAACAAACAAAAACATCAAATACACAGTATTTAAACAAGTAATTGTACACAAAACACATAACAATGACACTTTTTCAATATCATGAACATCCTTACAGAAATAGGTAAGAGTAACACAATGACGACTTTGGTCGAGGTGTTACATCACGAAAACACGCCTATATAAATTCGACCCCGTTAAACCCCACTTTTATATAGTAAAACTGGGGTTTGCAGGGGTATACATTATTTTTTCTTATTTCTGCTCAAAAACATAGATTATGGGTACTCATTAGAACCGCCTCGTCGAGGCGGTTCTAATGAGTATCCAGAATCTATGTTTTGAGCAGAAATAAGAAAAATACCGAAATTTTTAATCTGAAAATTTTCATTTTTCGGTGGTAAAATTTACAGTGTATTTGTGCAGGCGTGTTTTCGTTATGGAAATAAATACATGTAGTAACTTGTGAACCGTTTCTACATGAAAACATGTCACTCAAATGTAAACCTTTTTAGTGCACTAATCAGATTGTTGACTACAAATTCTATTGCAACGGCCTGAGTGAGTGAGTGAGTTTTAGTTTTACGTCCCACCAACAGCTAAGGTCTTTGGTCGAGGTGTTACATCACGAAAACACGCCTATATAAATTCGACCCCGTTAAACCCCACTTTTATATAGTAAAACTGGGGTTTGCAGGGGTATGCATTATTTTTTCTTATTTCTGCTCAAAAACATAGATTATGGGTACTCATTAGAACCGCCTCTGTTTTGAGCAGAAATAAGAAAAGTACCGAAATTTTTGATCTGAAAATTTTCATTTTTCGGTGGTAAAATTTACAATGTACATGTATTTGTACAGGCGTGTTTTCGTTATGGAAATAAATACATGTAGTAACTTGTGAACCGTTTCTACATGGAAACATGTCACACAAATGTTAACCTTTTTAGTGCACTAATCAGATTGTTGACTACAAATTCTATTGCAACGGCCTGAGTGAGTGAGTGAGTTTTAGTTTTACGTCCCACCAACAGCTAAGGTCGTACGGAGACGGGACCTCGGTTTAAAGACTCATCCGAAAGTCTGGAGAAGCCCGGGATCGATCCTGCGATCCCTGGTTTACAAGGCGAGAAACGTAACCACTGCACCACGGAGGCTTCTATTGCAACGGCCTGCTTATTATAACGAACACAAGTTACAGTTGAACGGTTGAAACCCACACAAAACGTGACGTAACTGTGGTGACGTAGGTTGTTAGGGGTGTGTTATGGCATTATGATAACCGTGACACCCATGTGTTACATGGCATGCAGTTAAATGGCGTCTTTCACAAACGATAGACCTAAAAAGTACCAAGTCTATTTTTTTTGAGCAAAATTATGTATACCCCTGCATTCCTAGTTTTCTCTTTATTTAATAAAGTGGACTTTGCAGGGGTGTTCATTGATTGATCAAGTTGAGGTTTAACATCCCCGTCAAAACTGTATAGGTCATTTTGGAGACATCGCTTCCAATTTAGTGGGATTTTTACCCAACATTGAGATGAAATGACATCTCAAGCCCTGTCGTGTGCGGTCAGTTTCAGCTCTGCATGGAAGCAGCATGTAGCCCATCTACTTCTTCAAGCCCTGATGGGCGGGGGCCGGCAGGGGTGCTCTTCAAATGAACTTGGGCCCCGTCAAGCGATTTTGGTACTTATCGCCTATGCGAGCAGCGAAGGTTCAGGCGAGCCTGCGCATCCGCGCAGTCTCGCCAGAACCTTCGCTGCTCGCTCATACAAGCAGTGAATCAAGAGGAACCTTCAGACAGAAAGCCATATCCCGGGCCCCACTGAATGGCTGGGCATGCGCAGTTAAAAGCTGTCCTGACGGAATGCTCGAAGACCCAAATTCGCTTGGCGGGGCTCAAATGTTAATCTTATGATATATATTCGCTTGTAGAGCAAGGATAGTGTTTACAGTTGTTTCCTATATGAGCCGCGCCAAGCGAATTTGTGTCTTCGAGCATTCCGTCATGACAAATTTTAACTGCGCATGCCCAGTCATTCAGAGGGGCCAGGGATATGGTTTTATGTCTGAAGGTTCCTCTTGATTCACTGCTTGTATGAGCGAGCAGCGAAGGTTCTGGCGAGACTGCGCGGATGCGCAGGCTCGCCTGAACCTTCGCTGCTCGCATAGATGATAAGTACCAAAATCGCTTGACGCGGCCCATATAATATAGCTGAATCAATTTGATATGAGACTGACCTTTATGCAAAGAATAAATTAGTCCGTGTTATCGGACTGCGTAAACTTCTCGCGAATTTTCTCGTGAATTTTCGGCATCTCGTGAATGGCGACCCATTTACTGACCCCCATCGACCTTTTCGGAAGACGGCGAAGATAAATATATGCATTCAGTCGGGTGTGAAATTATGGTAATAGAGGTAACCAGTCTCATGTCAAATTGTTCGAACTATACCGCCACTGTACTGTTTGATGTTTCCCCGTCTATTTCCAGGGACGTACCGGCGCCTCGAGCAAAAACGGACGCCTCGAGTACAACCGATGATGAGTTCTATGTGGTCGACTCTCCGTACTACCCGGGATACAACGGGTATTTCGACGACCAGCAAGGCCGCCGAGTCTACGACAATAGGAGGCTCATCAAGGGGATGACGAGCAATGATGTCGGCTCCGCCGCGCCATAATGTCAAGATGCGCAGAATTTACGAAAATACGCCTATTCAAATATTTTGAAAATTGTAACCCCCCCCCCCCCCCAAAAAAAAATAAATAAAATTTTCAGATAAAAAATTATGATAGTTTTATATTTCTGCTTTAAACATAGATTGTGGGGTACCCGGTACTCCTTAGAATCGCCTCAGCGAAGCGGTTCTACTGAGAACTCACAATCTATGTTTTAAGTAGATACATGAAAAATAATGTATACCCTTCACTGTACAAAAGTGGCATTTAAGGGGGTAAAAATTATATAGTCGCGTTTTCGTGATGGAACAATGGGGTTATTCTTGTGTTTGACGTGTTCTGTAAATTGAAAAAATAACTTCTATATTAATGAATAAATAACCAGCTGTAAATTTAGTACTTTTCCGAACTTTTTGACCAACCTTTTCCGCAAACGTTCGTCTTTTAAGGCAGTATATAATCAAAGCACTTAAAGCACTTCGATTGAGTTGACAGTTTCTGAGTCATTACGAAAAAAGAAAAAACAAGAGGGCCCAATGGCCCTATATCGCTCACCTGTTTGGACCTCTGGGCATGATTGGCAGGCATTATGTAGGTGACCACTTGCCGTCGCTACATGCTAAATATCTAAGCTCTGGGCCCTGTGGTTTCAGAGAAGAAGATTTTTGAATCTTTTTTCCATTATGAGTCTATGGGAGCTAAGGGGCCCCGGGGCGTGGCCCATTTGGACCCCACAGGCATGATTGACAGGATTTGTGTAGGTGACCTATTGCCATTGCTACATGCTAAATATCTAAGCTCTGGGCCCTGTGGTTTCAGAGAAGAAGATTTTTGAAGCTTTTTTTTCCATTATGAGTCTATAGGAGCTAAGGGGCCCTGGGGCGTGGCCCTTTTGGACCCCAGGGGCATGATTGGCAGGAATTATATAGGTGACCACTTGCCGTTGCTACATACTAAATATCTAAGCTCTGGGCGCTGTGATTTCAGAGAAGAAGATTTTTGAATCTTTTTTCCATTATGAGTCTATGGGAGCTAAGGGGCCCCGGGGCGTGGGCCATTTGGACCCCAAGGGCATGATTGGCAGGCTTTATGTAGGTGACCACTTGCCATTGCTACATGCTAAATATCTAAGCTCTGGGCCCTGTGGTTTCAGAGAAGAAGATTTTTGAAGCTTTTTTTCCATTATGAGTTTAAGGGATCTAAGGGGCCACGGGGCGTGGCCCTTTTGGACCCAGGACGTGGCCCTTTTGGACCCCAGGGGCATGATTGGCAGGAATTATATTGGTGACCACTTGCCATTGCTACGTACAAAATATCTAAGCTCTGGGCCCTGTGGTTTCAGAGAAGAAGATTTTTTAAGCTTTTTTCCTTTATGAGTCTTTGGGAGCAAAGGGGCCCCGGCACGTGGCCCATTCGGAACCCAGGGGCATGACTGGCAGGAATTATGTAGGTGGCGATTTGCAGTTGCTACATGCTAAATATCTAAACTCTGGGCCCTGGGTTTCAGAGAAGAAGATTTTTGAAGCTTTTTTCCATTATGAGTCTATGGGAGCTAAGGGGCCCCGGCCCGTGGCCCATTTGGACCCCAGGGGCATGATTGGCAGGAATTATGTAGGTGACCACTTGCCGTTGCTACATGCTAAATATCTAAACTCTGGGCCGGGTGGTATCAGAGAAGATTTTTGAAGCTTTTTTTTCCATTATGAGTCTATGGGAGCTAAGGGGCCCTGGGGCATGGCCCATGTGGACCTTAGGGGCATGATTGGCAGGATTTATGTAGGTGACCACTTGCCGTCGCTACATGCCAAATACCTTAGCTCTGGGCCCTGTGGTTTCAGAGAAGAAGATTTTTGAATCTTTTTTCCATTATGAGTCTATGGGAGCTAAGGGGCCCCAGGGCGTGGCCCATTTGGACCCCACGGGCATGATTGACAGGATTTATGTAGGTTACCACTTGCCATTGCTACATGCTAAATATCTAAGCTCTGGGCCCTGTTGTTTCAGAGAAGAAGATTTTTGAAGCTTTTTTCCATTATGAGTCTATTGGAGCTAAGGGGCCTCGGGCGTGGCCCTTTTGGACCCCAGGGGCATGATTGGCAGGAATTATATAGGTGACCACTTGCCGTTGCTACGTACTAAATATCTAAGCATTGGGCCCTGTGGTTTCAGAGAAGAAGTTTTTTTAAGCTTTTTTCCAATATGAGTCTTTCGGAGCAAAGGGGCCCCGGCACGTGGCCCATTCGGGACCCAGGGGCATGATTGGCAGGAATTATGTAGGTGACGAATTTCCGTTGCTACATGCTAAATATCTTAACTCTGGGCCCTGTGGTTTCAGAGAAGAAGATTTTTGAAGCTTTTTTCCATTATGAGTCTCTGGGAGTTAAGGGGCCCCGGAGCGTGGCCCATTTGGACCCCAGGGCCATGATTGGCAGGAATTATGTAGGTGACCACTTGCCGTTGCTACATGCTAAATATCTAAACTCTGGGCCCTGTGGTTCCAGAGAAGAAGATTTTTGAAGTTTTTTTTTTCCATTATGAGTCAATAGGAGCTAAGGGGCCCCGGGGCATGGCCCATTTGGACCTTAGGGGCATGATTGGCAGGATTTATGTAGGTGACCACTAGCCGTTGCTACATGCCAAATACCTCAGCTCTGGGCCCTGTGGTTTCAGAGAAGAAGATTTTTGAAGCTTTTTTCCATTATGAGTCTATAGGAGCTAAAGGGCCCCGGGGCGTTGCTGTTTGGACCCCAGGGGCATGATTGGCAGGAATTATGTAGGTGACCACTTGCCGTTGCTACATGCTAAATATCTAAGCTCTGGGCCCTGTGGTTTCAGAGAAGAAGATTTTTGAAGCTTTTTGTTCCATTATGAGTCTATGGGAGCGAAGGGGCCCCGGTGCGTCGCCCATTTGGAACCCAGGGGCACGATTGGCAGGAATTATGTAGGTGACCACTGGCTGTTGCTACACTCTAAATATCTAAGCTCTGGGCCCTTTGGTTTCAGAGAAGAAGATTTTTGAAGCTATTTTTCCATTATGAGTCTATGGGAGCTAAGGGGCCCCGGGGTGTGGCCAATTCGGACCCCAGGGGCATGATTGTCAGGAAATATGTAGGTGACCACTTGCCGTTGCTACATGCCAAATATCTCAGCTCTGGGCCCTGTGGTTTCAGAGAAGAAGATTTTTGAAACTTTTTTCCATTATGAGTCTACAGGAGCTAAAGGGCCCTGGGGCGTGGCCCGTTTTGACCCCAGGGGCATGATTGGCAGGAATTATGTAGGTGACCACTTGCTGTTGCTACATGCTAAATATCTCAGCTCTGGGCCCTGTGGTTTCCGAGAAGAAGATTTTTGAAGCTTTTTGTTCCATTATGAGTCTATGGGAGCAAAGGGGCCCCGGGGTGTGGCCAATCTGGACCCCAGGGGCATGATTGGCAGGAATTATGTAGGTGACCACTGGCCGTTAATACATGCTAAATATCTAAGCTCTGGGCCCTGTGGTTTCAGAGAAGAAGATATTTCAATTTTTTTCCCATTGATAGTCTATGGGAGCTTTATGTTGCCATGGCAACCAGAATTCCAATCTGATCAGCCCAAAAACCTTATGCAGCCTTTCCCCCTACCTGATGATGCTTCCCATGAAATTTGATCAATATTGACCATGGGGTATTAGAGATATACTTATTTAAAATTGTTTACGGACGCACGCACGGACGCACGACGGACGACAGACAAAAAGTGATCACAAAAGCTCACATTGTCACTACGTGACAGGTGAGCTAAAAAAAAAAAAAACGCCTATACAAAAACATTGGAAGCTTTACCACCAAAAAATTGAACATTTTGAGATAAAAAATTGTGATATTTTTCTTATTTCTGCTCATAATATAGATTGTTGGTACACGTTAGAACCGCCTGTTCTATATACTGTTCTAACGAGTACCCACAATCTATATCTTAAAGCAGGGAGAAGAAAAACAGGCTTACCCCTGTAAACCCCAGTTTTACCATATAACAGTGGGGTCAGAGTTGTATAGGCATGTTTTGTGGTGGTAGCTTGAACGAGGACTTAGTTTTGCTAAACCCATAAATACCTGCATTGTAAGCTAACGGTGAAGACCCTGATCAGATGCCAGGTTCTGTAGCATCTGATGCAAGTATAATCGAGCCCAGTCCAGGTTTTACTTTTTTACATGTAGCACTCTGACATCACAGGGAGTAGACTAGCAGTGCTATGGGGCTGGATCTTGTACATGGTCTGCGATTGTCATCTGTCATCTGGACAATAGTAGGTGGAAAACATCTGCAGTTTGGAACTGTGGTGAACCCAAAAAGTGCGTGCCGCATATTTATTTGAAAGCAACTTGGAAGTGGGCTGAATGCGAAATTGTTTAGCATTAGCATGTTAAAGAGATAATTATACCTTATTTTCGTATGGTGTGCATTTAAAAAAATGACAGACCAGCTAAAATTACTTATGACGTTGTGACAATTTGACCATATTCCATTTATTACCACGGGTTTGTATTAAATTTTGCCACTAGAATAGGTTTCATAAATCTGCTTATCAAAGCCCCGTTTTGAAAAAGTGGGGCTATACTGGATTTGCCATGTCCTTCCTTTATTCCGTGATTCTGTCATTCCGTAACTGCAAAATTAAAATGCAATTTGTTTAATAACTTTTATGTTTGGTCCTATTTGGTCTCTAACATTACGATAACAAATCCGTGTGATTGTACATTTTTCAAATCTCAAAAAAGGCACTTTTTTCTGATGAAAATCTGTGATATTTTTCTTATTTATACTCCAAACATAGGTTTTGGGTGCTCATTAGAACCGCCTCATTGAGGCGGTTCTAACGAGTACCCACAACCTATGTCTTGGTGCAGAAATAAGGAAAATAATGTTTACCCCTGCAAACTCCAGTTTTCTCTATATAAAGTAGGGTTTAGGGGGGGGGGATGGGTCTTTATTTCACGGACTTGTTCACGTGATGAGGTAAAGAAGGTGTAGTAGCAGAATAGTGACCAAGGATCCATAACTCGTTGGGTTATATCCTTTGATAGGTTTTCAAAGTTTAAAATGCACTTTTATGTATGTGGTCATACTTCAACTGAATTTACATTACACTTGGTCTCTAAGGTAAGGAAGTTGTAGTAGCAGAATAGTGACCAAGGATCCATAGCTCAACATCCATAACTCGTGGAGATATTACTTATATCGTCTGGTAGGTTTTCAAAGTTTAAAATGCACTTTTATGTATGTGGTCCTACTTCAATGGAACTTGCATTACACTTGGTCTCTATGGTAAGGAAGTTGTAGTAGCAGAATAACTCGTTGAGTTATATCCTTTGGTAGGTTTTCAAAGTTTAAAATGCACTTTTATGTATGTGGTCCTACTTCAATAGAACTTACATTACACTTGGTCTCTAGGGTAAGGAAGTTGTAGAAGCAGAATAGTGACCAAGGGCCCATAAATCTTGTTATGTCCTTTGGAAGGTTTTCAAATTCATTTTGCTTAACAACTTTTACGTCTGTGGTCCTACTTCAATGAAATTAACTTGGTCTCTAAGGTAAGGAAAATGTAATAGCAGAATAGTGACACAGGGCTCATAGCTCTTTGAAGCTTGTCCCTTGGTAGGTTTTCAAATTTTGCCATTCTTGATTTTTGTAACAGATTTTTCAGGAACTATGAAAGTAAGAAAGCTCAAACTTTGTTTTAACATGCATGGAAAATGACTGGATGTATTGTGTATACCAGAATAGGGGTCAAGGGTCCACAACTCTGAGTAATGTCCCTGGATAGGTTTTCAAATTTTAAAATGCATTTTGCTGATCAGGATCTACACTGTTTGTAATGAAGTTTGTGACTTGAAAACATTATATCAAATAATTTGATTGGTGAATAAGCAAAAATTGGGTGTAGCAAAATAATTTTATTCAGAGGATAAGTGTTCAATAGTCATTTTAAACAGAATATAGGAGGAAAAAAGAAATTCTAAAAAGCCTGAAATCAAGAAAATATCAAGAAACAATCAAGCCCTAAAAGCCTGAAATCCTGCATATGCCTGAAAAATTTGAGGCCTGTACATTTGGTATCTAGGGTAATGAAGGTATAATTGCAGAATAGTGACCAAGGGCCAATATTTACCCTTGGAGTTGTGCCAGGACCTATGAAAGCTAGAAAGCTGGAACTTCATATAAACATGTCTAATGACTGGATGTATTGTGCATAGCAGAATAGGGGTTGAGGGTCCATCTCGTCTGCTTCAAAACATAATGTTTGTACTCATTAGAATTGCTTCATTGTGGCAGTTTTGATTGTGTCTGGACCACAGAATTGGGTCTATTCTAATGACAATCGCGGACCCATCAATACCGGTATTGATTGGTCTGAGTGACAATCAACGAAGAAAAATAAAAGTGCTGCAAGCACAGCACCATGCCCTGCCACTGTACTTATGTCAAGCAAGTGTCACAACTCTATCAAAGACATTACAATAACACACCCGTGCGACATAGTGCATTTTTTCACATCTCCAAAAATGGCTACTTTTCTGATGAAAATCCGTGATATTTTTCTTATATATAGTGCTATTATAGATTGTGGGTGCTCGTTAGAACCGCCTCATTGAGGCGGTTCTAACGAGTACCCACAACCTATGTCTTGGAGTAAAAATAAGAAAAAATAATGTCAACCCCCGTAAACCCCAGTTTTCTCTATTCAAAGTGGGGTGTAAGGGGGTGTTCATTTCACGGACTTTTTCACGTGATGATGAAATCCAGAGTTATGGTTCTTGTGTTCTACATGTCATCTAATGTTGCTTTACATGTTTGCAAGGTTTTAAAGTTATCGAATGGACACAATATAACTGGAACTCAACTGCCAACGCCAGTTGATGTGCAATACCTCTTCCTAGGCTTTCATTCTAATGACGTAATGAGCTTATTTTAGAAGACAGAGACGGGTTTCAGTGTTTAAAGCTTAAACACTGAAACCCATCTCTCTCCGTCTTCCAAAAAGCTGGTGGTCATAAAACAAACTGACGGGAATTATACAAATTGATGCTTCACATTTTTGCAAAGCTGCAAGAAATTCTCTGAAACTGTTTCCAAAGTAGAAGTGGAGGCAGTGAAGGCAATGATCAGGAATTGATACATTTAACCCACACCACCAGAGACACCAAAGGGAAAGAAACACAAACATTAAATGACTAGACCCTAATGGAAAACATCAATAGCCGAAAGCCTAAAGCACAAAATGGACAACTGACAATCCAAAACAACAAGATATAAGCGATACACACACTCAAAGACAAACTATAACAAAGAGAAACCTCAACAGAAGAATCTCCTAAGAAGATCCTCCTAGGAACAGTCAGTGAAAAGACTAGAAGTTATAGAAGGGGCACAAATATATGTATGGGTTCACTATTTACAATGTTCAAATGGCGGGTTGTGTTCTGTACATTGTATCATTGTGATATACATTTCTTAAAGTTTCAAGAAAATATCTATCCAGTTTTCACATTTCAGAGCAGAAACAAATATATCACAGAAATCACTATGTTCAATTTTCAAAGGGCCGTAACTCCCAAAGTAGGCAAACCACAGTGTCAGTTCTTGTGTTCTGAAACATCATCACATGGTGCTTTACATTTATGTGAAGATTCATCAAAATTCTTCGGGAAAAAATACCAATTTCGAAGACATAAAAGCATGCACTTCATCAAAAAGATGTGTCATTCTTCGACAAATAGAACTTTGAAGTGTGCGTATGCCCTCACCTTTCTACTTGACAATATTTATATTAGATTCGGTACTAAGTTATTTAGACAAATTGTGGGCATTCCTATGGGTACGAATTGCGCACCTCTTGTGGCTGATTTGTTCTTGTATTGTTATGAAAGAGACTTCATATTGTCGATTTCCATCGATAACCAATCTGAAATTATTGTAGCTTTTAGCTCCACTTCTAGATATTTAGATGATTTATTAAATATTGATAATACCTATTTCGATGGTTTGATCAGTGAGATTTTCCCCCCAGAACTTCAGTTAAATAAAGCAAATTCTTCTGATACCGAGGCCCCGTTTTTATATTTACATCTATCTATTGTAGATGGGTTTGTTTCGAGCAAAATATATGATAAACGCGTTGACTTTTGAGATTGTAAATTCTCCTTTTTTGGATGGTGATTTATATTTCGCAATTAATTCGATTTGCTAGCGTGTGTAGTCATGTAACTGACTTCAACACTCGTAATAAATTATTAACGGCTAAACTCCTTAATCAGGGTTATCGGTACCATAAACTACGCAAAGCCTTTTCAAAATTTTATAGACGCCATTCTGATTGAATTTCAAAATTCAATATTGGACTTAAATCTCTTCTGCAACAAGGTCTATCGGAACCCGAATTTTATGGTGACTTAGTATATAAATTCAGAAAAATATATAACCGCAATGACTTCAGCACCCAATTTCGTAAAATCATTCTTCGATATAAAAAGATTGGGTACAACATGGATGTTATACGACAGACTGCATGCATGTTAGTTAACCCAATCACAGTTGGCAACTTTGCTTCCCTCTTTAATTGCACGCCGGTGGGTCAGGCCTCAGATTCTATGACGGCTCCAACGTAAAGGTTTATTGAGAATTAGAGAGATCTAATTCAAGGTAATGTTGGTTGGTGCCTGATGCTCTGTCTCTGGTCGGGCCCATCGGAGTCTGTTGGTTTTCTTTTGCTCCAGCATTTCAGTGGTTTCTTGCTGTCGAGTCCTCACCGTTGTCTCACCTCTGTGGTTCTTTGATTTTTTGTGTTCACGGAGATGTTGCACTGATGAGTTAGGAGGCCTTCATGCGGACTGAACAAATTATTTGTCTAAATCGCAACGGAAGTAAGGGCGAGGATTGTGGCCATGTAAAATCGATTTAAGCCCCCCAGTTTAAATATTTCCACTGACCATTCCAAGGCGGTTCTTCTGTGGCGATTTATTTATGTTGTTGTTTGTTACTTACTGTGTGTATCACTTGTGTCTTTTTATTTTGGATGGCCATATGGCCATTTTGTGGGAAAGTAACTGTCCTTATGACCTTCCTTTGTTTAGGTTTCCATTATGGTCTGGTCACTTAATGTTTGTGTTTCTTTCCCTTTGGTGTCTTTGATGGGTGGAGTAAGTGAATTGTATCGATTCCTGATCTTTGTTTTACTTCTACTTTGACAGTTGTAGGCAACAGCACTTAGCTAAAGGCCAAGCACACACACACTTGAAACATGTTTCACCATTTCTCCAAAGGAATGTATGTCATGTTGGAATCATATAAAAGGCTGGGTAGTAAAAAACTCATAGGCCCCGCCAATAGGGGCTTGGAGAAATAGATTGGGCTGCAAGATGCTTCCATGCAAAGCTGAAACAGACTGCACATGAATACTGGTAAACTGCTTAGAAGGTCTAAGCCTACCCTGGCAGAGTGGTGTGAGTCAGATCATCACTACATGTAACCTGACTGGTTTGTTTGGATGGTATGGCTTCAGTTGTCATTTTATCTCAATGTCGGGTAAAAGTCCTACAAAATTGGAAGCAATGTCTCCAAAATGACCTATATAGTGCTGACCGGGATGTAAAACCTCAATATTAAAAAAAACAAACAGTATAAACTCTACTGGTCACATCTGTTTAAAGCCTCCTCTGCAGCCGCCACAACTATTCCTGCCAAAGCAATTCGCTACATATTTAACCTCTGCTGAGCAGACATCTCTCTCCCTCAGCCATCAGCCAAATCTAAATTCCATCTATTAAACAGCAAGAGCTTGCTCAGTAGCCAAAAAAATTGAAGTAAAAATAGGAATAATTTCTTTTCTGGTGTGTCGTCTATATTGCAAAATGTCCATTTTATTATCAGTACAAACACGTTTCAAGGTCATCAGCCATTCTGTTCCTGAGAAGTGGATTTTTAAAGGTTTTTACCATGGGCATGGCAGCCATATTGGTCATGTGACCTAGTCCTTACGAAAACATTTCATCCCCCACTTCCCAAAGGAGCTCCAAATGTAATTTGGTTTCAATCAACCCAGCGTTGTAGTGAAGAAGATAAAAATACTGAATCTGAGTCAGCCAGGACAAGGTCAGTAAATGACCTTGATTTTTGGAATTGATAAACTTCCATTCAGCTGATTACAAGTATCATTTCTGATTTGCCTGAAAAATATGAGGCCTGTGCATTTGGTATCTGGGGTAGTAAAGGTGTAATAGCAGAATAGTGACAAAGGGCCAATATTTACCCTTGGAGTTATGCCAGGAACTATGAACGCTAGAAAGCTGGAACTTCATATAAACATGGCTAATGACTGGATGTATTGTGCATACCAGAATAGGGGTTGAGGGTCCATCTCTTCTGCTTCAAAACATAGTGTTTGTACTCGTTAGAATCGCTTCATTGTGGCAGTTGTGATTGTGTCTGGACCACAAAATCGGGGCTATTCTAATGACAATCAACTAAGAAAAATAAAAGTGCTGCAAGCACAGCACCATGCCCTGCCACTGTAGTTACCGTATGTCAAGCAAGTGTCACAACTCTATCAAAAATGAAATCCAGAGTTCTGGTTCTTGTGTTTTACATGTCATCTAATGTTTGGGAGGTTGCTTAAAGTTATCAAATGGACACAATATATAACTGGAACTCAACTGCCAACGCCAGTTGATGTGCAAAGCCTCTTCCTAGGCTTTCATACTAATGAGCTTATTTTAGAAGACAGAGACGGGTTTCAGTGTTTAAAGCTTAAACACTGAAACCCATCTCTCTCTGTCTTCCAAAAAGCTGGTGGTCAGAAAACAAACTGATGGGAATTATACAAATTGATGCTTTACATTTTTGCAAAGCTTCAAGAAATTCTCTGAAACTGTTTTAAACAGAAGTGGAGGCTGTGAAGACAATGATCAGGAATCGATATAATTAACCGACACCACTTATCAAGAGACACCAAAGGGAAAGAAACACAAACATTAAATAACTAGACCATAATGGAAAAATCTATATTGGAAAGTCAAAAGGACAGTTACTTTCCAACAAAATGGCCAATTGGTTGCTATCCAAAACCACAAGATATAAATAAGCGATTCACACACTCAAAGACAAACCATAACAAAAATATACCCCGGCAGAAGGACCTCCTTGGAACAGTCAGCGAAAAGAATTTAGAAGTTATAGAAGGGGCACAAGTATATGTATGGGTTCACTTTTTACAATGTTCAAAAGGCGGTTTGTGTTCTGTACATTGTATCATTGTGATATACAGTCGAACTTCGATGACTCGAACCCCTTTGGGACCATGAAATTTTATTCGAGACAGCGGTAGTTCGAGCCACTGAAGGTCAGTGCAAAGAGGCATAACGGGATACTTTTGAACATCTTTCGAAGTTAGATAATAAAAATGTTTGCTGTGTGTACTCATTAGAATCGCCTCACTGAGGCGATTCTAATGAGTACACAAAGCACACATTTGCAAGATAAAAGACTAAAATCTCCTTTATCATCCCCCACCATTTCTTATCTTGAGGATTTCCCTAGGGGCTCAAGTACGAGTTCGACCCAGCCATGGGAAACAAGCCATCGGTGTTCGAGTCAGCAAAGTTCTACTGTACATTTCTTAAAGTTTCAAGAAAATATCTATCCAGTTTTCACATTTCAGAGCAGAAACAAATATATAACAGAAATCACTATGTTCAATTTTCAAAGGGCCATAACTCCCAAAGTAGGCAAACCACAGTATCAATTCTTATGTTCTGCACATCATCACATGGTGCTTTACATTTATGTGAAGATTCATCAAAAATCTTCGGAAAAAATATCAATTTTGAATACATAAAAGCATGCACTACATCAAAAAGATGTGTCAGTCTTAGACAAATAGAACTTTGACAGTTGCAGGCAATAGCATTTAGCTGAAGGCCAAGCACACACACACACTTGAAACATGTTTCAGCATTATTTTTCAAATATCCCTCACATGCTTGCTTAATACCTCAAAAATAAATGTATGTCATGTTGGAATCATATAAAAGGCTATGCAGTAAAAATCTCATAGGCCTCCACCAATCGGGGCTTGGAGAAATAGATTGGCTGCAAGATGCTTCCATGAACAGCTGAAACAGACTGCACATGAATACTGGTAAACTGCTTAGAAGGTCTAAGCCTACCATGGCAGAGTGGTGAGAGTCAGATCATCACTACATATAAAACTTACCGGTTTGTTTGGATGGTAGGGCACCAGTTGTCATTTTATCTCAGTGTCGGGTAAAATTCCTACAAAATTGGAAGCAATGTCTCCAAAATGACCTACAAAGAGCTGACCGGAATGTAAAACCTCAATTTTAAACAAACAGTATAACCTCTACTAATGGTCACATCTGTTTAACAGCCACCTCTCTGCAGCCGCCACAATTATTCCTGCCAAAACATTTCAGTATGTCGCTACATATTTCACCTCTGCTGAGCAGCCACTCTCTCCCTCAGCCAAATCTAAATTCCATCTATTAAACAGCCAGAGCTTAATCAGTAGCCAAAACAATTTGAAGTAAAAATAGGAATAATTTCTTTTCTGGTGTGTCTATGTATTGCAAAATTTCCATTTTATTATCAATACAAACAAACTATAAGTAAAAGAAAAGAAAATACTGGTAAATTCATGCCCACCAGACAAGGAAATCCGTGATTTCACCCTGGGATAGAAATTTATGTTCTGACCCTGGTGTTCTGACCCAAAATCGAATATAATCCTGTGTTTGATAAATGCACTGGTTGATTACGATATCGTATGTGCCGTCGTTAAGGTTGACGTCACAGCAACGTCACCAAACATTCCTGCAGTGTAAACAGAATATGGCGGACCTTGGTAACCGAAGTGACTGCAGCATTAAAAATCTGCTTTAAGAAATGGAAGGTATGCAAGAAAAAGAATCCAATATGGGTGTGAGGGGTGGATAGAAAAATCCTTCCCTCGGGATCACTATCCGGCATCACTCCGCAAGCCTCGTGATGCCAGACATTGACCCTCGGGACGGATTTTTCCATCCACCCCTCACACCCATATAAGATTCTTATATGATAGAGAGGTGTCAGATGAGTATACACATCTGACACCTCTCCATAGGCCTGTATTTTCCTTTTGGTACATTCACATTGGGCAGCCTACAGTTATCACATTACAACATTTTCATCAGTCTATACTACGTCCGGTGCCAACTGCAGATATGTTTCCTTCTGCCAAACAGCCACCTCCTTTGAGCAGCCAGTTTTATATTTTATCAGGTCGACTGCTTAACAGAGGATGCACTGCACATGTTTAATTTTATGTGTGGTTGATGGGTCTGACAAAAAACAAGAGGCCCATGGGTAACTACGCTCACCAGTGGTTTATATCATATACAAGCATAGTGCCGATCTTGGTCATGTGACAACAATCCCATAAATAACTTTTCATTGCCTCATCCCATATAGGCTTTCCATAATTTGATTTCAATTAGCAAAGTAGTTTTAGTTGAGAAGAAAATAAAACTACTGAGTGAGGGGGTGTTTGAGTATTATGTCTCACCAGCAGCTAAGGTCATATGGAGATGGGACCTCGGTTTCAAAACTCATTTGAAAGTCTGGAGAATCCTGCGACCCCTGGTTTACAAGGCGAGAAGCATAACCACCACACCGCGGAGACTTCTAAAAATACTGATCATCCAAGACAAAGGTCAGTAATGACCTTGACCTTTGGTACTGATTAACTTCCATTCAGCTAATAGCAAATAATATTTCTGATGTGATAGGCTACCCTGCAATCCGTAAAATCCACTGTCTTGCCTTTCTTTCCATACAAATGTGTAAGTGACCAAAACAGGTCAAGGTCAACCAAAGGTTATCATTGGAACAGATTTGGCAGAATCCGAATCACCGACACTACATATCAAATTTGAAGGTCAGTGAGTGTTTAAGCTTTAAGTCTCACCAACAGCTATGGTCATGCGAAGACAGGGCCTAGGTTTAAAGACTCATCTCAAAGTTTGAAGAAGCCCGGGATCGATCCTCCAATCCCTTGTTTAGAAGGCAAGTAGCATAACCACTACACCACAGAGGCTTCTTAATTTCAAGGTCATCGCCCGTTTGGTTCCTGAGAAGAAAATGTTTAAAATTTTTACCATATTATATGGGCATGACAGCCATATTAGTCATGTGACCTACTCCTTATGAAAAAATTTCATTCATCCCTTCCCACAGAGGCTCTAAATGTAATTTGGTTTCAATCAACCCAGCATTGTAGTGAAGAAGAAGATAAAAATACTGAATCTGAGTCCGCCAGAACAAAGGTCAGTAAATGACCTTGACCTTTAAAATTGATAAACTTCCATTCAGCTGATTGCAAATATCATTTCTGATGCCACAAGGTATCCTGCTATCAAAAACATCCACTGTTTTGCCTTTTTTTCATACAAATGTCTGAGTGACCAAATTTCACCTTGCCGTAAAACAGGTCAAGGTCAACTGAAGGTCATTTGAACAAACCTGGTAGGGACCGAGTCCCCAATACTGCATACCAAGTTTCAAGGTCATCGGAAATTCACTTCCTGAGAAAAAGATTTTTAAAGGTTTTTACTATATATGGGCATGGAGGCCATATTGGTCATGTGACCCAGTCCTCACGAACAAACTTTAGTCCCCCCTTCCCATAGAGGCTCCACATGTAATTTGGTTTCAATTGGCAAAGATGTCATTTGAAAATGTTGACGACGCAGACGACTCCGAGGATGAAGACACCGACGATGGACCACTGTCTATACTTTTAAGCTCCCCCGGAGCCTTTGGCTCTGGTGAGCTAAAACCAGCAACTGAATGGATTTCATATTTTATGACTATCACAACTAGGTCTTTAGAAACAACAACTTGTTTGTAATTTTGATGATTATTTATCATAATATAAGCTATCATTTCATATTTATATAAATTCAAACAACAATCCTTTTTACTTTTTCAAGGACTGTATTGCACTTTTAGTTAGACAGAAAATCTCCTGTACATAGAAACCTTGCTGTAATGCTATTTGTTACAATATGGCTTTTGATACATCACATTTAAGGGAAATGGGAACACCTTCGTGGGAGGCAACTCCTGCAAAAGTATTTTTGTCTCCCGTTTCATTAGGGGTCAACTCTTAAAGGAAAGAATTTGCTCCTTGGGAGCAAATTCTTTCCTTTAAGAGTTGACCCCTTTTTCAGTGGGACAGGGCTTATAGAAAATCAAACAGGAAGTCCCGCAAGTTGTTTTCCTTTGAAAATGGCGGAAAAATCAGCCAGGTGTTCCCATTCCCCTTAAGTCATTGCTCCAGAAATGTTCATACAACAATCAAACTTCAACAGCACCAGTAGTTTTGAGACCATACAAAGTTGTTCAAGACAGGGTTAGTTCAAACTAATTATATAATGAGGGCCAATTATGGTAGTGGGCCCAGGGCCATGAGACTAAATAGGCCCCTGCCCATCGGGGCTTGAAGAAATATATGGGCTGCATGATGCTTCCAAGCAGAGCTGAATCAAACCCACACACGAGTACTGGTAACCTGCTTAGAGGATCTAAGCCTGGCCAGGCAGCAGTGCGAGTCGGCCCTTCCATGCTTATAAACCCTATTGGTTTCATTGGGTGGCAGGGCTTGAGATGTCATTTCATCTCAATGTTGGGTAAAAGTCCCACAAAATTGGAAGCAACGTCTCCAAAATGACCTTTACAGTGTTGATGGGGACATTAAACTTTAAATCAAACAAAACAAACATGAGACTAAATGGGGATTATGTAAGGGTCTCCCATTCAATCTTTTCCAAACTGAAGGAATGCTGTGTGTACTCATTAGAATCGCCTCTATGAGGCGATTCTAATGAGTACACACAGCATTACTTTTAAAGATAAAATGAGAAAGAACAATACTCTATAAGCTATCCTAAATTCATGGATACATGGAGCGTTTGGGAAGAGCTCTTTTGGGACTCCAGAACCATGGTAAGTTAATCAATCTCGTTCGACTGAACAAGTCTTCATTGTACATGTACCATACAATCTATCCTGGATATAACCAGGGGCCAGTTTTTCATGACTTATGAGATCATTAGTAAACAAATCATTAAAACTTAGATCAGTCAATATGGCAAATATACTTAAATCTCGGACCCATGGTTCGAGCTTAAATTGATGCTGAAAAAAAAATGCAAAAGCTACTCACATTTTTTCAATAAAAATATCAATTTTAGATATTGTACACAATGTACTCGCTAAACCAGTTAACAATTAAGCTAACAATGCTTTGGACAACTGGCCCCAGGTCAAGACTGTTTTTTTTTTTCCTTTTTATGTTGTCATTTAACATCTCTGTCAACACAATTTACGTCTTTAGGAGACGTTGCTTCTGATTTTGTGGGATTTTCAGATGAAATGATATCTCAAACCCTACTGCCTTAAGAGGATTTAAAGGACAGTCTGACGCTCATCACTATTCCTGGGCAGCCTCAGACCTTCTAAGTGGTTTACCAGTACTAAATTTCAGTCAGTTTTAGCTCTGTGTGGAAGTACCATGCAGCCCAATCTATTTCTCCAAGCCCTGATGGGCGGGGGATTCGGTCACGAGGTGTAACAAGCAAAAACCTGTCTTCAAACACAGCATAGACACGGACCAACCTGCATTTTCATGCAGTCTGATCCGATCCTTCACTGCACACTTGCTGCATGTCCCAACACTCAAAAGTATTCATTCAGGCTGTGACGCAAACACGCCTATACCAAAACATTGCTACCTTTATCGCCGAAAAAGATGAAAATTTTATGATGAAAAATTATGATATTTTTCTTATTTCTGCTCAAAATGTAGATTGTGGGCCGATGAGGCGGTTCTAACGAGTACCCACAATCTATATTTTAGAGCAGAAATAAGAAAAATAATGTATACCCCCTGAAACCCCAGTTTTACTATATAAAAGTGGGGTTCAAGGGGGTCAAAATTATATAGGCGTGTTTTCGTGATGTCTGTCTCGAGTACACGGGTTGGTTTGAGGCTGTGGTCAGCATCCAGTAAAACACATTTTTACTTGACATGGGTAACATTAAAACACTGAATTCTGTATGGGTCCCAACTACAATTGAGCCTGCACACAACAAAAGGTACAATAAGACCTGTAACCAATGGACACAGATCAGTCTGCACATCCACAAAGAATGATCATTCACTGATCGCATGTGCCTTCCATGGCCTTCAGGCTATCCAAAGAGAGGTGAACAAGAACACTTGTCATACAGAGGCCGACCTCAGTCTTTGCTATAATCACAGATGTCCTATTGTAGGTTTTGTTGAATGTTGGCTGAATTAATTGATACTGCTCTGTATGCGAAAGAAAGGTTGCTATGTCCTTCATAGAGGATCTTACATGAGTGCTCATGTATTATTGAATTTATTGAACGAGTTGAGGAAAAGGGATAAAATGCGAGGCTGTGCTGAGCATTTATTCCCTTTTCTTTAACGAGTTTAATTAATTGTTGACATTGAAGATCTTACATGAGTGCTCATGTATTATTGAATTTATTGAACAAGTTGAGGAAAAGGGCTAAAATGTGAGGCTGTGCCGAGCATTTTATCCCTTTTCCTCAACGAGTTTAATAAATTCAATAATACACGAGCACGAATGCAAGATTCTATTTATCATATGACATTTAAAACGCATTTAATTCATGTTTCTGTATAAAAAAAGTCAATATTCCGCCATTAGTAAACGCCACGTCGTTAAGGACATAGTACATGTAACGTTACGGTCCGTAACTAACTAATTTGCATATTTAATCCACTAGTGGATTATCGAATTTATTACATGGCTTTATTACACTCTCAGACGCGACGTCATAAGATAAATAACATTTACCTGCATCTTCCACCAGCTAAATTAAAATACACCAGCACAAGACCAAAGCTACAGTAACACTTGTGCGATCAATGAAGACTCTGATCAGACTGAACTTCGTGCAGTCTGATCAGAGTCTTCAATGATTGCATATTATTAAGCCTTCTTTAGCCTCCTGGCTAACCATAGAGATAAACGACATCCTGCTGTAGTGAGTGGGTTTGCAGGCTGGTCTCAGTCATTGTTAGACGCACACGTCAGGTTTTGTTGTGTGCCGGCTCAAATATCAGTAGACGTGTGGAACTGTTCCTTTTGCTTTTCCACCTGAAAATGGTTAGTGTTTATAACTAACAAGTAAAAAAGGTGCTAATCCTCTAGGTCTTTCCCTGCTGTGGGCTTCACATCCTGCAGGGCACAAAGCAAAACCCAAGTTGTGCTTTATAAAGTCCCAAAGATTATGTCAATGTTCTCTTCTGCTAAGTATGCTTCACTAAGTATGGAGCTCTGTTTCGATGTTGTTTTTTTTCTGTTTGCAAGCACAATACATGTATATAAAAAAAAAATTGCTAATGCTTAGTTGAATGTGATCTGAGGCCTTTGTAATGATTCAAAGCCTATTCTGGCTGTCTACCAAATTTCAGCAAAGTGAGAAAAAAAACTGCTGTCAACATTTTCAGATAAAGTGCTTAACAACTTGAAATGTATAAAATCTGTATATTGATAAAACATAACTGTCTGTTCTGAGTCATCAAAAAGGTGGTGGAGGGGGAGGCGGTGGTGGAGGGGGTGGTGGTGGGGCACAACTGTCAGGGCCTGGTGGTGGTGGTGGCGGTGGAGCTGAACTGGCTGGTTCTCCTGCTGCATTTCCACCTGAAAAAAAAAAAGAGATTTTTTAATCCTTTTTGTACCAAATGGATTCTTCCTTCTTATATATAGCAGGAGTTCATTACAAAATTTAGGGGTCTCTGGTTGTGTTTTCATCAAAATCCATTTGGAAAATGGCTGAACTTTTTGCAAACAGTGTACGCCCTGATCAGATGCCGCATTCTGTGGCATCTGATCTGGGCCTGCACTGTTTGCCAACTACCCGTTTTGGGGTTTCTGACATTCCGCGGCATCTGATCTGGATCTGCACTGTTTGCCAAGGTACCCATTTTGGGGTTTCTGGTACGGAATGGGTTAAGCCTTGTCCCACTGAACATGACAACCCCTACAGATCCAGATCAGATGGCTTACGAGCTACACTGTTTGACATTCAGTTTGTCAATTTGCATGGACAAATTGCATCAAGTAATCTGATTGGTTCAAAGTCAGAAATTGGTGTGGCTAACTATTCAGTGGGATAAGGGTTAAAATAGGAAATACTAAAGACAGTTCCTATGCAATTTAGTGTTATCTTTGATAGCTTAAGCCATTTAAAAGGAGTAGAATCTTCCACCTTATATATAGCTTGGGCCCTATTTTAAATGCATGAATGTAAGGTAGATTTTTTTTCTATGATACTTATTCAGAAACAAGAGGGCCATGATGGCCCTGGATCGCTCACCTGATCCTATTGTGCAAACGGAATTGTGGGTAATATATGGTGGAGTGGAGGGTTTGAGCAATTTTGGTTGGACCCAAAGAGATTTCTGTGAAATTAATTCAAAATCAGTCTGCCTGTTTAGGAGTAGAAGTCATTTTGAGAAGTAGAAGTCATTTTTGATGAAATGACATCTCAAGCCCTGCCGCCCAATGAAACCAATGGGGTTTAAATGTATTGATGGTTCCACTCGCACCACTTTGCCTAGACAGGCTAAAACCTTCAAAGTGGTTTACCAATACTCCTGTAGAAGCACCTTGCAGCAAAGGTGGGTGGGGGCCAAAACTTTTAAAAGACATCTGTCTCTAAAAGAAGCAATTTTATAGGAATGTTCCATGAGTGACCCTCTAACAAAATTGCTAAAATAATTTGCTTAACTGAACATGATGGCCACCAGAGCTAAAAACCTCAAACCTCATTCCTGTCAAAATAATTTCATCATCCATCCACTGGTTAAGGAGAAGAAGTCGTTTAAAGGTTTTTCTATTTTTAGCTCTGGCAGCCATCTTGTTCACCAGAGTGGCATAGTGTGAGCAATTTTGGTGGAGGATCACCTAAGGAACATTCCTGTCAAGTAATTTCAAAATCCATCCACTGGTTAAGGAGAAGAAGTCGTTTAAAGGTTTTTCTATTTTTAGCTCTGGCAGCCATCTTGTTCACCAGAGCAGAATGGTTTGAGCACTTTTTGTAGAGGGTCACCCAAGGAACATTCCTGTGAAGTTATTTTGAAATCCATCCACAGGTTAAGGAGAAAAAGTCGTTTAAAGTTTTTTCTATTTATAGCTCTGGTGGCCATTTTGTTCAACCGAGCAGAACGGTTTGAGCAATTGTGGTAGAGGGTCACCAAAGGAACATTCCTGTGAAATAATTTCAAAATCCATCCACTTGTTAAGGAGAACTTGTTTAAAGGTTTTTCTATTTTTAGCTCTGGTGGCCATTTTGTTGCCCTGAGCGGAACAGTTTGAGCAATTTTGGTAGAGGGTCACCCAGGGAACATTCTAGTGAAATAATTTCAAAATCCATCCACTGGTTAAGGAGAAAAGTGTATTTAAAGGTTATTCTATTTTTAGCTCTGGTGGCCATTTTGTTTACCCAAGCTTAACGGTTTGAGCAATATTGGTAGAGGGCCACCCAAGGAACATTCCTGTGAAGTAATTTCTAAATCCAGCCGCTGGTTAAGGAAAAGAAGTCGTTTAAAGGGTTTTCTATTTTAAGCTCTGGCGGCCATTTTGTTCACCCGAGCGGAACAGTATGAGCAAGTTTGGTAGAGGGTCACCAAACAAACATTCCTGTGAAGTAATTTCAAAATCCATCCACTGGTTAAGGAGAAGCAGTCGTTTAAAGGTTTTTCTATTTTTAGCTCTGGCGGCCATTTTGTTCACCCGAGGGGAACAGTATGAGCAATTTTGGTAGAGGTTCACCAAAGGAACATTCCAGTGTGATAATTTCAAAATCCATCTACTGGATAAGGAGAAAAAGTCGTTTAAAGGTTATTCTATTTAAAGCTGTGGCGGCCATCTTGTTCACCCGAGCGGAACGGTTTGAGCAATTTTGGTAGAAGGTCACCAAAGGAACATTCCTGTGAAGTAATTTCAAAATCCATCCACTAGCTAAGGAGAAAAAGTCGTTAAAACGTTTTTCTATTTTTAGCTCTGGCGGCCATTTTGTTCATCCGAGCGGAACGGTTTGAGCAATCTTGGTAGAGGGTCACCCAAGGAACAATCCTGTCAAGTAATTTCGAAATCCATCCACTGGTTAAGGAGAAAAAGTCCTTTAAAAGTTTTTCTATTTTTAGCTCTGGCGGCCATTTTGTTCACCCGATCGGAACGGTTTGAGCAATTTTAGTAGAGGGGCACCCAAGAAACCTTCCTGTGCAATAATTTCAAAATCCATCCACTGGTTAAGGAGAAGAAGTTGTTTAAAGGTTTTTCTATTTTTAGCTCTGGTGGCCATTTTGTTCACCCGAGCAGAAAGGTTTGAGCAATTTTGGTAGAGGGTCATCCAAGGAACATTCCTGTGAAATAATTTCAAAATCCATCCACTGGTTAAGCAGGAGAAGTCGTTTAAAGGGTTTTCTATTTTTAGCTCTGGCGGCCATCTTGTTCACCCGAGCGGAACAGTTTGAGCAATTTTGGTAGAGGATCACCCAAGGAGCATTCCTGTGAAATTAGATCAAAATCTGTCCAGCAGTTTTGGAGAAGAAGATGTTTAAAGCAAAAGTTGACGACGGACGCACGCACGCACGGACGACGGACAAAGACCGATCCCAAAAGCTCACCTTGAGCACTTCGTGCTCAGGTGAGCTAAAAAATGGATGAGCAATTTGCAGTCAAAGTCCTCAGCCCAGTTGTCCAAATCATTGCTAGCTTTACAAGCTCATCTGTGGTCATATTGTTAACTCTTCTAGCAAGCACAATATCTAAAATTTTGGTATTTTTGCTGAAAAAATGTGAGCAGATTTTGCATTTGCATGAGATATTTTTTCAGCAAAAATATTAGCATATTTGCCATATTAAATGATCGAAGTTTAATGATTTGTTAACTAACGCCATCACTAGTTTTGAACAACTGGCCTCTGCATTCTGTGGTGTCTGGTCTGGGACTGCACTGTTTGCCAGTTTCCAATTTGGAGGCTTACTGTTTAAGCCTTATATTGCTGAATATTCATTTAAGCCACACCCATTTCCGTCTATCACCCAATCAAATTACTTGATGTAATTTATTGCTACAAATTCATAAACTGAATGCCAAACAGTGTAGAGATAGGGGTTGTCGTGAACAGCAAGATAAGGGTTAAAATAGATTAAGAAATGGCATTGTCTAGCTAGTTTGTCAGACAGAGACATTTGTGCATAACTTTGGGTAAAGTGTACACTTTTATCATCTCTAGAACTAGCATTTTTCAGGTGAAAATTTTTGACAGTTTTCTTCTTGTTTCTAGTCTGAACACAGATTGTTGGTACTCGTTAGAACTGGCTCACACATAGATTGCTGGTACTCATTAGAACTGCCTCATTGAGGTTGCTCTAACGAGAACCCATAATCTATGTTTTCTAGCAAAAATAAGGAAAATAACGAATACCCCCATATAGCCCACTTTTCTCTCTATAAAGTGGGGTTTAGAGGGCTGTTTATTACATGAACATGTTAATTTGATAAGCAGTCTTTCAAACTATGCTGCTTAAATCTAATGAGTCATAGAAAAACTTAACAATTATCCCACTGTATAATTAAGTTAGCCACACCCATTTTTTGACCATAGAACCAATCAGATAACTTGATGTGATTTATTCCTACAAATTCACAAACTGAATGTCAAACAGTGTAGATCCTGATCAGATGGCTTCTTCAGAAGCCATCTGATCAGGATCTACACTGTTCACAAAGATAGGGGTTACCATGAACAGCAGGATAAGGGTTAAACCGTGATTTAAGAAGTAGATCAGCTCTAGCAACGACTTTCTGACTAAATAAATCACTGTTCGAAAATCACTTGTTTTATTACTCAGCAATTCACACACTAAAGCTGATCTATTACAATTCTAACATACTCAAAACTCCACAATGATTTTGTATTATCCTTCAAATTCTTGCAACCATTGGCCATTGTTAACCCATTTAGTACCTGAAACCCCAGAACGTGTACCTTGGCAAACAGTGCAGGCCCAGATCAGACGCCGCAGAACGCGGCATCTGATCAGGGCCTACACTGTTTGCAAAAGTTCAGCTATTTTCTGAATAGTTTTTGAAGTAAACACACCCTGTTACCCCTAAATTTTGAAACAAACTCCTATATATAAGGAGGAAGATTCCATTTGGTACAAAAAGGGTTAAAAGTTCTCCCACCTACACTATCAGCTGTAACACATGCATTTATGTCTTTTTTAATGTTTCTGATGCAAGAAAATGACATTACACAATCTAACGTACAAAAATCTGAGTTTCTGGTGAAAGAATGTGCACTGTACTGGTTAACCGCTTACGTATCAGCCTGCCCAGGAAAAGTGTGGATAAGTAAACTGACCTGCTAAAAATGACCTAAATAGTGTTGACTGGGCCATAAAACCCCAATACAAATATAAAAAAAAAAAAAATACAAACATCTGAGTGACATCATAAAGCTTGCTTTTTAGGAAGATTTTTTTTTCAATCATCTCAAAGCTACTAACGTATAAATGCTCTTCACATGGAATGACGACAGAAAAGATTTCATGACCTATCTCCGCAACGGCATGTTGATGACACTCAACTTTTATACAAGGTGAGGTTAACAAATATGCCTATTTAATTTGACCCCCCTTAAACCCCACTTTTATATAGTAAAACTGGGGTTTATACATGTAGGGGTATTCATTCAGGGCCTCCACTGTTTGCTAAAAGTTCAGTAATTTTCTGAATAAATTTTGATGAAAAAACAACCTGACATGCCTAAAATTTGGAATGGACTCCTGCTATATATAAGGAGGAAAATTCCATTCGCTACAAAAAGGGTTAAAATCTTCAATATATTTCAATCGGCGTGTGTTCATAATGGGCCTTCACTAGTTCTTGTTCTTGATGCAGATGTTTCATTTTTGAAACACTTAACCCTTTTTGTACCAAATGGAATTTTCCATATTTGTATATAGCAGGAGTCCATTTCAAAATTTAGGGGTGTCAGGATGTGTTTTCATCAAAATCTATTTGGAAAATGACTGAACTTTTAGCAAACAGTGGAGGCCCTGATCAGACGCCGCATTCTGATCTGGGCCTGCCCTGTTTGCCAACTACCCGTTTTGGGGTTCCCGGTATTGAATGGTTTAAGAAGGTTAGTATTGAGCTTTTAACATGTATAAACATATTTTCATAAACAAGAGGTACATGATGGTCCTATATCGCTCACCTGAGCTATGAGGTTTATACGTGGGTCCCTGGGTGGGGCAATTTTTGGCCCCAGGTCTATAATTTGTACAACCTTGGTAGAGGTCCACTAAAAAAAGCTTAATATATATATTCCCTATATAAGCCTATGTAAAACCGGTGGGCCCCGGCCCGGGGGCATTTTTGGCCCCAGGGCTATAATTTGAATAATCTTGGTAGAGGTCCACTAGATGAAGCTTCATACCAAATATCAAAAACCTGGGCCTTCTGGTTTCAGACAAGAAGATTTTTAAAGTTTTTTTCCCTATATAAGTCTATGTGAAACCAGTGGGCCCCAGCGTGGGCCCATTTCTGGCCCCTGGCTATAATTTGAACAATCTTGGTAGAGGTCCACTAGATGAAGCTTCATACCAAATATAAAAGACCTCGGCCTTCTGGTTTCAGAAAAGAACGAGAATGTAAAACTGAGCAATGAACTTAGAAAATGGTTGAACTTCTTGAAACTAGAGAAAGTGACCACTGGGTCACATATACCCCCGGCCATTGCCACCTTCTGATATATCTTTTGAGCTTGTATGTAATATGAATGAAGAAGTCAAGAAGCTATAAGAATCTATAAATGTGCTTGTAAAAGCTAAATCAAACATAAAATTTCTAAATTGACCAAGGCAGTGAGGGCATCAAAGTTACTGAAGGGGGGGGGGGGGCATCAATGTTACTGAAGCAGCGGGGTGGGGTATGCATCAATGAAATCTTTGGACTAATATGCAATGTCGATGTAAGTATCAATTGAATTTGTCTTAAGAGTTTAGAACATACAGACATCTATAACCTCTGTCATAAAACTTTAACTAAATGTAAAATTTCAAAGTCTGTGACCTTAAGGTCAAGGTCACCATGGGTGGGGGAAGGGACATACATCATGAAATCATTGGACTGGACTGTTATGCAACATTGATGCAAGTATCTTTTAGAACATACAGGCATCTACAAACTTTGTCATAAAACTTTAACCAAATGTAAAATTTCTAAGTTTGTGACCTTGATCTCAAGGTCACTGTGGGGGTGGGGCATTCATCAATATAATCTTTAGACCAGTATGTAACTTCAGTATAAGTATCAATTAAATCTATCAAAGGGTTCAGAAGATTCCATCTCTTAGAAACTTTGAACAAAAGCTCACCATGACCTTCGGTCAGGTGAGCTAAAAAACTAGAGCTGTCAGAGGATCTGACTATAGCCCCGCTTCAGCGCTGTCAGAGAAGAAAGTTATTTAAGCTGCAGAGAAAACAGTTATGAACAAGAAATAACTGTTGAAAATTTTACATTATCTGGAAAAACTCTAAGAGTTGTGAGCCCTTGTCCCTCATTTCAATGAGCATGATACATTACCAGAATGTCCATGTTTATACTAAATTTCATCTTCCATTTTTCAATGTTCAAAGGGTAATAACTCCTAAAGTAGGCAAATCAGAGTCAGGGTTCCTGCGCTCTGCACATTGTCTCATGGTGCTTTACACTTGTGTGAAGTGTCATGAAAATATCTCAAATGGTTTGTGAGTTATGGAGCCGACACAGTCAAAATTGCCTTTTTAAATGTTCAAAGGGCAATAACTCCTAAAGTAGGCAAACCAGAGTTATGGTTCCTGCACTCTGCACATCATCTCAAGGTGCTTTTCATTTATTTGAAGTTTCATGAAAATATCAGAAACGGTTATGGAGCGGACATAGTTAAAATTGCCATTTTTTAATATTCAAAAGCCTATAACTGAAAAAGTAGACAATCCAGAGTTTGGGTTCCTGCGCTCTGCACACGTAATATGGTGCTTTACATTTGTGTGAAGTTTCATAAAATTATCTCAAACGGTTTTTGAGTTATCGAGCAAAGACGGCTAAAATTGATATTTTTCAATATTCAAAGGGAAATAACTCAAAAATTAGGCAATCCAGAGTTATGGTTCCTGCACTCTGCACACCATCTCATGGTGTTTAATGTTTGTGTGAAGTTTCATGAAAATATGTGAATGGGTTTTAAAGTTATGGAGCGGACACGAAAATTGTTAACAGACACAGACAGACACACACACAGAAAATACGAAAACCAGAGTTATGGTTCTTGCGCTCTGCACATTGTCTCATAGTGCTTAACATTTGTGTGAAGTTTCATGAAATTATCTCAAACGGTTTTCGAGTTATGAAGCGGAAACTGTTAAAATTGCCATTTTTCAATGTTCAAAGGGCAATAACTCCAAAAATAAGCAATGCAGAGTTATGGTTCCTGCGCTCTGCACATCGTCTCATAGTGCTTAACATTTGTGTGAAGTTTCCGAAAAATATCTCAAACGGTTTTCGAGTTATGAAGCGGACACAATTAAAATAGCCATTTTTCAATGTTCAAAGGGCAATAACTCCAAAAGTAGGCAATCCACAGTTATAATTCCTTCGCTCTGCACATTGTCTTATGGTGTTTAACATTTGTGTGAAGTTTCATGAAAATATGTTAAGCAGATACAAAGTTATGGAGCCAACACAAATTAACGGAATCACGGAATTACGGAATTACGGAAAATGTTCAAAGGGCAATAACTCCAAAAGTAGGCAATCCACAGTTATAATTCCTTCGCTCTGCACATTGTCTTATGGTGTTTAACATTTGTGTGAAGTTTCATGAAAATATGTTAAGCAGATACAAAGTTATGGAGCCAACACAAATTAACGGAATCACGGAATGACAGAAGGACATGGCAAATCCAATATAGCCCCACTTTTTCAAAGCGGGGCTATAAAAACTTTAACCAAAATGTTAACGGATGGATGGATGGACAGAAGCATGGATAGATGGATAGACACACGGATGGACGGATGAATGGATGAATGGCAGGAAGAAAACTATATACCCCCATGGCATACTTCGTATGTCTGGGGTATAAACAGTGAGGGCCCCGATCATACATCGACTTATCTTGAATCTCAGCTTTTTCTCATCACGTTAACATCACGTGAACAAGTCTGCGAAATGAACACCCCCTAAACCCCACTTTATATAGAGAAAACTGGGGTTTACGGGGGTAAACATAATTTTTCTTATTTCTGTTCCAAGACATAGGTTGTGGGTACTCGTTAGAACCGCCTCATTGAGGCGATTCTAACGAGCACCCACAACCTATGTTTTGAGCATTTATAAGAAAAATATCACGTTTTTTCATCAGATTAGTAGCCATTTTTGAGATGTGAAAAATGCACTATGTCACACGGGGATGTTATCGTAATGAAAAAGTCTGTGTAATGAACACCCTTCTAAACTCTATGTCATACAGAGAAAAATGGAATTTACAGAGGTATACATTATTATCCTTGTTTTTGTTCAAAACACAGGTTGTGGGTACTTATTAGATTAGAACCACCTCAATTGTTCTAAAGAGCATCCACAACCTATGTTTGGACTACAAAAAAAAAAAATATGAAAAATAATCATATGAAAAATGCTAGTTTTATAGACATGAAAGATGTCTCTTTAGGACATGGATATTTATCATGTGTTCCTCTTAATAGAATTTTTCCAGCAGCTCTGGAAGACAGAAATGAAAAAAAAAAAAAAAAGAAGAAAAATCCAAGAAAAGCCATAATCACAAGGGTGGACCATCCTTCTCACCAGGAGGAAAAAAAAAACATCATGTGAACAAGTCTGTGAAATGAACACCCCACTTTATATAAAGAAAACTGGGGTTTATTGGGGTATACATTATTTTTCGTATTTCTGCTCCAAGACATAGGTTGTGGGTACTCGTTAGAACCGCCTCAATGAGGCGGTTCTAACAAGCACCCACAACCTATGTTTAAGACATAGATTGTGGTTACTAGTTGGAACCGGCTCAATGAGGCGGTTCTAACGAGCACCCATGACCTATGTTTGCAGTGTAAATAAGAATAATATCATGGATTTTCATCGGAAAAGTGGTCATTTTGGAGACTTGAAAAATGTATTATGTTGCACGAGTGCATATCGAAATGAAAAACTCACAGGGAACCAGCACAATAACAAGCGCTTAACAAGCTGAAAAAATCAGTCCTCTCTCCAGCTGGGAGGTAAGACTGCTAGAAAGCACTTTAAACAACAATGAATAATATAGTACAAAAACCAAAAACTGTTTTGTAGAAACATAACAAATTAACAATTAACCCTTATCATGCTGTTCACAACAACCCCTATCTTTGCAAACAGTGTAGATCCAGATCAGATGGCTTCTGAAGAAGCCATCTGATCAGGATCTACACTGTTTGGCATTCAGTTTATGAATTTGTCGCAACAAATTACATCAAGTAATTTGATTGGTTGATACACAGAAATGGGTGTGGCTTAAATGAATATTCAGCAAGAGAAGGGTTAATGGAAGAGGAGCACTAGAAGCACCGCCTTAAAATTGTTGGCAGCTCAAGCTCTCAGGAGGGTTAACGACCTATACATTCCTGTTTGGATATAACACTGTTGTTTAACTAAATATAAATGAAGGCAATGATCTGGGATCGATACAATTAACTCACACCTCCCATCAGAGACACCAAAGGGAAAGAGACAGAAACATTAAATAACTAGACCCTAATGGAAACATCAATAGCGGAAAGGCAAAAGGACAGTTACTTTCCCGCAAAATGGCAAATTGGCTATCCAAAACAAAAAGATAAAAGTGACACACACACTTAAAGACTTTTGACCTGCTGAACCAGGATATGCTCTACCTTTGCAAACAGTGAAGGTCAAGGTCAGATGACTTCGGGATCTTCACTGTTTGTCATTTAATAGGACTACTATGTCACATAATTTGATTGGTTGACGGTCAGAACTTGGAGTGTCTAAATTAAATATTTTGTCATGAGAAGTGTTAATCTTTGCATAAAACAAGCAAAAAAGAAACAAAAACATCACGTGAACAAGTCCGTAAAATAAACACCCCCTTACACCCCACTTTATATAGAGAAAACTAGGGTTTACGGGGGTATACATTATTTCCCTTATTTCTGCTCCTAGACATAGGTTGTGGGTACTCGTCAAGTACCCATAACCTATGTTATGAGTATAAATAAGAAAAATACCACCAATTTTCTTCAGAAAATTGACCGTTTTGGGGGATGTAAAAATGCACTATGATGCACGACTGTGTTATCATAATGAGAAGCCATTGCTTGCGAATGAAAAGGTACATGATGATGTGACATTTTTGAAAGTATATCTTATAATACACTAGCTTCAAAGTTACCCAATCAGACACAGCTTTTAGAGAGTCACACGAGCATTAGAATTCAATTGTGAAGTAACTGTTTTTTTTTTTCACAAGTAAGCTATCATGGCGGGAAGTTTTATTACAGTTGGTTCATTACGGTATATGCTATAGCCAAAGCTGCAAAGATTCCTCCAAAACAAGCTCTATGATTAATTTGCAGTGGCTGAAACTAACCTTATCTGGAACAATTTTCAAGGTCCCAAAGGTGTTGGAGCCACTGAAGTTTGACTTTATATTATAGATTTATTTAATGGCTGTTTGGAAATAGTCAAAACTATTACCCCTCAGTGTTGTGGACAACCTGATGCACTATTGCCTTAAGTCTTCCTGATGCACTATTGCCTGAGGCCAAAGTCAAAACTATTACCCCTCAGTGTTGTGGACAACTTGATGCACTATTGCCCGAGGCCAAAGTCAAAACTATTGCCCCTCAGTGTTGTGGACAACCTGATGCACTATTGCCGAAGGCCAAAGTCAAAACTATTGCCCATCAGTGTTGTGGACAACATAATGCACTATTGCCCGAAGCCAAAGTCAAAACTATTGCCTATCACTGTTGTGGACAACCTGATGTACTATTGCCCGAGGCCAAAGTCAAAACTATTGCCCCTCAGTGTTGTGGACAACCTGATGCACTATTGCCTGAGGGCAAAGTCAAAACTATTGCCCCTCAGTGTTGTGGACAACCTAATGCACTATTGCCAGAGGCCAAGGTCAAAACTATTGACCCTCCGTGTTGTGGACAACCTGATGCACTATTGCCCGAGGCCAAAGTCAAAACTATTGCCCATCAGTGTTGTGGACAACCTAATGCACTATTGCCTAAGGCCAAAGTCAAAACTATTGCCCATCACTGTTGTGGACAACCTGATGCACTATTGCCCGAGGCCAAAGTCAAGACTATTGCCCCTCAGTGTTGTGGACAACCTGATGCACTATTGCCCGAATCCAAAGTCAAAACTATTGCCCATCACTGTTGTGGACAACATGATGCACTATTGCCCGAGGCCAAAGTCAAAACTATTGCCCATCAGTGTTGTTGACAACCTGATGCACTATTGCCTGAGGCCAAAGTCAAAACTATTGCCCATCACTGTTTTGGACAACCTGATGCACTATTGCCCGAGGCCAAAGTCAAGACTATTGCCCCTCGGTGTTGTGGACAACCTGATGCACTATTGCCCGAATCCAAAGTCAAAACTATTGCCCATCAGTGTTGTGGACAACATGATGCACTATTGCCCGAGGCCAAAGTCAAAACTATTGCCCATCAGTGTTGTGGACAACCTGATGCACCATTGCCTGAAGTCTTCCTGATGCACTATTGCCCGATGGCAAAAGTCAAGACTTTTGCCCCTCAGTGTTGTGGACAACCTGATGCACTATTGCCTGAAGTCTTCCTGATGCACTATTGCCCGAGGCCAAAGTAAAAACTATTGCCCCTCAGTGTTGTGGACAACCTGATGCACTATTGCCTGAAGTCTTCCTGATGCACTATTGCCCAAGGCCAAAGTCAAGACTATTGCCCATCAGTGTTGTGGACAACCTGATGCACTATTGCCTGAAGTCTTCCTGATGCACTATTGCCCGAGGCCAAAGGCACAACTATTGCCCATCAGTGTTGTGGATAACCTGATGCACCATTGCGCGAAGCCAAAGGCTTCGGGAAAGTGCATCATGTTGTCCAGAACACTGAGGGCCAGTGTTGTGGACAACCTGGTGAACAACTGCACGAAGCTTCGGGCAATAGTGCATCAGGTTGTCCAGAACACTGAGGGGTAATTGTTTGGCTTTGGTCTTGGGCAATAATACATCAGGTCATCCACACCACCTCCGGGAAATAGTTGTGACTATTGTCCAAACAGCAATCAAATAACTGTTTTATTACCCAATGCAGCATACAGATGGATGCTTTCTTTGTGATCGAAATCACTCACACAGTGTTGTTAACTTTTCTTTGGCACTGCCAAGTGCTGCTGCCTAGCTGCAAATATTCCTCCAAAACCGGCTCTGTGATTATCTTGCAGTTGCTCAAATTACCTTTATCATGGGTCCTAAAGGAAGTTTGACTGAACATCATACAGTTATTTTATGGCTGTTTGGAAAAAAGTCACAACTATTGCCCCAAGGTGTTGTTGCGACATGATGCACAATTTTCAGAGGCCTAAGGCAATAGTGCATCAGGTTCTCCACAACACCTATGGACAATAGTACAGATGAATGCTTTCTGTGTGATCTGAATCACTCGGTCAGCCATGTTTACATTTCTTTGGCACAGCCAAGAGCCATTGCCTAGCTATATTTCCCTGCTTCTACTGCATTGGGCGTCATAAAGATAATGACTGGAAAACCAACCTAACCATCCAATAGTAAATAATATTGGATGATGATATAGATCATTCAGGTTAAAACTGGGTAAAACTCATCTGAAAGCCAAAAATACAACATAACACTTTATATAGAGATTGGATAATAAATATATACAGTAAAACTTCGATGGCTCATGCGCCGATGGCTCGTTCACCATGGATGTGTCGAACCCATTCTTGAGCCCCCAGTGAAATCCTCTACAGAAGAAATAGTGGGGGATGATTAAGGAGACTTTAGTCTTTTATCTTACAAATGTATGCTGTGTGTACTCATTAGAATCGCCTCGATGAGGCGATTCTAATGAGTACACACAGCATGCATTTTCATTATAGAACACCGAAAAGATGTCTAAAAGTATCTAGTTATGCCTCATGGCAGTAACCGCAGTGGCTCGAACTACCCCTGTCTCGAACAGATTTTCGAGGTCCCAAAGGTGTTCGAGCCATTGAAGTTCAACTGTATACATTACTCAAAACAATTAAAGAGTGAGTGAGTGAGTTTTAGTTTTACGTCCCACCAACAGCTAAGGTCATACGGAGACGGGACCTCGGTTTAAAGACTCATCCGAAAGTCTGGAGAAGCCCGGGATCGATCCTGCAATCCCTGGTTTACAAGGCGAGTAGCGTAACCACTGCACCACTGAGGCTTCTAAAACAATTAAAGAAGCAAACTTTTAAACCTGTATAACATCATCGCTTGGCAACTTTCATTTTAAAGTGAAATCTCTTAACAATGTTCATGCAAATGTCAAGAATCAAGGTTCACGTGCAATGCAAGAATGTGAGCTATAGCATGGATACCCCTATAAAACGGCTGAAACTGGGTATGGGGCGATCTGTTCAAAATATGAATTTGGGTCAGAAACATGTCAATCCTTCCATTATGCCTTTATTTTGGGCTTCATAGTGACTTCATATGGTGGTAGGCAGTTCTTGGAAGATGAGGTTGCTCAAGTTGTTGCTTTGCTTGAAAGTGGGTACACCCAAAGGATTGTTGCTGAACGCTTTGGTGTATCGAGAAGTGTTGTTCCCAGGCTATGGAGACACTACCAGGAGACAGGCGAGTTTACTAGACGAGAAGGGCAAGGCCGAGACAGCATGACGTCACAAAGGGGAGATCAATATCTTTGAAATCTAGCGCTACAAAATTTGTAGTACACGGCCAGAAGGCTACAAATTGATTTCCAGCATGCAATTGGTCAAAGGATATCCGATCAAACAATACGCAACAGGTTACATGAAGGTGATCTGAGGGCCAGACATCCAACAAGAGGGCCTAGTCTCACCAGGCAACATTGTGCATGGCGATATGAGTTTGCCCAAGAACATCAGAACTGGCAACTGCAAGACTGGCGTACAGTTCTGTTCACGGATGAAAGCAGATTTTACCTGAGTGCATGTGATCGACGTGTTCCAGTCATGGAGACGTCTCGGAGAATGATAAGAGGACTGCAACATTGTGGAAACAGACAGATATGGAGGGGGCAGTGATGGTATGGGGTGGAATTCCTAATGAAAGCCGAACGGACTTGTACATGATAAACATAGGTACATTGACTGCATTACGGTATCGAGATGAAATTCTACATCCTATTGTGAAGCCTTTCTCTGGGGCAATCGGTGACAATTTCATTCTGATGCAGGATAATGCGCACCCCCATATTGCTAGAGTGTGCATGGATTACCTTAATCCTGAGACTATTGAAGTAATGGACTGGCCGGCACTTTCTCCTAACTTTAAACCCCAATAGAATGTGTGGGACATCTTTTACAGACATATCTCACAGGGCGATCATCCACCAATGACTATTCAAGAACTCACAAACATCCTTAGATATGAGTGGGAAGCACTGGCTTTACAAACTGTTCAAAATGGTTCGTAGCATGCCTCGGCAATGCCAGGAGTGTTGTGCTGCTCGAGGTGGTCATACACATTGCTGACAGGAAAAAAGACTGATTTGAACATGTCTAGGACATTTGAAATAATCTGATTTCTCAAACATTTATGCAAATTCTTCCTTAACAGGTTACAGGTGGTCATACACATTACACATTACTGACAGGATTAAGTGACTGATTTGCGCATGTCTATGACATTTGAAATAATCTGACGTAAAGATGGCGATTTCTCAAACATTTATGCAATTTCTACCTTAACAGGTTACAGGCCGTTATTTGTGAACTGGTTGCCAATGTTTGCCTTAACATGTTGCAGATAAATTTATTCATCTTTTGAATCGCTGTTTCATCATCATTATCCAACATCTTTATACTATGAGGAAATATGTGTTTGCTTCTTTAATTGTTTTGAGCAGTGTATGTATTAAATCTAGATGAAACTGAAACAAAAGCAGCTGAGAACAAGAATTCCGCAGAAGGCGGCGTCGCACCTGCTGGGGGCAAAAGTCATAGAAGCCACAATCAGAATGTTGTTATTAATTAAGTAAATTTCATAGCAGTTGATAGTTGATGTAAAATGTGTCAAAGTCACCGGACCAAAAATATAGGCCATGGTCACCAGGTCATGGTACGTGCCAAATCAGTTCAATGACCAGAAGTACTATGCAAAGTTTGGTTGCTGTAGGCCATTTATTTTAGGACATATTGAATATTGACATGAAAGTCGCTTGAGTTTATAATATAGGCTAAGATCACCAGGTCAAGGTACCCACAGAGTAAGTTAATGTAGGAGAAGCACTATGCAAGGTTTGGTGGTTGTAGGCGTTATAGTGAAGAAAATATGGAATGTCGACCTAAAATAAGTTAAAGTCAATGGAGTGCAGAAAATAGGTCAAGGTCACCAAGTCAAGGTACCTGCATAGTCAGTACATCTAGGAGAACCACTTTGCAAGATTTGGTGGTTTCAGGCCTTTTATTTGAGAAGATCTGGAACATTGACGCAAATTGAGTCAAAGTCAATGGAGCGTAAAATATAGGTCAAGGTCACCAGGTCAAGGTACCTGCAGAATCAGTACATCCAGGAGCAGCATTATGCAAGCTTTGATGGCTATAGGCCTTTTATTTGCATAGATCTGGAACTTCGACATAAAAATTTGTCAAAGTCGCTGGAGCGTAAAATATAGGTCAAGGTCACCAGATCAAGGTACCTGCAGAGTCAGTACATCTAGGAGAAGCACTATGCAAGATTAGATGGCTGTGGGCCTTTTATTTGAGGAGATCTGGAACTTCGACGTAAAATGTGTCAAAGTCAGTGGAGCGTAAAATATAGGTCAAGGTCATAATGTAAAGGTAACTGCAGAGTCAATACATCTAGGAGAAACAATATTCAAGATTTTATTGGTGTAGGCCTTTTATTTGAGAAGATCTGGAACATTGACGTAATTTGTGTCAAACTCACTGAAGCGTAAAATATAGGTCAAGGTCACCGGGTCAAGGTGCTTGCCTTGTCAGGAGCTCAGGGTGATGTTTCATGAAAGGCTTGATGGTTGTTTAGTCTTATAGTTGATTACAATACAAACTTTGCCGTAAATGTCGAACTTCGACGTAATGGTAAAAGTCACTGGAGCGCAAAATATAGGTCAAATTCACCAGGTCAAGGTGCTTACAAAGTGAGAAGGTCTATGAGATGTTTCATGTAAGGTTTGATGGTAGCTGAGGTTTGTAAAATAAAAACTTCGACGTAAATGTCGAACTTTGACGTAAATGTCGAACTTCGACGTAATGGTCAAAGTCACTGGAGCGCAAAATATAGGTCAAAGTCACCAGGTCAAGGTCCTTACAAAGTGAGAAGGTCTATGAGAAGTTTCATGTAAGGTTTGATGGTAGTTGAGGTCTGTAAATAAAAACTTTGACGTAAATGTCAAACTTCGACGTAAATGTCGAACTTCGACATAAATGTCGAACTTGGACGTAATGGTCAAAGTCACTGGAGCGCAAAATATAGGTCAAAATCACCAGGTCAAGGTGCTTACAAAGTGAGAAGGTCTTTGAGATGTTTCTTGTAAGCTTTGATGGTAGCTGAGGTTTGTAAAATAAAAACTTTGACGTAAATGTCGAATTTCGACGTAAATGTTAACAGACGGACAGACGAACGGACAGACGCACGGACGCATTGACGGAAAATCGGACGCCTTTGTCGCACCCTGCTACAAGCAGGTGCGACAAAAAAAAAAATCAGTACAGCTAGAGTATATATTCACCCTTGACCTGCTGAAACAGAATATGCCCTAACTCCGCAAACAGTGCAGAAACAGATGAAGCCATCCGATGAGTATCTATACTGTTTAACATTGGGGTTATGAATTTGTGAGAATAAATTACATTGAGTAATCTGACTGGCTGAAAGTGAAAAATGGGTGTGGCTATACTAATGTATTCAGCAGAACAAGGGTTAACAAGAGGAGTATAATGTACATGTTCATACTACACAAAATGTATGATCCCATCAAGCAATATTGCCAAGCCACTAACTTACATGATTTCCTTGCATACTCAATCTTTTTGAAAAAAAAGATGGGTATTTAATGCATTTTAAAATACAAAATTCCAACATGCAAATTCGACAAGAAAAAATATTTCTTCAACCCAGACAAGGAAATCTGTGGTTTAAGCCTGGGATAGAGTATAAGAATCTTATATGGGTGTGAGGGGTGGATTGAAAAATCCGGCTCGAGAGACACTGTCTGGCATCACAAGGCTTGCCGAGTGATGCCGGACAGTGATCCCGAGGGACGGATTTTTCTATCCACCCCTCACACCCATATTGGATTCTTTTTCTTGCATACTTTCCATTTCTATTGCGAATTTTTAATGCTGCTGTCACTTCGGTTACCGACGTCCGCCATATTGTGTTGACACAACAGGAATGTTTAGTGACGTCATGCATGACGCCGCAGTGCATAAGGTTGTAATCAACCAGTGCATTTATCAAACACGCAATTATATTCGATTTTGGGTCGGAACACCAGGGTCAGAACATAAATTTCTATCCCAGGGTAAAATCACAGATTTCCTTGTCTGGTGTGCAAGAAATACTATTCTTACCCTGGTGTTCTTACCCAGGGAAACTACAGAAGTGTAGTGGGCAAAAAATATAAATAAGGTAAAATGAAAATTTTCGGTGGTGTTGTCCAAGAAAAAGAATCTAATATGGTGTTCTGTTGAAGCTGGGCCTTTCCAACCCTTAAGATGATTATGCTAAGCGGAACCATTGCTCTGCACAGCATGATCATCCCTCGGGTTGGAAACGCCCATTACAACAGAACCACATATCCGATTCTTATATTCAATCACCAGAGGGGAGGAATGCCCCCGATTCCAAAATTTCAAAGTTAATCAAGCGCGCTTAACTCTTTCACTAATAGTCTGATCACCAGAGTTCTTTGATCTTTATGCAAGTGTCTGACCTATTCATATATATACAGTAAAATTCCGCTATTAACACCACCTTAAAATTAAGACAAATTCTCCTATATAAATCTTATTTAGTAGGTTGCATTTAATCTTTCTTTGTATTTTCCGCTTACAGTATCCTCTGGTCAGAGACCACCTTTGGGACTGTTCAAAAGTGGTCTTCAAGACCACTTTTGAACAGTCCCAAAGGTGGTCTTAATATAGGAATTCTACTGTACTATATCTTGAAGACTCATTATGTTAACACATCCATGCGCTATAATAGTGTCTTTCATATCCCTTGAACTAACATTCAGATGAAAATGTTTGAGTTGAGAAAAAATAAGAAAAACAAGAGGGCCATAATGGCCTTGGATCACTCACCTGATCCTTATTGTACAAATTTATGAAATTGTAGGTAATATAGTATGGCGTGGAGGGTTGAGCAATTTTGGTTGACAGTGACCCAAGAAATATATTGCCAAGATGATTGTTCACAGTTCATTACTCAGACTGCAGGAGTTGCAGTGACATAAACAGTACTATAAAGTGTGATGTACATACACAGGGGGAACAACCTACGTCATAGCAGAGATGTCGTACACATTTCAGAAGCGGCCTTATTGGTGTAAATAGGGTAAATAAAATGCTTCACACTAGATATGTACATCACGAGTCTTCAGAAAACATACTTCAGCTGGTAACCAACAATATTTGCATCCCATCAGCAAGCTAATTCCACCTAGAAACATTGAAAAGGCTTCGATAGCTTCGTCACAAGATTTGATCCGGCGCTGTCAACAATGGTAGTTCCGACATCATTGCCAAATCAGTTTGTGTCGAATTATTTGAAGAAAAGGCCACATTTCTGAGACAGAGTTCAATATGTTTGATTCTTTTATGACCTAATGCTTCGACTGCGCCTACTTGTTATGACAAATGCCTTTTGTGTTGTAAACGCCGGCAAACCTACGAATGGTTATGACGTCATTGCTCTAAAGTAGGTTGTTCACCCTGATACATACATCTGTTACTACTAAAGACCTGTGTATGGAAGGACTTAACAGTATGCATCTGTTGAGAAAAATATAATACATACAGAAAATGAAAAATCATATTTCAAAGGATTTGTGACACATCTGATCAAATTGTTGTACCGGCCCCGGTAGCTCAGTCGGTAGAACAGGAGGTAACAGGTTCAATCCCGGGCCGCAACATACCAATGTCTTAAAAATGGTTCTAGCTGCTCCTCGCTTGGCACTCAGATTTACTGGGTAGATTTTGTTTGTTTGATTTGAGGTTTAACGTCCCCGTCAACACTGTAAAGGTCATTTTGGAGACGTTGCTTCCAATTTTGTGGGACTTTTACCCAATATTGAGAGGAAATGACATCTCAAGCCCTGTCGCCCAATGAAACCAAGAGGGTTTATTAGCATGGACAGTCCGCCTCGCACCGCGGTTCCTGGACAGGCTTAGCTCCTCTAAGCGGTTTACCAGTACTAGTGTGCAGGCCGGATTCAGCTCTGCGTGGAAGCATCATGCAGCCAATATATTTCTTCAAGCCCCTATGGGTGGGGGCCGTTTACTGGGTAGAGCTAGGACTGGTCGACCCAGTGTTAGGATAATGTGACTGGGTGTGGTATCATGTAATGTGTCTGGGACATGATACTTCAGTGAGGCAGCACTTTAAAAATGAGCATTGAGCTCGCTGTCACAACCAGATATCGTCGTGATATGACTGAAAAATTGTTGAAAGCGACGTTAAACCCGAATTCACACACACACTGATCAAATTGTAAATCCTTCAATATGTTAGACAAAATACAGTAAAATTCCGCTATTAAGACCACCTACAATTAAGACTAATTCAGCTTTGAAAAGCTTATTCTGAAGCCTGAACTTAATCTTTCTATGTGTTAACTGCCCATAGTGTCCTTTGGTCAGCGACCACCTTTGTGACTGTTCAAAAGTGGTCTTTTTAAGACCACTATTGAACAGTCCCAAAGGTGGTCTTAATAAAGGAATTTTACTGTATAGTTACCTGTTGTATCTTGCTGTGTGTTATTTTCTTTAGTAGAGTCAGCTGCAAAAAATGAAGAAAATGAATATAAACTGGATAATGTTATATGATAACACACCCATGAGACATAGTGAAGTTTTTCACATCTCCAAAACGGCTACTTTCCTGATGAAAATCTGTGATATTTTTCTTATTTATAGTGCAAACATAGGTTGCAGGTGCTTGTTAGAACCGCCTCATTGAAGAGGCGGTTCTAACGAGTATCTACAACCTATGGGTTGCATGTGCTCGTTAGAACTGCCTCATTGAGGCGGTTCTAACGAGTACCCACAACCTATGTCTTGGAGCAGAAATAAGAAAAATAATGTAAACCCCCATAAACCCCAGTTTCCTCTTTTTAAAAAGTTGGTCAAACATCAGCGTCAAGGTCACAAGGTCAAAAATAATGGTACCATTAGAAAGGTCTTGTGACAAGGAATGCACATGTGAAATATGAAAGTCCTATCACCACTGGGTGGGAGCGTACAGTACACTTAACCCAGATGTTCCGATCTGTATAGTGGACAGATCCTTGTCTTTTGTTATGACCTTGAAGGTGTATGTGCGTGGTCGGTCTTCTGTATTTGTATATTTATTTTTTTGGACATAAATAACTTGGTAAGTGTGTTTTATTTAGTTTGTTTTCCATACTGACAATCTTTGGGAACGGCAAGATGTCGTTTTCTATGCTTTAAATCTATTTTTCAGCTGCAAATCACTAGTGTTTGTAAGAATCACACCTCACCTGTGACCAGAAAATCGACCAATTGAGAGCTTTAATTGAAAGAAAAATATCTCTTAAGACAGTTTTAAGATAGATTAATAATCTATAATGAGTTATACTAAAAAAAAAAATAAGTGCCTCTAGAATTCCATACGAAATCACACGAAGAGCAAGACTGACCATCCCAAAAAATTTCTGGCTGTATGGTATGTCTCATATTTACTGTATAACTTGTCTTAAGTTACTTGTTTTGACTGTATGGGATGTCCCTTTTAATGTGCGTAAGTTATTCAAAGGTATATTGCAATATTGCAATATTTGTCTATGCAATAAGATGATAATGCTTAAACAGTAGCAATTCTACGTGAAAATATTAATTACCTATAAATTCCCGAAATCTTGGAGAAATTGCATCTGCTGTGTGCTGCATGTCATTGAACCTTTAGAGCACTACAGACTAGAGGTCTTAACCACTCGGCCAAATGAGGCAGCCTTCGAGGACTGTCTTCAGGTGCAAAATATTTAACAAAATGAGTCGCATCGTCACGCGTCTCTCTTCATCCACAGGACGCATAGCAAATACTCTGATCAGACTGCACAGAAATGCAATATGATTAGTTACGGACTATTTGTTCAAAACATATACATGTAAATTTATACAAAGAAATGAAGAGCTGTGGACCAGTCTGTGAAAGATAATTTCCTTTTCATCCCCCGACCGAATAGATTCGGGGGATATAGCAATCGGCTTGGCGTCCGGTCGTCCATATATGGATGATATTTGGCACAATGGTAAACAATGTTGAGACATCGTGTCTTGCGCAAGAACCACAACCTTGGGTACCATGGTATTTCAGTTATCCCCCCTTCCAATAAAATAGAATTACTATCTTGTGATCTCTATAACTCTAATATCCTTCGAGATATATTGATGATACTTGACAAAATTGTAAACAATGTTGAGACGGCATGTCATGGGCAATAACAACAACCCTTGGTGCCATGGTTTTTTTAGTTATCTCCCCTTCGCAAAAAAAATTAGAATGACTTTCTTGCGATCGCCATAACTTCAATACCCTTCGAGATATATTGATTAAACTTTGTACAATTGTTAACAAGGTTGAAGCAGCATGTCATGCACAAGAACCAAAACTCTTCGTGCCATGCCATTTGAGTTATCTCCTCGTCCAAAAAAAATAGAATTGTTATCTTGTGATCGCCATAACTCAAATACCCTTAGTGATATATTGATGAAACTTGGCACAATTGTTCACAAGGTTGAAGCAGCATGTCAAGCGCAAGAACCACAACTCTTGATGTCATGGCATTTGAATTATCTCTCTTCAAATAAAATAGAATAACTATCTTGTGATCGCCATATCTCCCATACTCTTGGAGACATGTTTGATAGAACTTGGTACAGTTGTACATGAGGTTAAGCAGGCGTGTCGTGTGCAAGAACCGCAGCTCTTTGTGCCATGGCATTTCAATTATCCCCATTCCAATAAAAATAGGATGACTATCTTTTGAGCTCCATATCTCCAATATTCTTCGAGACATGTTGATAGTACTTGGTACAGTTGTACATGTGGTTAAGCAGACGTGTCATATGCAAGAACCGCGACTCTTGGTGTACTGGTTTTTGAGTTACCTTCCCTGACAAAATAACATTGTGATGGCCATAACTCCAAAACCCTTTGAGGTATATTGATGATACTTTGCATGTTTGTTCACAAGGTTGAGACAGCATATCATTCACAAGGCCCACACCTCTGGGTGTCATGGTTATTATTGTATTTGAGTTATCTCCCCCTCTAATAAAATTGTATGACTATCTTGTGATCGCCGTATCTTCAACGGTCTTCGAGTGATGTTGATTGTTTAAGTTAAGCAAGCCTATCACGGACAAGAACCACGACTCTTGGTGCACTGGTTTGGGAGTTACCTCCCCTGACAAAATCTTGTGGGCCCTAGCTCAGAAACCCTTTGAGATATATGGATAATACTTGGCAAGATTGTCATGCGCAGGAACCACAACTCTAGTGCGATGGCATTTGGGTTATATCCCCTTCTAATAAAATCATATACTCTGAGACATAATGATGGGACTTGGTAAAGTTGTACGTGAGGCTAGGCAGGTGTTTCATGTGTGAAAATCATGACTCTGGGTGCACTGTTTTTAGTTATTTCCCCAAACAATATAATCTTGTGATGACCATAACTTGGATACCCTGTGAGATATATTGATGGTATTTGGCACAGTTTTTGACAAGGTTGAAACAGTGTGTCATGCCAAAGAACCACCAACCGGGTCCACCACGAACGACTAATTCATCACGTCTGAAATTAGTGAAAGAAACAAAATTGGACTATTTCAACTTGGGCATAACAAAACAAAAACTCATCTATGCCTCCAGCAAAGACTGATCTGAGTCTGAGCATCTGTCCAGTCTGAACAGTGTGAAAAAAGTGAACAAGAGGCCCATGGGCCACTTCGCTCACCAGAGGTATACAGGCATGGTGACCATCTTGGTCATGTGACAACAAAAGGCCACCATGCAATCAGTAAAATCCACTGTCTTGCCTTTTTCCATACAATTGTCTATGTGACCAAATTTGACCGTCACGTAAAAACAAGTCAAGGTCAACCAAAGGTCATCATTTGAAGAAAATTGGTAGTGTTCGAGCCCCCGATGCTGCATACCAAGTTTCAAGGTCATCGGCCATTTGGTTCCTTTAAAGGTGTTTTACCATATATGGGCATGGCAGCCATATAGGTCGTGTGACCCAGTCCTTACCAACAAACTTTCATTCCCCCTTCCCCTAGAGGCTTCACATGTAATTTGGATTCAATCGACCCAGCAGTTTAAGTTGAGAAGAAGATAAAAATACTCAATCTGTATGGGGATATCCCTAATTCGAATTATGGATATCCATAAATCGAACTGAATTAATGATATCCATAAATCGAATAATGGATATCCATTATTCGATTTATTGATATCCATAAATCGAATTATGGATATCCATAATTCTCCCCTGCAAATAAATCTAATGAATAATGACTGCTCCCTTTGCAAAAAAAAAATCGACTATTCCCGTCACGTTTCCGATTAAGGTGTGTAATAAAAGCCAGGATGGAGATGGAGGTAATGTAGGGTAGGCTTAGTGGTGGCCTGTTGTGTGGGAGAGATATGTTTTGTTTGATTTGAGGTTTATAGTCCCCTTCAATACTATTTTATTTTGGAGACGATGCTTCCAATTATGTTGTGCTTAATTTCATTGTGATGAAATGTCGTCTCAATCCCTGTCGCCCATTGACTTGTATGACTTTGTTTGGACAGGCTTAGACCTTCTAAACGGTTTACCAGTACTCTCAGCTCATGCAGTCAAATCTTTGTTTGTTTGTTTGTGTTGGGGTTTAACGGCCCAGTCAACACTATTTTAGGTTATTTTTGAGCCGGTCAGTTTACCTATCTACACTTTTCCTGGGCAGGCCTATGCGTAAGCGGTTAACCAGTACAGTGCACATTCTTTCGCTAGGAACTGACAACTGCCCGTTTTGAATCAGCGGAAGGGAGAAAATGACCGTAGCAAATATTTCATGATCAATTTCCACGAATGAAAGTTGCCGACCCCGGCAGGTATCGAACCCGCGTTCTCCTGATCACCAGTCAGACGCGCATCCGACTGAGCTACCGAGGCCGGCGCAGCCAAATCTATTTATCCAATGGGCGGGGGCCAGGAGATATATCTGAATCTTCCTGGTACTCCATACACCTCAAGTAGAGTTTTATATGGATATATGTTGATACTATATACCATCGGGGTTTGAAGAAATAGATGGGCTGCATGATGCTTCCAGAGCTGAAACCGACCCGCGCACGAGTACTGGTAAACAGCTTAGAGGAACTCAGCCTGCCCAGGCAATACGGTGCAAGTTATCCCTTCCATGCTTATAAACCCTATTGGTTTCATTGGGCGGCAGGGCTTGAGAAGTCATTTCATCTCAATGTCGGGTAAAAGTCCCAAAAATTGGAAGCAACGTTTCCAAAATGACCTTTACAGTGTTGATGGGGACGTTAAGCTCGAAATCAAACAAACAATAATACTATATATAACGACCATGTGCATATTTCTCCAGAAAGCATGTGCGGATTGCCTGTTTGTATCATCATACTCTTACGTCCGACTTTCAGTGTCCTTAGGTGTGCAGTCCTCATAGAGGGACCGGATGCGTTGGTCGGACTTTCCAGATCTTACGACTGGTTCCGCTATTTAACTGCACACATGGCGGGCGTTCAGTGTATGGCGTCCGTTGCTTTGGAAACCTTACGGGCTGAAAAGTCTGCACGGCAGAGAGGTCTCTATGATTGTCCATCATCTGCCAGCGATGATAAAGACCTTGAAGATTTTTACAATAAACCATCACGTGTCTTAGGGAGAAATCATTAAACCAAACGCTTTGGCGGTGATTTATGGATATCCATAATTCGAATTATGGATGTCCATAAATCGATCTGAATTATGGATATGCATAAATGGAATTATGGATATCCATAATTCGAATTATGGATATCAATAAATCAGAGGAATAATGGATATCTATCGATCGAATTATGAATATTCATAATTCGAATTATGGATATCCATAAATCGATCTGAATTAATGACATCCATTAATCGAATTATGGATATCCATAATTCGATTTATGGATATCTATAAATACGGATTAAATAGTAAAACGGCGCCCCATAAATCTGAGCCTTCCCGGACAAGGGCCAGTAAATGACCTTGACCTTCGGAACTGACAAAATTCCATTCAGCTGAGTGCAAATATCATTTCTGATGCCACTAGCTACCATGCAATCAGAAAATTTCACTGTTTTGCCCTTTCTTCCGTACAAATGTCTAAGTGACCATATTTGACCTTGACATTAAACAGGTCAAATTAAACCAAAGGTCATCATTAGAACAAACTTGGTAAGGACCGAGTCCCCGATGCTGCATACCAAGTTTCAAGAACATCGGCCGTTCGGTTCTTGAGAAGAAGCTTTTTAAAGGTTTTTACCATATATGGGCATGGCGGCCATATATGGGCATGACGGCCATATTGGTCATGTGACCCAGTCGGCACGAACAAACTTTCGTTCCCCCTTCCCACAGAGGCTCCACATATAATTTGGATTCAATCAACTCAGCAGTTTAAGTTGAGAAGAAGATAAAAATACTCAATCTGAGCCTTCCCGGACAAAGGTCAGTAAATGACCTTGAATTTCGGAACTGACAAAATTCCATTCAGCTGAGTGCAAATATGATTTCTGATGCCAATAGCTACCATGCAATCAGAAAAATCCACTGTTTTGCCTTTTTTCCATACAAATGTCAAAGTGACCATATTTGACCTTGACGTAAAACAGGTCAAGGTCATTCAAAGGTCATGATTTGAACAAACTTAGTAGGGCCCAAGTCCCCAATGCTGCATACCAAGTTTCAAGGTCATGGGCTATTTGTTTCCCGAGAAGAAGATTTTTAAGATTTTTACCATATATCGGAATGGCGGCCATTTTGGTTATTCGACCCAGTCCTTACGAACAAACATTCGTTCCCCCTTCCCATTGAGGCTCCACTTGTAATTTGGTTTCAAACTATCCAGCAGTTTAAGTTGAGATGAAGATAACAATACTGAATCTGAGCCTTCTAGGACAAAGGTCAGTAAATGACCTTGACCTTTGGAATTGATAAACATCTATTCAACTGATTGCAAATATAATTTCTGATGCCACAGGCTACCATGCAATCAGAAAAATCCACCGTTTTGCCATTTTCCATATAAATGCCAAAGTGACCAAATTTGACCTTGATGTAAAACAGGTCAAGGTCAATCGAAGGTCATCATTTGAACAAACTGGGTAGAGCCAGAGTCCCCGATGCCGCATACCAGGTTTTAAGGTCATCGGCAATTTGGCTCCTGAGAAGAAGATTTTTAAAGGTTTTTACCATATATGGGCATGGTGGCCATTTTGGTCATGTGACCCAGTCCTTACGAACAAACTTTCGTTCCCCCTTCCCACAGAGGCTCCACGTGTAATTTCATTTCAAACTACCCAGCAGTTTAAGTTGAGAAGAAGATAAAATTACTGAATCTGAGCCTTCCAGGACAAAGGTCAGTAAATGACCTTGACCTTTGGAATTGATAAACTTCCATTCAGCTGATTTCAAATATCATTTCTGATGCCACAGGTTACTATGCAATCAGAAAAATACATTGTTTTGCCCTTTTTTCATACAAATGTCTAAGTGACCAAATTTGACCTTGACGTAAAACAGGCCAAGGTCAACCAAAGGTCATCATTTGAACAACCTTAGTAAGGCCCGAGTCCCCGATGTTGCATACCAAGTTTCAAGGTCTGCCGCCGTTTGGTTCCTGAGAAGAAGATTTTTAAAGGTTTTTACCATATATGGACATGGCGGCCATCTTGGTCATGTGACCAAGATCCCATGAAGAAACTTTCATTCCCCCAATCCATAGAGAACCCATATGTAATTTGGTTTTAATTGGCCCAGCAGTTTCTGAGGAGAAGTCATTTGAAAATGTTGACGCAGACACGAACGCAGACGTGGACGCGGACGACGGATCACTGCCTATACTATAAGCTCCCCCGGAGCCTTCGACTCTGGTGAGCTAAAAGAACTCGAGTGGTAAACTACCCACCAAGTGCACAGCGAAGAATCTTATCAGACTTGGTGGATGCGCAAGCTAATCTGAATCTTCGTCGGGCGCAGTCATTTTGTCATGTTTTGTGTTTCATCTGAGACAGTATGAAGAACCCGATGAAGAAAGTGTGTATATGCCAAGTTTCCACATTTCAGAAACAAATAGCTAATGTATTTAAATGTTATCCTACGAATAAGTTAAAATCGCTCTATAGTATTATCAGGACACACAATATAGTATGATCGGAACACGACATACAGTGCTGAGAAATCAGTTTTGCGACGTGCGATACAAACCAGTTTTTGACCCCTCTATCGTTTTCTTTCAAAATAATTGCCCTTACAGGGAAAGATGGTTAGTACTATTAATAAAAGCTGACCCGAAATACATCATAAAATAGCTAAAATGCATTAGCAGTCGTTTCATGTAAGGTTGGTGGCAAAGCTTGATTAAATTGTACCGGTGCAGCGTTTGAAATCGAAATTCAGGATAATGATTTTCTAGAAACAAATGTGAAAATAAACGAAATCATAGCAATAAACAGAAAATCAAGGTAGTGTTGTAAAATCATTTTTCGAGTGAGTTCTTTTGTTAGATTCCTGCTGATTCAGTTCTCAGTTTATTTCATTATATAAGGGGTGTTCTTGTTTGTTTGGCACCTGCCTTACTTTTTGGGCATGTGATCCATATTCGAATCCAGTTGGAGGATTTTTTTTTGTGGACTGTAGATACATTTCATTGTGCAGAGTCTTCCATTTTTGCTGTACCGTTGGCTCTGTATGACTGAAATATTGCTATAAGGCCTGTAAATTTTTGAACAGCATCTGCATTTTTATTAGTAACTATAAACTGTACTTAAAACAGGTGAATTCCTATACAGAATCAGCAGGATACTTGTAAACAGTGCTGCTATCCTAAGGAAAAATATGTTGAAATTTGATGTTCAGTTTTATGTGATGATCAGCCCCGATTCTTGTCAAAACTCATAATTACTTGCGAAAAATCAATCTGAACTGATTTCCGGTAAAGAGAAGTCTTCACATAGCTATTTTAGTGGATTTTACAAAATGATGCATTATTTTCAAGAAGTTGACTATTTTGGCAACTTTTCAGATTTTGAGATGACCCCCAAATTCCATACTACAGAAATGAGTCTGGGTCAATAAAAGGCTTATCACTGAAAAACCTATCAAATGCCACTGATAGATTTTAACCAATAATTATGTTATCTTTATGGTAAAAATCATAGTCTGAACTATGTATATGAATTGGTTTTGATCAGCATGTGGGTATTTGAGTGAAATTACAGGAATTGGATTGTTTATAGGAGCTTTTTTCGTGACGTACTTCCGGTTCTAAAAATAGAACAGGAAAAGCCCTGGCCGTCAACTGTCGTATTATTTCAAGGTAGTGGGACAGATAAAGTGTTAATTACAGCGTAAAACAATGGAAATCTTTTAAACGTTTCGCAAAACACTGGAAGAAACACTGATATGCTGCCATTATCAATTTTTCGGCCAAAAGAATGGACATTTTGAGATGAAAAATTGTGACATTTTTCTTATTTCTGCTCAAAACATAGATTGCATGAGAATGAAACACTCCTTCGCAATTGCAAGATTTTAACCCATTTGGTACCAGAGACCCCAAAACGGGTACCCTGGGAAACAGTTCAGGCCCAGATCAGACGCCACAGAACGGCGTCTGATCAGGGCCTACACTGTTTGCAAAACGTCAATCCAGTTAGTTTGTTTTTTTTCGACTCAGTATGTTTATTTGTCTGTCTAACTGTCCGTCCGTTCGTCTGTTAGTCATCCATTCAGTCTGTCGTCTGTCTGTCTACTGTCAGTTTGTCAGTCAAACCTCTCTCTCTCTCTCTCAATGAAGCAAGTTGGAGTGGGTGTCGACGGATGATGTCGAACCAACGTTGAGTCGAAGCCCGTCTGTCAGTCCACTCATTAGTTTATTTCGAATGTCAGTATGTTTATTTGTCTGTCTAACTGTCCATCCATTTGTCTGTTAGTCAGTTAATTTGTCTGCCTGTCCATCCATCTGTCTGTTTGTCTGTCCTCTGTCTCAATCACAACCGATTTTCTCAAAATATTCAGTCATATCACCCAAATGTAACGTAAATCAGTTTGTTTTAGGTGATGATATTTATAAGCCCCAGGCTTACTGTCAGATCGTGTTTGTCAGTTACAATGTATTTAATTGTACATGATGCTCGCTAGAAATAAAACAGGCATCTTCAATTTATTAAAATTGCATATGTAGACAGATCGCTGGACATTTTTAAGTGCACTTTTAGGCAGATTGTTGGACATTTTTTTAATTGCACATGCTGACGATCGTTGGACATTTTTCTCAATAGATAGTTAAATAATAGATAGATAGATAGATGTAAGTTCTGTCCGTATGTGATAGCTATACTTGGCTAGCGAATAAAACGAAAAGTTAGTAAAATGTTTTTTGTAAGTAAGCTTTCGTGAATAACGGTATCCCAAGCCATTGACATGGGTCATTCACAAAGAGATTTTCGTCACCAGGATAAATGAATTTCAGTAATAAAAGCAAAATATAATTCTTTCCTTCTCCAGGCATTATTTCAGTGTAAACGGGTATATTTTCTCTCAAAATGACTGAATATTGTTAGTATTTTGAGTTCCGCCAATACATTTGAATAGCGATGGCCGTTTCAATTGACGGCCAGTGCTTTGCGCATGCGCAAGAATGACGTCATAAACGGAATTCCTAAAACCTCCTATAGCATTTTTCTTAGAAAATTTATTTGCTGTGCCTTGGCCTGTCTAATTTTAGCTCTAAAACTCAAATACCCTTGTTATTATGTTTTAAGTTCTAAATAACTTACAGAACTTGTTGGAAATAGCTAAAAACAAACATATTGTTATGCAAATTGCATGGAATTTATTACAATCCATGATTTAAGCTAAAAACTGTTGCTTAGAACTAGGTCAATGACATGGCTGGATGGGTGTGTTCCTTTAAAAAGTACTATATTTACATATTTCAGACATTAATATATCCATAGATGAATGTTTCTGAGAATTTTGAGAGATTTCTAGCATATGTCTATGTTGATCTCTTATTAATAAACGAGATATCGGATAAATTAAGGGAATGTAAACATGGCAGTGTCTTACCTTTACCATGCAGTGGCCTTTCTTGGAAAGTTTTTAAACTCCTTAGAAAGTTGAAAAACTATGTAAACTCCAGCAAACACCACTTCCATATGGTGCAAATACATTTTGACTTTCATTTGAATGTAAGAAATCCAATCACACAGTTCAGTTTATCTATTTTTACAGTCTGAGGTGAGGGAACTCAATATGCCATATTTGCATAAATTATGTATCCCATATTTTGATATTTTGGGATAAATGAATATTTTGTTGGGCTAATATATAATAATTTGTTAATGGTTACCTGGTTAGGATATTTTTATGGACATAATGGCATTATTTTATTGTTTTATTGGGATTAGAAATAGGAACTATTTTTTGTCTCAAAGATGGCGGATGCATAAACATTAAATAGGTGTGCTAAGGTCTGCCACTGATTCCTAAAAACATGTCATCAAATTTAGAATGTTCATTCGAGAAAATCCCTGTGTTTTGATTAAATATGTATTATTTTTGGAGAAACTGATTTATGGGGATCTCAAAAATAATTTGCAGAAATTATTTGAGTAATTTTCGAAACTGTTACTAAATACATGGTTAGACAACTTTACTAATCATGTTTCCTTTTTTAGGTTAATCATGAAAGAGTTAGCCAATAGCATAATCCCATTATGTCATATGATTACATGTGGTATAAAGGGTGGATGCCTGCCAGCTCGATTATTCCGTTGCATTTTCTTGAAGAGTAGAGACCCATAAAGTTGTATCTGGCAAAATTACCTTTTTATTTTGGGCTTGGACTTTAGAAATTCACAGTAAGGATGGTTCTTTTATATATTAAATAATTGAACTAAATTATCATAAGTTATTTTTCTTTAACATAAAAAGGAAAAGCTGTTAGAAAATATTTTTAGAGTATTTCTTCATAAAGTTCAGCTTCAAACTTATTTCCAGGTTTTTTTTAGAAGGGAGTGTCTTAGAAGTGTTTACTGATTACAGGTGTTTGGATCTGTAGCTTTTGGGACGTGTGAGTTCCAAACAGTGATATCATTTCTGAGATTTCTTACCCTTGATTTTGAAAGTTTGGGACTTTCTCAAGATTGGAATATCAGCAGGGTTTAACTCTTTCCCTACTAGAGCTGCTATGATGAGTCACTACTACAGCAGTCCAGTAAGCAGGTTACTGATGCTAGTTTATAGGTAGACTACCAGAGCAATCAGCTGACAGCAGAATTTTTTTTCAACTGTTGTTATGTTTGTTTGTTTTTGTTGTTATGTTTGTTTGTATTGTCGCCTTATTTGATTTATTTGTTTTTTGTTTTGTTGCCTAAAAATGTAATTAATAAAATAATTATTGGACTTACCAAATGTTTTTGTCATTTATTTCCTTTGAAAATCCTCCCTAATCCATGTATAACAAAACCTTGATATATTTCACAGTATAGATGTAGCTGTTTTAAAATAACTTTTTACAACATTTAAAATGTATTTACACTATGTACAGACAATGATCTCAATGTTTACATTTGCTGATGATACCGAAAAAAACAGTTATGGTCCACACATAAATGTACACTGCACTGAGTACATCCAAGGTACACCTCATGACGCCTCTTTTCTTGCGCGCAAAGCTTACATCTTCCACGCTTGGGGAATCTTGACGGCCAGTGGGCATTTCCACAGTTATCTGTTGTTGGCGGTATTTTGCGTTTTCGTGTGCCCCTGAAAGTCCCAATTAATTTTTGCCCAAGATTCATGCGAAACTCCAGCTGAGTTCGAGCAACCTCTTTTCCTGTACGAGTCTGTTTAGCATGATTTGGAGACTCTTTCATGCATATAAAGCCGTTGACAACAGCCAAATCAAAACAAAACCAAAATAAATATTTCCACCATTTCAGTGCTTTACGACATGTAGAGTACTGCATACGCTTCTGGTCTGCAATATCTACACCAAACATAAACTTGTTGTAGGATTCACCGACCATTGGACAGGGTACCTCCTTTATGCTGCCATCTTTCTGTCTGCGTCTCACGACTTTATTTTGCAAAGGATCTGAAATGGTGGAAAGATATGTAACGATCTTTTTATCCTTCCAAGCATAAGCCGTCAAGTTTCCCCTCTGCATGACCAACATGTCCCCTCTATTTTTTAGCCTGGCTGTTTTCAGGGCCTCTGGCATTCCTCGTCGGTTGAGTCTTGCTGTCCCGGTGCAATAAATTTTATCCTTCTGAAGACTGTCATACAGTTCAGGACTGGAAAAGAAATTGTCCATGTAGATGTGGTGTTTTTTCCCCTTCAGCTTTTCTGTGAGGTCTTTTACCACCCTGGCACCTAATCCCTGTTCAGGTTGCCCCCCATCTTTGGAACCGGTGTAAACCTGGAATTCATGAACATATCCATTTTTAGGGCTTGCTCTTTCCCAGACTTTGATTCCAAACTTGGTCGGTTTGGCCGGGAGGTAGTGCTTGAAAGATAGTCTTCCTTTATATGCAATCATCCCTTTATCAACAGTCTGTTCACGAGGTGGGCGGTAGTTGTTGAGGCATGTCTGTGATAGGACGTCTATAACCGGTCGAACATGACAAAGGCGATCATGACCCGGTTGTCTTCTGGGTGGGTTTACTGAGGTGTCGTTGCAGTGGAAGTATTTTGATAGCTTCTCGTACCGGGTCCTTGTCATTACCTCTGGAATGCCAGGTATAGAAAAAGGCCAGACAGATTTCCAAGCCAATGTATAGCTTGGAATTGAAATGACAGACATCACAACCATCAGCCCAAAATATGCCATCATTTCTACTCTGTTTGTGTCATACCAAAGTTTATCAGCTTTTTCCTGGATGCATCTGGCTGCATATGCATTTGTTTGCTGCACAATATGGTCTATCAATGTCAAAGGAAAAAATTTCAAGAAGAAATCCAGTTCCGTACAGTTTTCATCCAAAACAAAGGAAGCCCCAACAGTTTCAGTAAAATCTTCCACTGGTGGAGGCCTCAGAATCCGTGACCACTGACTGTTCGGAGCGTCTTCATCACTGTCACTCTCGTCCGAAACCGAAGATACACTTGAAACAGAAATGTCACTTCCAATGCTTCTGACATCCGCATTTTCGATGTCCTCCAAATCAAACCCTTCAAAATCGCTTTCAACTTCACTCCCTGCCATTTCTTTGTCTTACTACTATGAACTCTAACTACAGAGGTCAGAAATGCTAAAAACTTACCCATTTTCCAGCTGTGTTTATGTTATTCTAAGCCATTAATCTGCCATAAATCCAAACACAGACATTTTTCTATCCTTCCATAAACTAAATTTTCATTGGTCCATATTATAAAAAATTCGGAAATTCCCGGTTTTAGGGCCAATCAAACAACCTCTAACATTGCGCATTGATGCGTCTTTGCGAAATGAACATTCAATAATCCAAGCGCATATTAGCGTCAGTAAGGTACAGTTAAAAACCAATACCGACTCATATATGCGTGACTGAGGATACTATTGATTATTTTTATGACGCATCTATGTGGCAGTGGTAGGGAAAGAGTTAAAGCATTGAGTCCTGCGACAGGCACGTTGAGTGACCTCCAACTTGGGAATTTTATTTTGGACCTTTATAGTTATTAATATTACACTAATAGCTGGACATACTTTGGATAGGGCAAACTATAGATACAGGAATTCGAAACTTTCTCAAGACTGGATTATCAGCAGGTTTAAAACGTTGAGTCCTGTGACAGGCACGTTGAGTGACCTCCAACTTGAGAATTTTATTTTGGCATTATTCTATAGTATTCTACACTGTTTTTATATTTAAGTTAAGCCAGATATAACTCAAACAAAGAAAATAGCACCCAAAAGTTCTTCCAAACTATCTTCTTACTTTCCAGTCTTATACCACCATTCTGAAAGGGTTTTGAGTATGATTCTGTTTTTATGAATTCATATGGGTCCATTAGATTCTTAAAAGTCCTTTGTTGCTGTCCAGTCCTGTAGCCAAATTATTTTCCCATCTTGTCCCGTTATATGAGGATTACTTCAGCTGGCATTAGTTAAGTTTAATGTTTAGTTAAGCCAAATGTTTGCATTGAGTTAGAAACTATTTTTCCTTATTCTGCATGCTTTTGTAAACTGAGTAATCTTGAAACATAAATTTAGTGAGCAGCAGAACAGTCTTCCTTTATATTCAAACCCAAGTGTCGAGATCAGCAATCCAAATCATTGTGTTGTCACTAGGTTGGCGGGCGAGAGCGTTAACCTAGGGTCAGTTGAAAGCATTATATAGGTGTATAAGCATAGCTCGGGAAGCATACAGGGCTTATCAGATTGGGCCTTATCAATCTGTGGTGTCATCCTGACTTGAATAACGAAGAAGCATAAGCTTCGAGAACCTTCGCCTTTGTAGTAGGAGCAGTTTTACTACAGTAGCATGTCGAAAAGACTTTTAGTTATGCTTCCCGAACTACTGCTATGAAGTTGAAATTCTAAAGATTAATAATTTCAAAACACAAAAATAAACATTCTGTAACATACCCGACATATCGGAACAAGGATCTGTCCACTATACCGATCGGAACATCCGGGTTAAGTGTACTGTACGCTCCCAACCAGTGATCACTTACCAATCGAAAGTTATGGCCAATGTTAATGTTTTTAAAAATTTTGAAAAAAGTAAGTCAAAGATCAAGGTCAAGGTCACGAGATCAAAATTTATGGTACCACCAGAAAGGTCTTGTGATAAGGTATACAGATGTGAAATATGAAAGCTCTATCTATTACCATTCAAAAGTTATGCCCAATGTCAAGTTTAATGTTTAATGTTTTAATCCAAGACAGACAAGCGGACAAACAGACAGACAGACAAAAAACTATATGCCCCCCAAATCTAGATTCCCGGGGCATAAAAATGATCCTCCACCGGGATTTGAACCCACAACCCTTTGATTCAGAGTCCTGATCTCTATCCACTACACTACACAGAGCTTGCAGATAAAACTTTAACATTGGGAAATAAGGGAGGTAATACAGAGCAAATAATTAACATCTAAAAAAAGGCCAATTTAAGGTAAAAAACCTGTAAAATGAAGTACAATGATAATGTTAAATATTGATTTTTACCAATTGTTAATTACAGTAAAACCTCGATAATATGAAGTGACAGGGACCGCCAGATTGTCTTCGGATAATAGGGAGTTCGAATTTTCGAAATCGGTAGTTTACGGAAATGTTTGGAAGTTTTCCTTCGGTATAATATTTGACTACATTTTGTCCATAGGCAAGAACACAGACTTTCTCTATAAGAGCAAAGTACCTCATCTAAAAGGAAACAAAACAACAAACCAGTTAACATCCCCCAACAATTGTACAATGTAAAACAAAAAATTTCTAACAGACAAACTATTGTACCAGTAAAAATACGGGACAGAAATGGCTCTCGGGAGTAGTCAGCAAAGATCTAGATCAGAATGCAATAAGCATACTGTTAAAGTCTATGCTGGCAAACCACATGTTTCTAGTCACTCGTGTATCCAGTGCATTTTATTTTCTATTTTCACTTTCAACTGTCTTTGAAATTCTCTGAAAATCGTCTACTTTCAGTTTCACAAAAATCCAATATGCTCTAAAACATCAAACAAGATAATCTTCTTAACGATGCTCATTACCAATTACCATTATATCAATTAAGAAGCCCATGATTAACTAGGTGTCAATTACCTGTATACACAATAATATAATGCACCTGTGAAATCAGTCGGGTGTGAACAAGCTCAGAGAAAGCATGCTCTTCAAGCATGAATAAAGTGCTTGGCATGTTTTGGCTTTGAATTTGGAGATGGATTTAAATAGGAATTTCTTTGATGGGGATCGACAATTTTATTTTAAAAAATCAAATTTTTCCAATAATCGAAATTCAAAAGATCGGTAATATTTTTACATAAAATAATAGCAAAAAAGATTGGGACCGACACACACTTTCGAAAAATCCGGTAGTTTCGAAAAATTGGCGTTCAAACCACAGATATTCTACTTTATATTTTCAAAATAAAACTTGTAAAACATCACATATAAGAGCTTGCAGGTAAAGTTTAACCAAAAACGGAGGCCGGCGCTGATGCTGACGCTGACAACAGACGCCGGGGGTATGGCAATAGCTTCCCCTTACTTTTGTAAGGCGAGCTAAAAATAATGTATACCCCCTTAAACCCCAATTTTCTCTATATAAAGTGGGGTTTAAAGGGGTGTTCATTTCACGGGCTTGAAATCATGGTGTTAAGTTAAGTTAGGCTATTTAAGTGGTTCAAGGAGTTGCTACCAGTTCTCTCTTCCCGCAGCCTCTGTTTCAAGACACGTGGCCATGTGTATAGCTCTTGTGTGCGGAGCGCAATGCTCCATGCCAGTGAGACATGGCCATTGACAAAGCCAAACCTCCAACGTCTACAGCGAAATGACAGGGCAATGATCAGACAGATCTGCAATGTCAAGCCACAGGACACTGTCACCATCAGGTCCAGTGAGTTACTTGAGCGTCTTGGCATTGAGGACCTGGACCTCATCCTGAAAGAGAGAAGGCTTCGCTGGTATGGACATGTGGAATGCTCCAACAGTGCAGTCAAGACTGCCTGTGACATACAGCTAGGTGGAAAACGGTGGCCAGGAAGGCCCAAGATGACCTGGAAGCAGCTAACAGAAAGAGATTGAAGAGAATGGAAGCTCTCTGCTATCGATCCTCATGATAGACAAGCCTGGAGATCTGGTGTAAGATCTGCCATGCGTGCAGTAAGCCAGCTACCTGGAAGGGGGCCCACTTATGTTGACATTGCCCCTGTACCTGCACCTTAATCAAAAATCCGTTGATGATGATGATACTAGAACAGATGCGCTGTCAGTTTCAACTGCATGGAAGCACCATGCAGCCCAATCTATTTCTCCAAGCCCCAAGCATTAAAATGTATGTCTAACAATACCTTTGTCCTTCTCTTCCTTTTCCTCAGCTGCCGTGAGATCAGCTCGGAAGAAAATTCGTGCGCTGCTTAGTGAGTAGAATAGCAGGTCAAACTCCTGTAATAACGACAATTCTTCTTTAACCCATTTTGTACCGGAAACCCCAAAACCGTAGTTGGCATACAGTGCAGGCCCAGATCAGACGCCGCAGAACGCGGCGTCTGATCAGGGCCAACACTGTTTGCAAAATTTTCAGCCAATTTCAAAAAGGTTTTTTTTTGGTTTTGGTTTTACGGCCCTGTCAAGATTATTTCAATCATATCGAGCCGATCATTAATCAGAGGTGGGCGAAAACCGGAGTACCCGGAGAAAAACCACCTGACCTTCCGTTGCAGAACTTGGCGTCTCTAATGTGACCCGAGCGAGGCTCGAACCACAGCGGTGAGAGACCTAATGATCAAGAGTCAGCTCTCTTAACCACTAGGCCACAGAGGATCGTTCAAAAAGGTTTTGAATGAAACATAAACTGACATCCCTAAGTTTTGAAATGGGCTCCAGCTCTATATAAGGTGGAAGATCCCATTTGGTACAAAAAGAGTTAAATACAGAAGCACAGAGCTCTTTAAAACTATTATCTAAACATTTTGGGCCCAGTTGTTCAAAGCATTGTTTGCTTTACAAGCTCATTAGTGGTAAAAACATTAACTGTTCCAGCAAGTATAAAATCTAATCCCAAGCATTTTTGCTGAGTGTGTGTGTGTGAATTCGGGTTTAATGTCGCTTTCAACAATTTTTCAGTCATATCATGACGGTGTCTGGTTGCGGCATTTTTGCTAAAAAAAAAATGTGAGTAGCTTTTGCTTTTGCAAAAGCTACTCACATTTTTCAAGCAAAAATATTAGCTCATCTGTCAAATTAAATGGCCCAAGTTTTAGTGAAAAGTTAACAGACAATATTGCTTTTTTATACAAATAGACCCCGGAAAATCTTGTTTAAGCAACTAAAACATATGTTGGTGACTTTAATACCAATGCTTATGCTGGTGGTGGTTTTGTGGTGGTGGTGTGGGGGGGGGGGGGGGGGGCGGTTAGTGCAACAGTTCTTCCTGGACTTCATCTAGAAGAGCTAAAATAGTGGCTTGTTACAGATCTGCTGTATCAATACAAGCGATAAATTCTGTATCCCATATGTCAGCCAGAGAGGCCTGAGCAAAACAGTGACGACCCGAGATGCCGCAAAATGAGGCATCTCATCAGGGTCTACAATATTTGCCACTAATCCAGCTATTTTTGGACACAACATAGGGAAATAAATTGTTTTTGTTCAAATCTTCTACTGGTTCACATTAAGAAAACACACCTATACAAATACATTGTAAATTTTAACGCCGAATAAAAGAAAATTTTACGGTGAAAAATGGTGATATTTTTCTTATTTCTGCTCAAAAACATAAATTGTGGGTACTCGTTAGAACCATCTCGAGAAAATATAGACTGTGGGTACCCATTAGAACCGCCTCATTGAGGGGGTTCTAACGAGTGCCCACATTCTATAATTTAGTGCAGAAATATTGAAAAACAAGGTTTACCCCTGTAAACCCCAGTTTTACAGTATAAAAGTGGGGTTCGAGGGGTCAAAATTATAGAAACGTGTTTTCGTGATGACATATGGTAAGGAGCTGGGATGCTGAATACTTAGGGTAAATACGGAAATTACCTGTATGCAGTTATCTATTCTCTTCACAGACAGTGTCATAGTTTGTGACAGCTTTTCATCTGATCTACTACCAGCTCCTTGTTGCTGTTGCTGAATCTGTTGCTAAAAATAGAAAATGGGTGTCAATAATTATTATGAATGGTAGATTTTGCTGCCAATTTTTACAAATGAACAAAACTTTTAACCCTTATCCTGCTGTTCACGACACCCTACCTTTGCAAACAGTGTAGATTCAGATCAGATGGCTTCTGCTGAAGAGGTCATCAGATCAGGATCTACACTGTTTGACATTTTAGTTTATGAATTTATTGGAATAAATTACATCAAGTAATCCGATAAGTTCAAAGTCAGAAATGAGTGTGGCTAAGTTGAATGCAATAAACATGGATAATAGTTATTCTTGCATAAGTACAATTCCAACAGTAAATTGTGACGAAAACGCCCACAATTCCATATAAAGTCTTCAAATCGGACTGTAAAACCAACGTGGCGGCTGTTTTTATACATGTGATTGTTTCATTTTTATGACACAAAGCTATCCACTAAAACCAGTCTGACTATATGATAATTCTGTTTACAAACCTGAAATTTTAGTCAAATGAATACAGTAAACATGCCTATAAAGACCACCTTTGGGACTGTTGAAAACTTTTTATCATTCTGACTAGAGGAGTATGGGTATAGAAAACACAAAGGAAGTGAGGGGATTCTAACAAATATCGACAACATTTGTTTAACTTAGAGGAAAAGGCCCTTTGTTACCTATTATACTACTCCTTATAGGGAATCTTTATAGCGGAAAATTCTTTATAACGGTAAAGTGTAAGGTAACAAATATTGTCGTTATAACAAGGGTCCACTGTAGTTAGTTCGCCTGTTGGTGCCTTACCTTGATTTTGTTTGCTTGTTTGAATTGAGGTTTAACGTCCCCGTCAACACTGTAAAGGTCATTTTGGAGATGTTGCTTCCAATTTTGTGGGACTTTTACCCGACATTGAGATGAAATGACTTCTCAAGCCCCGTCGCCCAATGATACCAATAGGGTTTATTAGCATGGACAGTCCGCCTCGCACCAGGCTTCCTGGACAGGCTTAGATCCTCTAAGTGGTTTACCAGTACTAGTGTGCGGGCCGGATTCAGCTCTGCGTGGAAGCATCATGCAGCCCATATATTTCTTCAAGCCCCTATGCCTTACCTTGAAGCCGGCCTCGGTAGCTCAGTCGGATGCGCATCTGACTGGTGATCTCGAGGACGCAGGTTTGATACCTGCCAGGATTGGCAACATTCTTTTGTGGAGATTGATCATGAAATCTTTTCTACAGTCATTCTCACCCTTCTGCTGATTCAAGAATGGCTGTTGTCAGTTTCTACCGAAAGAATGTGCACTGTACTGCTCAACCGCTTACGTATAAGCATGCCCAGGAAAAGTGTGGATAGGTAAACTAACCAGCCTAAAAACTGACCTAAAATATTGTTGACTGTGTCGTTTAACTTCAATACAATACAAACAAATGTTGTGGAAATTTGTTAGAATCGCCTCACTGAGGCGATTCTAACAAATATCCACAACATTTGTTCTATCGAGTAATTGAGAGGAAAAGGCCCTTTGTTACCTATCATACTACTCCTTATAGTGATTCTTTATAGCGGAAAATTCTTTATAAGGGTAAAATGTAAGAGAACAAATGCTATTGATATAACGAGAGTCCACTGTAGTTAGTTTGCCTGTTGGTGCCTTATCTTAAAACACAGAGGTTTTGGCCTTGATATGTCTTATGCAGAAGATTTTATTTTTCTGATTCCCACTTTCACCCCACTGGGTGACCTAATAACATCATGTTTATTCTTCTTAAAAAACTTTCTGGAAAGAAATGAGTCACAGTTTAATTTTTGTGGTAAACAATTTGTTTACAATGAAAAGTACTTTAGAATCTTCCAGAATGTTCGGGGTGGCATTATTTTTAGAAAATTATCTAATCTTATTCCACAGCCCTCTGGAATGTTCTAGAGAAATCTTAGGATCTATAAAAGAGCTTGATTTTTCTCTTGGAGTCAGACTTTGGAGTTTGATGTTTGGGCTTTTAAGAAAAGTTATTTCTAAATTCTGTATTGGTTTGTTAAAGGATATTATATTTTATTTCGGACTGTGAATTCTGTGGGATCAAGGAAAATAGATTCATTCAAGAATATTTCATAACAGAGCTAAGTACATTTAATTTACTTACTTCTACAGGTTAAAGATACTTTGCAAATAAATTTGTTAATTTTTTCCAAAAGGCTTGTTTGATTTTTCTTTCTGCTACGCCTGGCTCGTAACATATGAATGTCATAAACTGAGAAATGTAGCAACAATTACCTTTTCTTTTCTGTATTTATCTCTGACAGACTGGAACCAGTGGAGGGAATCGAACTCATGGTACTGGTCTAACAGCTTCAGTATGTAGGCCACACCTATAAATCATTAATATTATAAAAGCCAAGGGTTTTTATCCCTTGACCTACTGAACATGATAACTTTCTTTGCAAACAGTGCAGATCCAGATCAGATGGCTTCTGAAGAAACCATCTGATCTGGATCAACACTGTTTGTCATTCAGTTTGTGAATTGAATGGATGCATTATATCAAGAAATCTGATTGGCTGATAGCCTGTGTTAATTTAATTTATTCAGCAGGACAAGGTGTAACATAACAACTACATGTGTATTCACAAAACACATATTACACTTGTGTTATAAAACTTGATAATGGGAGAGAACATCACAGCAGTACATTTGTAATAACACATTGTTATTAATTTCAAGTATATGGCATGCTATTTTTTCTGTGACCTTGACCTATTAAAAGGACATTGTCTTGACCTAGTAAAGTTATTTAGCATGTTTATTAAATGTTTGGACAAATATCCGTAAGTTGAAACATGAATAAAATCCTTTTAGACATAGAGAAATAGTATGCTTTAAACCCATTGTATACTGGTGGACTCTACCACTGTTATATGCTGGACAAGTTCAAATGTCATTTAGGTTTGTTGGGTCTATTTTTTCCTTTTTTATTCAATTTTTGACAGGAAATCTCGATAGCAAACAGTGTAGACCCTGAACAGATACTGCATATGCGGTATCTGATCTGGATCTACACGGTTTGCCTATGCCTGTTTTATGCATTTCCAGGTTAGAATGGGTTGAAACTCTTGCTCGTAAATAAAATTTTAACATCACCGGAAGACAAACACTGTTGTTCACACAATATGTGAGGTGACAAATACCTTTGTTCTTTTGTCCAGGTGAGCTAATGGCCATTTATGACCATTTTTCTAAACACACATAATCTATAAAGTTTTCTGCCAATACAGTCAACCCTCTTTGACAAAATTAGTTGTAACGACAATTTCATGGAACAAAACTGAAGAATAAACTTAGCCCAAGGTGAGACTGATTAATGGAGAAATTCAAGAATATTGTTTTTAAAATATAAGAAACAAATGTGTGACACTTATTAGAATCACCCTTCCGCTGATTCAAGAAGGGCAAAGCCCCTGCCCATAGGGGCTTGAAGAAATATATGGGCTGCATGATGCTTCCAGGCAGAGCTGAATCCAGCCCGCACACTAGTACTGGTAAACCACTTAGAGGATCTAAGCCTGTCCAGGAACCGCGGTGCGAGGCGGACCGTCCATGCTAATAAACCCTATTGGTTTCATTGGGCGACAGGGCTTGAGATGTCATTTCATCTCAATGTCGGGTAAAAGTCCCACAAAATTGGAAGCAACGTCTCCAAAATGACCTTTACAGTGTTGACAGGGACGTTAAACCTTAAATCAAACAAACAAACAAATCAAGAAGGGCAATTGTCAGTTTCTGGCGAAAGAATGAGCACTGTACTGGTTAACCACTTACGTATAAGCCTGTCCAGGAAAAGTGTGGATAGGTAAACTGACCGGCTCAAAAATGACCTAAAATAGTGTTGACTGGGCCATTAAACTCCAATACAAACAAACAAATTATTAGAATCACCTTATCGAGGGGATTGTAACAAATGTTCACAACATTCGTTTCATGGAGCAAATATGGGAACAAAAGACTGTTATACCACGCCTTATTGGGATGCTATATAGCGACAAATCCTTTATAAGGACAAAGGGCCAGTTGTTCAAAAGTAATGATGTCGTTAGTTAACGTATCGTTAAAACTTAGATCATTTACTATGGCAATTATTTCTATTATTTTTGCTGAAAAAATGTGAGCAGCTTTTGCAAATGCAAAAGCTGCTCACATTTTTCCAGCAAAAATACCAAAATTTTAGATATTGTACTTGCTAGAATAGTTAATAATATGACCACTAACAAGCTCGTTAAGCTAATGATGCTTTGAACAACTGGACCAAAATGTTGAAGGACAAATACTGTTGTTATAATGAGGTTCATCTGTATAAAATTTTTATCCGTCTTTGAATCATGCTGGATCCAAGGTCCTCTTTTAATGGACTGAGTATTTTCAAATGAGTGTTACAGGTGAATGGTACAGTTGGCATTTTGTCATCATTTTTTCAAGGGAGACAACTTTTGTGTATTCTCATAAACTTTACTAAAACATAATGGATTTTATGGCCCTTTCAAGATGATTTCACTTATATCAAGCCAACTGTTTATCAGAGGAGGGCTAATATGGAATTGAGTTTTTGGTTAAACAATATTTTAGTTCTTTCAATGATTACAGAATACAAATACTGTACACAGAAGCCTCCATGGTGTGGTGGTTACCCTACTCGCCTTGTAAACCAGGGGCCGCAGGATCAATCCCGGGCTCCTCCAGACTTTCAGATGAGTCTTTAAACCAAGGTCCCATCTCTGTATGACCTTAGCTGTTGTAAGGATGTAAAATTCAAACACTCACTCACAAATACTGTACAAACAATATAATACATGATCTGATGTGTTTGAGTTTTATGTCCCACCAACATATATGATCAAGATGGGACCTTAGTGTAAAAATTCATCTGAATGTCTGGAAAAGCCCTGAATTGAACCCACAACCCTGGACTATAAGGCAAGTACCTTAACTGATTAACTGTTAACAAAAACCTGAGTACCCAGAGACAAGACAGCTGACCTTCCACTGCACCCCTATTTATATGGAAAACTATTTTTGAAATAACTGTCACCCCCTTAACCCTTCTCTTGCTGAATGTTCAGTTTAGCCACACCCATTTTTTACTTTGAACCAATCAGATTACTTGATGTAATTAAATCCTACAAATTCATAAATTGAATGTCAAACTGTAGATCCTGATCAGATGGCTTCCTCAGAAGCCATCTAATCTGGATCTACACTGTTTGCAAAGAAAAGGATTGTCATGAACAGCAGGATAAGAGTTTCTGTTTGTTTGATTTGAGGTTTAACATTCCCGTCAACACTGCATAGGTCATTTTGGAGACGTTGCTTCCAATTTTGTGGGACTTTCACCCGACACTGCACGGGTCTCCCTGGCCTAGTGGTTAAGAGCGCTGACTCTTGATCATTAGGTCTCTCACCGCTGTGGTTCGAGCCTCGCTCGGGTCACATGTGAGACGCCAAGATCTGCAACGGAAGGTCAGGTGGTTTTTCTCCAGGTACTCCGGTTTTCGCCCACCTCTGTTTAACGATCCGCTCGATATGAGTGAAATAATCTTGTAAGGGCCGTAAAACCAAAACCAAAAAAAAAAAAATTCATCCCGACACTGAGATGGAATGACATCTCAAGCCCTGTCGCCCAATGAAACCAATAGGGTTTATAAGCATGGAAGATCCGACTCGTACGCTTTACCTAGGCAGGCTTAGATCCACTAAGTGGTTTACCAGTTCTCATTTGTAGTCGGTTTCAGCTCTGGGTGGAAGCATCGTGCAGCCCAATTATTTCTTCTAACCCCAATGGGCGGGGGCCGTTTTTGACTTTGAACCAATCAGATTACTTAATGTAATTTATTCCTACAAATTCATAAATTGAATATCAAACAGTGTAGATCCTGATCAAAACAGTGTAGATCCTGATCAAAACAGTGTAGATCCTGATCAGATGGCTTCTTCAGAAGCCATCTGATCTGGATCTACACTGTTTGCAAAGAAAAGGGTTGTCGTAAACAGCAGGATAAGAGTTAAGGTATATCAATTTACATTCTTTAACTTCTTACCCATAGCAAAACCATCATCCGTAAAAGCAGCACCCACTTTGTTCTTTCTGTTCATCTTCTCTTTACATGCAATAGAGTGCTCAACAAAATTCACAGTCTGAAATCATAGAAAAGACCAGCAGAGTGACCACATGTTTATCATAGAGACAACAAGCTTTGTGGTAAGTCAACTGACTAGATATAAGAGGTATTCTAACCCTTATCCGACTGAACCTTAATAGCCCCTACCTTTGCAAACAGTGTAGATCCATGTAGAAGCCATCTGATCAGGATTTACACCATTTGTCATTCAGTTTGTGAATTTGAATGAATGCAATTTTTCAAGCAATTTGATTGGTTGACGGTCAGAAAAAAAAATTTATTCAGCAAGATAAGGGCTCAAAAATATTGTTTCCAAAATAACATGATAGAATAATCAGTACCCGGCAAATCCGGGTTTGCTTGAGCATATGGATTTATAAGCATAATTGATCAAAATAGTTTTCTTTTGATCTTATATTTTGTTTGTCAACTATTTAGGTCATAAACTGATGGGCTAAAAAATGACCTAAAATAGTGTTGACTGGGCCGTTAAACTCCAATACAAAGAAACAAACAAAACAAATTCCTATAATTTTTCTTTCTAAAATTTCTGAACTCTAGCGAATCTATGTAGCTGTTGCCCTGCTAGGTTTCCTCACAAATGGCTACCGATTGCCTTTCTTCTTCTTTTTAGAGTTTCTTCCTTCTTAAAGCCTACATAACATCCTCATGTTACCGCTGATGGCCTTCTCATTATTCCTTGCTCTTGGAGTTTTTGCTTGACTGTTTCTTTAATATGGGCCTCATCGTAAGAAAATTTTCTTTATGCATATGCAAACAACAAAGGTGCAGTCTAGTCCATGTGTACCCGCAGTCCGATCAATGTCTTTGTTATTAACTTTTAAGAGAAAGTGAGAGAGAGTGAGAGATCAAATAAACTGAAACAAGAGAAATAGCACTATATTTTTATTTATTTCCTTTTTTTTTAATTTTGCAGCCCTTTCAAGATAATTTCACTTATTTTAAGCTCATTGTTAATCAGAGGTGGGTGAAAACCAGAGTTTTAAGAGAGAAGCACCTGGCATTCTGTTGCAGAATAAGGCATCTCACACTTGGCGCGTGTGAGGCGAACCACAGTGGTGAGAGACCTCATGATTGAGAGTCAGCGATCCTCAGTTAGGCGGTTCTAAAGAGCAACCACACTCTATGTTTTGAGCATTTATAAGAAGAATATTAAGGATTTTCACCAGAAAAGCAGCCATTTTGGAAATGTGAAAAATGCACGATGTCACACGGGTGAGTTATCGTAATGAGTGTATGACCATGTCTGATCCTAAAACTGAACTTACCAGGGGTGGTAGAATCACAAAGAAATTGCGTAAATGCATGTTCTTGGGATTTCTGAACTCTGGGGCAAAAACATCCACCAGCATCTGAAATTGAAAGATACATGTAGCTGATAAAGCTCCAGAGGCTATGAAGGGGTAACAATGATAACCCAGGGATTTATTGTTTTTTCTTGCATAAATACCTATGCGCATGACTGTTTGAAGTCATTGTCAAATGGACCAAAAGCCGTGCTCAAACAGCAAAAACCGTGTTCAAATCATGAAATTTGCCTGCTGTTTGAACATTGATTTTGAGCTTTTTATATCACAAGACGGGCCTTGCTTTGTTTACGTTACGTTGAGCGACATAACTTTATTGCCCTGAACGTAGCGTTTTAGGGTTCTATGATGACGTCAGATGGTTACTGCGTAACAACGTCATTGTAAACAACGCTTTGAACTGGCCGCCATGTTGGTTCGCCGATCGCATTTGAAGAGTTTATATTGAGTTTATATGGAGCTTTTGTGCGTTTTCGTCAAAATTTGCTGTCAGAATCGTAAGTCATGCAAGAACAATGATCATCCATGGTTATTTCATTGCATTAACATTTGCCGGATCCCTCGGAAGATATTTGAACATTCGGCCTGGCGGCCTCATGTTCAAACACCTTCCTCGGGATCCGGCGAATGTTAATGCATGAAAATAAATGGTTGATCCCTATAACATTACACAATTGTTGCGGGATGTTAAACAGTTCATGTTGTTTTGTTTCCTTTTAGATGAGGTACTTTGCTCTTATATAGAAACTCTGTGTTCTTGCCTATGGACAAAATGCAATCAAATATTATACCGAATGAAAACTTTTGAACATTTCAGAAAAATTCAAAAAATCGAACTCCCGATAATTCGAAGACAATCTGGCGGTCCCTATCACTTCGAATTATCGAGGTTTGACTGTACAGTCAACACTCTTTATACTGATATTCTATATAATGACAAAATGCGCTTTTACAACACTTTCAATTGAATGAATCTATGGCTAGAGAAGAGACAATTTAATGGAAATATTCAAAAATACTAATTTTTTAGATGAAGTGAGGCAATTCTAACAAATGTCCAAACATTTTTCTTGTGTACTTTCACCTTGAGAACATACCTTAAAGTACTCTGTTCCTTCAGCAAAGTTTTTGGCTAAGTTACCAATCACATTATCCAAGTTCCTGGAAAAATGAACACTAATAGAAAATCATTTGACATGAAATAATGAGGGGTATGTGATGAAATGTCGGGGGATGGATTTTTCTATCCACCCCTCACACCCATATAGGTTTCTTTTTCTTGCATATCTTCCATTTCTTTGCACGGATTTTTAATGCTGCAGTCACTTGGGTTACCGACGTCTGCCATATTGTGATGACACTACAGGAATGTTGTGATGTCAGGTAACATGCTATGACATCAACCTTAACAACAGCGCAAATGAGGTCATATTCAGCAGTGCATTTATCAAATAAGCGAGAATATTCAATTTTGGGTAATAACACCAGGGTTAGAACAGAATTTCTATCCCAATCTTAAACTAAAGATTTTCTTATCTGGTGTGCAAGAATTATATGCTCCTGACAATAAATATATTTATCATATGATGTCGCGTCTGAGAGTGCAATAACGCCATGTATTATTTTCGATAATCCACTAGTGGATTAAATATGCAAATTAGCTAGATACGTCCCATAACGTTACTTATACGACGACCTTAACGACGTCGCGTTTATTAACGGCTAAATATTGTCATTTTTTGTAAACAATTGTGAATAAAATGCGTTTTAAATGTCATATGATAAACAGAATCGTGCTCATGTATTATTGAATTTATCAAACTCGTTGAGGAAACGGGATAAAATGCTTGGCAAAGCCTCGCATTTTATCCCTTTTCCTCAAATTGTTTAATAAATTCAATAATACATGAGCACTCATGTTAGATCCTCTATAAATAAACCCCATCACAAGAAAATCTGTCTTCAGTGTTTGCTACCAGGGGCCAGTTGTTCAAAACTAACGACGTCGTTAGTTAACGTATCATTAAAACTTTGATCATTAAATATGGCAAATATGCTGAAATTTTTGCTGAAAAAAATGTGAGCAGCTTTTGCAGATGCAAAAGCTGCTGACATTTTTTTAGAAAAAATTCCAAAATTTACGATATTGTACTTGCTAGAAGAGTTAACAATATGACCACTAACGAGCTCGTTAAGCTAACGATGCTTTGAACAACTGGGCCCAGGTAAGAAACAAATCAGCCTTCTCAGTTGCATGGTTTAGCAAGGGTCTTGAAATTCTGGCTATACTGAAGTATTGTATTATCATTGAAGGAGCCTCTCTTGTTAAGCTATTTGTTTCATAAATCAGGGGCCCTTAGTTTCAGTTCCAGGGTTCTCCAGACTTTCATGTTTATTCAAACCAAGGTTTTGTATGACCTCAGCTGTTGGTGGGACATAAAACAAGAGGGCCATGATGGCCCTGGATCGCTCACCTGATCCATAGAGTAACAAATGGGCTCCGGGAAGGGCCAGTATTGACCCCAGAGCTATAATGTGCATAATGTTGAGAGAGGTCTAAAAAGGTGAAGCTTCATACCAAATATCAACAAGGGCTATAATTTGAACAATCTTGGTAAAGGTCCACTAGATGAAGCTACACACCAAATATCAAAGACATGGGCCTTTCAGTTTCAGAAAAGAAGATTTTTTCTAAAGATATTCCCTACATAAGCCTATGTAAAACCAAATGGCCCCAGGGCGGGGGCATCATTGGCCTCAGGGCTATAATTTAAACAATCTTGATAGAGGTCCACTAGATGAAGCTTCACACCAAATATCAAAGACCTGGGCCTTTAGGTTTCAGAAACATAAGCCTTTGTAAAACCAAAGGGCCCTGGGGCGGGGGGTATTTGTAGCCCTGAAGGCTATAATTTGAACAATCTTGGTAAAGGTCCACTAGATGAAATTTCGCATCAAATATCAGAGACCTAGGCCTTGTGGTTTCACAGAAGAAGAGTTTTAAAGATTTTCCCTATCTAAGTCTATGTAAAACCAAAGGGCCCCGAGGTGGGGGCATTTTTGGTCTTAGGGCTATAATTTGAACAATCTTGGTAGAGGTCCACTAGATAAAGCTTCATACTAAATTTCAAAGACCTAGGCCTTGTGGTTTCAGAGAAGAAGATTTTTCAAGATTTTCCCCATATAAGTCTAGGTAAAACCAAAGGGCCCCGGAGGGGGGCATTTTTGACCCAAGGGCTATAATTTGAACAATCTTGGTAGAGGTCCACTAGATGAAGCTTCATACCAAATATCAGAGACCTGGGCCTTGCGGTTTCAGAGAGGAAGATTTTTAAAGATATTCCCTACATAATCCAATGTAAAACCAGAGGGACCCGGGGCTGGGGCATTTTTGGTCCCAGCACTATAATTTGAACAATCTTGGTAGGGGTCCACTGGATGAAGCTTCATACCAAATATCAAAGACCTGGTCCTTGTGGTTTCAGAGAAGAAGATTTTTTAAGAATTCGGTGAAAAAAAATATTTTTGGCTCCTGTGACCTAGATGTGCGACGGACCAGAACCATAAAGGGGACCACCTTAGGATCATTCCTGTAAAGTTTGGTCAAAATCCGATCAGTGGTTTCAGAGGAGATGTCGTTTGAAGAAATTGTTTATGCACAGACGCATGGATGCACGCATGGATGCACGCACGCACGCACGACAGACAAAAAGTGATCCCAAAAGCTCACCTCATCACTAGCTAAAAACTCAACACACACACACTTGCCAAATAGCAAACACAAAAATTAATATGCTGATCAGACAAATGTGCAGTCTGATCAGCATCCATGTTTTTCATACATCACAACAAAAACAGGTTTTTATATGAAATGGCATATTTATCAGGTTACAAATGAGCCTCCTTCTTTGCTTCTGTTGTGGTTTTACGTCTCCTCAACACCATTTAGGTACTTTTTGAGATGTTGCTTCTGACCTTGTGGGAATTTCACCCAACATTGGGATTTAATAACATCTCAAGCCGATACCACTTGAAGAAACTGCTAGGGTTTAATGAATGATCTGACTCGCACCACTTCTCCAGTGCAGGATTTGACCAAGCAATTAGCTGGTTTAATGAATCATTTGACTTGCACCACTTTTCCTGGGCATGATTTGACCTTCTAAGTAATTTACTGCTCTGTGCTGAAGCACCATGCAGCCCAATCTATTTCTCCAAGCCCTGATGGGGTAGGGATGGGGTCAGAATAAGCCTCTTAAAACCTTACCTAGCAGCCGTCTGGCATTCCACAGAGAGATCTTCTTCCTTACAGAGCTCCTCAAAGTTGACAATATCTTCCAAGTCTGGTATGAATCTGATTGCATTGCTGCAGCAGTGAAGCCCTCCAGATCGGATCATGCGTATGTAACCCATAGCATTACCTGAAAGCAAGCAGTTACTTTATGACAAAAAGAGTGGATGAAATGGTATCTGGGCATAATCCCCTCGGACAAAATCCCCCTGGACATAATCCCCCTTTTTGTAAAGGCAGACAAAATTCCCCATGGACTTTCATGCTGTATATTAATCGGACAAAATCCCCCAAGGACATAATCCCTCATAGTATTTCCATCGGAATGGCGAATTGCTAGAGTTCTTCTTACAGTACATTCAGCCATCATAGCACAACTTTAAACTGCCCTTGTTACAATTTATAAACACCATACTGATTGAAGTGATGAAGAATTGATGTTTGGAGGGGTATGAAGAATTGATGTTTGGAGGGGTATGAAGAATTGATGTTTGGAGGGGTATGAAGAATTGATGTTTGGACGGGTATGAAGAATTGATGTTTGGAGGGGTATGAAGAATTAATGTTTGGACGGGTATGAAGAATTGATGTTTGGACGGTATGAAAAATTGATGTTTGGAAGGGTATATATGTGATTTGGGGACCTTTGATAGTTGACTTTGGACTTGGAATGAGTGACATCTTATTTATATGGTTTTACTTAATTTAATCAGAAATGTGATAGAATAGATAAAAGCTATCTCTGATGCCCTGACTTAGTCTTTAACCCAAAACATGTACCCTGCCAAACAGTGCAGACTCAGATCAGACGCCGTAGAACGCAGCGTCTGATCAGGGCCTCCACTGTTTGCTAAAAGTTCAACCAATTTCCAAATAAATTTTGAAGAAAACACAGCCTTACACCCCTAAATTTGAAATGGACTCCTGCTATATACATGTATAAGGAAGATTCCATTTGGTACAAAAAGGTTTAATTGCTAACTCAAGTAATCCTTAATTATACCTTTTAAGACAATTGCAATATAAATCATGTGTTGGCTTGATTAAGAAACAAATTAACCCTTTTTGTACCAAATGGAATTTTCCTCCTTATAAATAGCTGGAGTTCATTTCAAAATTTAGGGGTGCCAGGTTGTGTTTTCATGAAAATTTATTTTGAAAATGGCTGAACTTATTGCAAACAGTGCAGGCCCAGATCAGACGCCGCAGAATGCGTCATGAAATTAGTGAAATGCATTTGTTCACTAATTTCAGAATGCTAAGTTTCCATTCCTTAAGAGCTTTATGCTCAACATACTCTCGTTTACACCATGGATTACCACATTCATTCAAGGCAGCAGCGATTTCATCTCTACATTTATTGAAATCAATTTTAGAAGGAAATCGATATACCCAAAATAATAAGCCTAATTTTCGTTCAGCATTACCGATCAGTATTAGCCATGTGGACATCAGGGTCCAGTTATTCAAAGCTTGGTTAACTTAACAAGCTCGTTAGCGGTCAAATTGTTAACTGTTCTAGCAAGTACAATGCCTAAAATTTTATTTTTGCTGTAAAAATGTGAGTAGCTTTTGCATATGCAAAATTTTAACGATTTGTTAACTAATGATGTATTAAATTAGTTTTGAACAACTGGCCCCAGCAGTATAAAAGCTTTTGTATTTCTGTATTTGGGTTTTACATCCCACCAACAACTAAGGTCATATGGAGACAGGACCTCAGTTTAAGGGCTCATCTAGAAGTCTGGAGAAGCCCGGAATCGAACCCATGATGCCTGGTTTTTGATGTGAGTAGCTTAACTACTACACCATGGAGATTTCTAAAAGTTTTATTCTTTAAGCTCCCCAGCGAAATTCTTTTCACTGACCATTCCAAGGCTGTTCTTCTGTCATGGTTTTATTTTTGTTATGATTTGTCTTTGAGTGTGTGTATCGCTTATATATTTTTGTTTTGGATAGCCAAATGGCCATTTTGTGGGAAAGTAACTGTCTTTTTGGCTTTCCACTATTAATTTGTCCATTAGGGCCTAGTTATTTCATGTTTGTGTTTCTTTACCTTTGGTGTTTCTGATGGGAGATGTGGGTTAATTGTTTCGATTCTTGATCATTGCCTTCACTTCTATTTTGTAGTTATAACTTTGGGTTGATTAAAAAACAATCAACCCAATAAAATATAAATATATTACCTATCTGACTAATGAGGTCTCGAAACTGGTCGAGGAAGCTGAGACCATCAGGAGTTGTCCCCAGTTTTCTGATACCTTTGTTGAACTTGTCTGCCCTTTCATAAGGATACTGAAACAAATGACTATCATATGCAGCTGTAGAACAGAATAGAATATACTTTATTCCCTATCATGGGGCATCAACTGGTAGCATATTAACCCATTTAGTACCAGAAACCCCAAAACGGGTAACCTGGCAAACAGCGCAGGCCCAGAACAGACGCAGCGGAATGCGGCGTCTGATCAGGGCCTCCAATGTTTGCTAAATGTTCCGTCATTTTCCAAGTAAATTTTGATGAAAACAATCTGACACCCCTAAATTTTGAAATGGACTCCTGCTATATATAAGAAGGAAGATTCCATTTGGTACAAAAAGGGTTAATCAAAGTTGACAATACAATGACATACAGAGGAGCCTCTGTAATTCAAAGTTGAGGAGATTTTTTTATTTTCTTTTAACCTGTTTTGTACAGGAAACCCCAAAACAGGTAACTGGCAAACAGTGTAAACCTAGATCAGATGCTGCATGGTTTTCCAAATTTAAAATTTTGAAGAAAACACCACCGGACAACCCTCAATTTTGAAATGGACTCCAGCTATAGTGACGTCATGCAACTTCGAGGGTGACGCAAGTTCAATGACGTCATTTGTATATAAATAAATTGATTACTACTGATGCTATTTTATCATATGACGTCGCGTCTGAGTGTGTAATAACGCCATGTAATATTTTCGATAATCCACTAGTGGATTAAATATGCAAATTAGCTAGATACGTCCCGTAACGTTACATGTACAACGTCCTTAACTACGTCGCATTTACTAATGGCGGAATATTAATATTTTTGTAAACAATCAAATATATAATGCGTTTTAAATGTCATATGATAAACAGAATCTTGCATTCGTTCTCATGCATTATTGAATTTATTAAACTCGTTGAAGAAAAGGGATAAAATGCGAGGCTTTGCCTCGCATTTTATCCCTTTTCCTCAACTTGTTTAATAAATTCAATAATACATGAACACTCATGTAAGATCCTCTATCTCTCATGAATCAACAAACCACAAATACAAGCCAACATATAGGCAGTATAATATTCTTGCGATGCCCATCAGAGAGGTAAATTTTGCTTGAGACATTAAAAAGTTACAAAAATCTGCCATTTTTGATAATACTTTTACACCCAACTTTAACCCAATGATTTCTTCATTCACACACATTCTGGCAGAAATATGAAGCATCCTTTGTTTACTGTTGACACATACCAGCAGACTTGTTTATCCATTCTTTTCGTCTGAGGATCAATGTGGGAAAATTCTTTAACTAAACATACCTCCTGTCCCTATTACTTCAGAGACTTCATTTGTCTTCTGGGAAATGGAGAGCAGTAGTGAGTGAGTTAGTGTTTGAGTTTTACGTCCCACCAGCAGCTAAGGTCATACAGAGACGGGACCACAGTTTAAAGACTCATCCTAAAGTCTGGAGAAGCCCGGGATCGATCCTGCGATCCCTGGTTTACAAGGCGAGTAGCCTAACAACTACACCAAGGAGTCTTTTAGGGAGAGCAGTAGTGAATGTGATACTCTTAAGAAATATTAAAACCTTAATAATCAAAACTTTAGGTAATTGTTCTTGTTCTTGGGACATCTAATTCTCGTTTGAAGTAGATATCAATGAACAAATTCTAAAACTGAGCTAAATTTTTGAACTCATATGGAATAGAACAGACTGAACTAAACAGATATCTAGAAAAAGAATAAACTTTTGAGCACAAATGGAGAATGTGTAAAAAAAAAAACCATTTTCCAAATGATTTCCAGTTTACAATAAAAGTATCTTGTTATCAATTACATGCCTTCATTTTATTTTTTCCCGCACAGAACTTTAATGATCCCCATGACAACTGCATCCTCAATCTTAAATGCCATTTTGAAAATGATTAGGAAATGGGTCATTCAATAAATAATAAGCTCTGTCGAAGTTTGCTCGTTAATTTTCATGTTTATTTCTGACAGTTTATTCATCAAATGTTGTTTGAATATTCTGTTACCAACTTTTTTAATATATTGTTATTTATAGAAACACCCGGACCTCGTTATAGCACGATTCGTTACAGCACGAATTCGGATATAACACGGTTTTGGTTTGGACCCCAAATTTTCCCCAACCAACATTTATAAATATTATCCAAGGATTGTATCAGGTTTTAAGCACAACATTTTTTTTTTCCTCTCACTTTTGACTGCGGTAATACGGTAGCTAACGGTACTTTTTGATATTTATTGCAGGCTTCCAGCAGGGTTGAATATACAGTATATAAACGTGTTTAGCTTGACACGCATGATAAACATGAACTGCCATCGGCACAATCAAAAGTGTTGGCTTAGTGAGATAAAGAGATTAAAGAATTCAGTTACGCAACCGGAAAAAAAATATTTATCATGCTCTGTTAAGGATCACTGCTAACCAGTAACTTTTAACATCGATGCAGACGACGTGAACGGTCAACTGCAATAAAACTCATTTTCTAGAGCCGCATGTAAAAGAAAGTCAAATTTATTCCAGCTTAAAAGCAAATGATAAAACATGTTCAAGATCGATTTTCGCGGTAAAAAAATCATTCAAAAACCACGTGCGCCATTAAAAATCGTTTTAAATGACTAAAATATAAAGGGTAAGACTTTTCAAGGGAACTAATTCAAATTTCTTGTAAGCGTTGATCATTGTCCGGTTCCGAACCCTAACCCGGTAATTTCACCATTGAAATGTATTAACGGTACTGTAGTTCGGTACGGTTCCGGACGCTCAGCTACACCAAAGTAAGCCGGAAACCAGCTATCAAAATGGCGTCATACTCGCTTTCAAAGCGGACGATTTCTGGATATAAAACATGGTTTATCAGCTGGTTTTGATTAAAGTGACTTGTTTGACTTGATGGGCCATGGTATTTACTGCCATTGATTAGTTCTAAACACATTTTAGTCGGGAAATACGGTCATTAACCGGACCGCACATCATCTTGTTTGGGAAACTATTGATCACCATTGTGTCAATGGTGGATCTGTGACAAATACGGTCGGCGTTTACAACACGATTCGGTTAACTAACACGGTATATTGGTTGGACCCGGAGTTCCGTGTTATAACGAGGTTGAGGTGAATATACTACTCAAAGTTTGATATGTTTGTTTGATTTGAGGTTTAACGTCCCCGTCAACACTGTAAAGGTCATTTTTGAGACGTTGCTTCAAATTTTGTGGGACTTTTACCCGACATTGAGATGAAATGACACTTCAAGCCCTGTCGCCCAATGAAACCAATAGGGTTAACTACCATGGACGGTCCGCCTCACACCACGGTTCCTGGACAGGTTTAGATCCTCTAAGCTGTTTACCAGTACTAGTGTGTGGGCCGGATTCAGCTCTGCGTGGAAGCATCATGCAGCTCATATATTTCTTCAAGCCCCTATGGGCGGGGGCCAACAAAGTTTGATAGGGATCACTTTTTATATACCAAATTTTGCACTGAAAATTTAAAATTTCTTGATAGAATTTATACTCGGTATATTGTTAAATATCTTAAGCAGAAACTCATGTGCAGTTCAGAACTCATAAAAGTGCACACTTCTCACACATCGTAAATGAATTCATGCACCCCCAAATTCTTGCCTAGCACTGCTTTCCAGCAGACCAATATAACTTGTCAGTGTTCCATTACCAAGCGTAAAAAGGACTTCATTTGATTTGTGAAACACTAAAATGCCTAGGGGACAATTAAGAAACCGTCTGAGCCCCGAAGAAATGAATCGTGGCGTCGGAATGTTGGAATCTGGCGTCTCAACGTCGTGTTGCTGGGATTCTGAATGTGTCTCAGAGCGTGGTTTCCCGAATGTGTAGTCGGTGTCTTACCCACGGAAATCCTTCACACTGACACGACGGGGTCGAGAAAGGGCTACAACTCAACGTCAGGTCCGTTTCTTGTTGATTCAGTTTCGACGTCAACGGTTCCTGAACGCTACGCGTTTTCATAACAAGCTTTAAGCTTAGGAACGGAACTGGAGTACGAATTTCTACACAAACTGTCAGAAACGGGCTCCATGAGTTCGGACTTAATGCCATGAGGCCTGCTGTAAGTGTTCCGTTGACGAGACAGCACGTGCTAGACCGGTTGGACTTTGCCAGAACTCACGTGAGGTGGAAGGTTCGTGACTTGACGCCAGTACTGTTTACTGAGGAGTCCAGATTCTGTCTAAACTTCACTTATAAACGTCAGTTAGTGTGGGGAATGTCTAAAGAGCCATTCGATGACTTGAATGTCACAGAGCATGATCGCTATGGAAAGGGGTCAGTCATGGTTTTGTCTGGGATAAGCGTGAACGGTAAAACTGACTTGTGCGTCGTTGTAAACGGAACGTTAATGGCAGTGAGGTACTGTAATGAGATTCTTGATGAGTTTGTCAGACCATATGCAGATATTATCGGCCCGCACTTATTTCTGATGGACGATAATGTCCGTCCCAACCGTGCCAACGTCACTGATTCCTATCTGGAACGTGAGACAATCGTTCGTATGGACTGGCCTGCTCGGTCACTGGACTTAAATCCGATTGAGCATGCGCGGAAAATGATACAGCGTGCTGTTTCAGCCCGACCTGTGCATCCGAGGACTTTAAAGGTGCTCAAAGATCATTGGTTGCTGAATGAAAGCTGATTCCTCAAAACCGGATACAGACTCGGATTACGAGCATGCGCAGGCGATGTCGTACTGTAATTGATGCCCGTGGACGCCATACACTGAATTAGGCACGTTTGTCCAAACAAATTTGGAAATTTGTGAAAAATCAGTTGTGCAAATCCCTTCGTGTTACGGCAAATTTTGGGGGTGCTAAGACAGTTGCTGTTGTCACGCTTGAATGCAGTACCAGTTGACAAAATTAATCACTAGGTTTTGTGAAGGATACATTTTCTATCATTATGAATCAAATTTGGATTCAGCTGATTAATTCATCCAAACATTATTTAGCATTAAACAAGTGATCCCTATCAAACTTTGAGTAGTATATAAACCGGTCAAGCCGCTTACGTCCTCGAACTTCGGTCCTCCCAGTATATATATATATAAGGAGGAAGATTCCATTTGGTACAAAATGGGTTAATTACTGAGGCTTTGAAGAAGGAAGAAGAACTGAGGTGGTTCTAACGAGCATCCACAATCCATTTTTTGAGCATTAATAAGAAAAATGTCCTAGCTTTTCGTAAGGAAACTATTTAGGACATATGAAAGAATGCACTATGTCACACAGATGTGATACCCTAATTTATCATACGATGTCGCATCTTGAGAGTGTAATAACGCCATGTAATAAATTCAATAATCCACTAGTGGATTAAATCTAGTGGATTAAATATGCAAATTAGTTAGATTCGCCCCGTTACGTTACATGTATGGCATCCTTAATGACGTCTTGTTGACTAATGACAGAATATTGGCATTTTTGTAAAAGGATTGTGAATAAAATGCGTTTTAAATGTCATATGATAAATGGAATGTTGCATTCAGGCTCATGTATTATTGAATTTATTAAACTTGTTGAGAAAAAGGCATGAAATGCTCAGCAAAGCCTCACATTTTATCCCTTTTCCTCATTTAATAAATTCAATAATACATGAACACTCATGTAAGATCCTCTATTTATAATATGGTCCTAAATGAGCCCAATCATGATAAACCTGTCTCTGGGGTTTGCAGCCAGGTAAGACACAAACCAGGCTGCTCAGCTACACAGACTGGGATGCCTATAGAAATTTTAGATATAGTCATTATAGGTAATTGACTTTATATTGTGAAATATTCGGCACAAGTTCATATGACGAAGGACGCACAAGCTTGCAAGTGCGTCTCCACCATATGATCAAGTACCGAATATTTCACAATACAAAGTCAATAACCTTTTTATTATATACCCCAAACTCGAACTGTCTGAGTGTCAGGATTGCCTTGCCTGGCATAGAAAACTGAACGTAACTTCAGATTATGTTTCTTTATGTGGTTTGAAATGGAAAACAATGCTGGTCGTTAATTTTTAAGTGTCTTCCTACACACTGAAAAACCACGCCCAATGGTGCCCAAGTGAAGATGACATTAATGTTGGTAGATGTGACGTCATTAAAAACATTGACATTTCCCAACGCAGGATGCCATTTTTTTCCCAAAGATTTTGTTTTATTTCTTTAAAAATACTCCTGATTTCCTAAAAAAATTTATTAAAAAACCAAACTGATTGGAGGTAGGTCATATTTGTAAGCATAAAAGGTGCTTATGCACTTTCTCACTGCCTAAATTCGTTTGTTTTATGTTCTTTCAGATGATACGTACGACAAGATGGCTGCCGATTTTTAGTATCAAAATGGGATATTTTGAAAGAAGTTCTTTTATGAACGTGACTACGGGTACCGGTATATGGGCCCCGTCGAGCGATTTTGGTACTTATCGCCTATGCGAGCAGCGAAGGTTCAGGCGAGCCTGCGCATCCGTGCAGTCTCGCCAGAACCTTCGCTCCTCGCGCATACAAGCAGTGAATCAAGAGGAACCTTCAGATAGAAAGCCATATCCCTGGCCCCTCTAAATGGCTGGGCATGTGCAGTTAAACTTTGTCATGACGGAATGCTCGAAGACACAAATTCGCTTGGTGGGGCTCATATAATAACGAGAGGTATTGTAAAATCAGACTGCACATATGCACAGGCTGATCTGCACCTTAAATATCTGTAAATGACAAAAACATATTTTCGGATGATGTGAACACTAAATTGCTTTTCAAACTGCAAGCATGCACACTCTGGTCTGCAACTTTAGTGTCTGCACAAAACAAAAACAAAAGGCTCTTCTTGCATAAAATCCTATGAGCATAGCTACTGCATTTGAAGTTATATTTGAATGGCCAAAAGTGGTGTTCAAGCAACAAAACCCATGTTCAAATCATGAAATTCACATGCTGTTTGAACATGGGTTTTGAACTTTTGATATCACAAGATGGGCCTTGCTTTGTTTACGTTACATTGAGTGATGTAACATAGTCGCCCTGAGCATAGCATTTTAAAATTTCACGATAGTCAAAACTGATGTTATTGTTAATAATATTCTGAACTAGCCAAAATGTTGGTTTTACTGTCACATTTGAAGAGCTGTAGTCCTTGCTTCCAAATGATTACCCCTTTTACAGAACATTTATCTTCACCACAGCTGGTGTGAAGAGAATGTGTGGCGGCCGTAACAAGTCTCCCTGCCCTTCATCATAGTGGGGGTTAGATTTTCTAGTCCTTTGGGATCAATGATTTCACTGCGGAATTTAGAAAATATCTGAGGGTAACTGATGAGGCCTAACTGACCAAAACTAGCTAATCTTGCCCAGCAAAATCTTGTACACTCCATAGTTTTCAGTTCGGTGCTGTAGTCCTTCCTTCCACAGAATTACCTCTTTTTCACAACATTTATATGGAATTTTGGGGAGTTTGTTTGTCACAATTCGCCTTTGGTGTTATTTTTCACAATTTGCCTTTGGAATCAAAAGTTATGCAAGAATAAGGATCATCTATGGTTATTTCATTGCCATGAGATTTATCAGAAGATATTTGAACACTTGGCCTAGCTGCCACTGTTTATCCCCACGCTTTTCGAAGAAAAAGTGGGGATATTGTAATGGTCTTCGTCGTCTGTCCGTGTGTACAACCCTCTGTCTGTCCGTCTTACGGGTAAATCCTCCTAGAAGGTTATAGATAGAAACTTGAACCTTTGGGAACTGATAGATCTTTGGTCTGGGGCATGCATTAACCTTTCGGAATTTTCATCACACCCCTAGAGGAGGGCCCAGGGGGTGGGGCCCGCGGGGGTGGGGCCCGCGGGGGTTCAAAAATAAAAATTTCCAGAACATGGTCATGTAACATATCAAAGCGAACGGCAGGATGAGTAGGAAAAATTACAACCAAAATTTGACCCCTGGGGTCAATTTTGAGGTCACCAGAGGTCAAAAACTGATTTTGACCCCTTTACCCCCAAACATTACTGTTATCGGATAACTCCTCCTAGACCGTTATAGATAGAAACTTGAAACTTTGGGAACTTATACATCTTTGGTCTGGGGAGTGCATGACACTTTTGGACTTTTGATCCTACCCCTGGGAATGGGGCCAGGGGTGGAGCACCTTGGGGGTAAAAATCAAATTTTTCAGAACATGGTCGTATAGCATATTAAATCACACGGCATGATGAGTAGAATACATTACACTCAAAATTTTACCCCTCGGGACAAACACCCCCTGGGGATGGCCCAGGGGGTGGGGCCACCAGGGAAGCGTGGGCATATGCGATGGCTTGCCATAGACTGCGAGATTCTAGTTTTCAAATAACTTCCTCGGGACTCGACAAATGTTAATGCAAGAAAATCCATGGGTGATCCCTATGTTCTAAACACTCCATTAAGGACATACAATTCTTTCAACCAAACAGATGAAATTTAGATTTTTAACACCCTGTACGCTACATACCTTTTGGTCAGTTTGCATGTGATTTTCTTTGAAGAATTTCCAGTCCTGAAAAGAAAGTAAAAATGTTGATGCAGCTATTCTATTACACACTCAAGCTTCGTTTAACCTTTGTCCTACTGAATAGATTAATCTTTCCACATCCATTATGACCACCAGCCAATCAAATAACTTGATATGACATACATGTATCTGTGAAATTCACAGACTGAATGATGGACAGTGTAGATCCTGATCAGATGACTTCTCACGAAGCCATCTGATCTGGATCAACACTGTTTGTAAATGAAGGGATGGTTGTGTTCAGCAGGTTTAGGGTTAATTGGAAGTATGCCTAAATTCTTTATAACACATCTCAATATAACATGGTTTAAGGTTGGATCCAAAAATGTATAGATTATATAGAAAAACGAAAACAAGTGGTCATTTTTGTTGTGCCAGATTTAAGCTTGGCACGATATAGGAGTCCAATTTTCCATCCTTTCATTCCTACATCCCTTTGTCAATGTGTCATTACTTGCGTCAACCCTAGGGTCAACCAAATTTTTTAACCACATAGGTGAGACATAGCCTTTGACAGAATTATTGATGTCTATTAAGTCTACAATGATTGTTTGGATAAAACACACTTGTTTAACTTTGAATCACAACTATGGTACACCACTTCTTCTTTATAACACTGTTAATGACGTCCAAAGCAGAAACCGTGTTAGTTAAACAACTGTGTTATATTAAAACAAAAATGTATAGATTATATAGAAAAATGACCATTTCTAGTCATTTTTCTATATAATCTATACATTTTCTGGGATCCATCTTGGAACCATGTTATATCCATAACCCTATTATAATGAACAGTGTTATAATGAGGTCGGGATGTATTATGAAAAGGCTTTAGTGTACTACAAACTCAGACATTAACCACAATAAAACATGCTCTGACACGGATTTCAAGGCAGCAGAGGACTCCAAAAAGTACTCAATTTCTTTTGTTTTTCAGCGAAAAAATGACCAGTCAGGTTATCTACTTGCATGAAGAATACTTGACCCATATCCGGCTAAAGAAAACAACCAAAATCTTTGCAAACAGTGTAGATCCAGATCAGATGGCTTCTGAAGAAGCCATCTGATCAGGATCTACTCTGTTTGTCATTCAGTTTTTTTAACTGAATAGGTGCATTGAATCAACTTATTTGTTTGGCTGATGGTCAGAATGGGTGTGGCAAAATTTAATTTATTCAGCAGGATAAGGGTTAAAATTTCCATCCGTAAGTTCTTTAAGCTAATAATGGCTTGATTATGGTTTTTTTACCATTTCAGTACGACAGAAGACACCAATTCTTTCTCCATAGATAGCTGATGGACTACTAAACCTTTGTGCAGGTTTTGTTTGTTTTTGGTTTTGTGGCCATTTCAAGATTATGTCACTTATTTGGAGCTGATCATAAATCAGAGCTGGGTGAATTCTGGAGTACCCAGAGAAAAACCACCTGACCTTCCATTGCAGAACTTGGCGTCTAACATGTGACCCAAGCCAGGCTTGAAGCCACAGCAGTGAGGGACTTTATGACTAAGAGACTTATCCATTAGGCCACAGAGGCCAGTACAGGTTTGATCAATGTGAACAGTGCTGAATAAAACTTTGGACCAAAGTCCAGCATCATGCTTAGTATAAACCTGGCTCACCTTAGGTTTTGGAGGATATGATTTGTTTGATTTGAGGTTTAACATCCCCATCAACACAGTATAGGTCATTTTGGAGATGTTGCTTCCAATTTTGTGGGACTTTTACCCGACATTGAGATGAAATCACGTTTCAAGCCCTGCTGCCCAATGACACCAATAGGGTTTATAAGCATGGACGGTCTGACGCGCATTGCTTTGCCTGGGCAGGCTTAGATCCTCTAAGCGGTTTACCAGTACTCATGTGCGGGTCGGTTTCAGCTCTGCGAGGAAGCATCATGCAGTCCATATATTTCTCCAAGCCCCGACGGGCAGGAGCCGATATCCTTTTTTGAAAACAGTATAGATCCAGATCAGCTGGCTTCTTAGAAGCCAGCTGATCAGGATCTATAATGTTTTCCAGTTAGCTTCTAAATTCATGGTAAATATTGAAATTATGCCACACATATGGCTGAAAATCGGGAAGGAGTGTAGCATGATAAACTATTACGATCATAGGCAGGGATGGGGGTTGTGCTGTACCAAACTCCAGACTAATTACTATCATCACATTATAAAAACATGCCTATATAAACACATTGTAAATGTTACCATCTTAAAAATGAAAATTCTAAGATGAAAAGTTGTGTTAATTTTAATTTATTTCTGCTTGAAATATAGATTGTGGGTAATTGTTATAATTGCCTCATTGAGGCAGTTCTAATGAGTACCCACAATCTATATTTTAGAGAAGAAATAAGAAAAAATAAAGTATACCCCTGTAAACCCAACTTTTTACCACTTAAAAGTGGGGTTCAAGGGAGTCAAAATTATGTAGGCGTATAATGTATCTTAGCTTTCGAAAATATGAGATCTTAACCTTTGTCCTGCTGAATAAATTACAATGTATAATTTTGTCACACCAATTTCTGTCTATCATTCAATTAAATTACTTGATATAATGGTTAGTTAAACTGACAAGCTTGAGATAAGCTGACTAGTGTTGACAGGGCCATTTTTACCCCCCACCCCTCCCCCAAAAAAAAACAAACCCAAACTTGATCAATACATTCATTCCAAATCCATAGCCTAAATGACAAACCCCATTGGGGCTTGAAGAAATATATGGGCTGCATGATGCTTCCAAGGAGAGCTGATCCGACCCGCATACGAGTACTGGTAAACTGCTTAGAGGATCTAAGCCTGCCCAGGCAAAGCAGTGCGCACAAGTTGGACCGTCCATGCTTATAAACCCTATTGGTTTCATTTGGCGACAGGGCTTGAGATGTCATTTCATCTCAGTGTCGGGTAAAAGTCCCACAAAATTGGAGGAAGCAAGTCTCCAAAATGACCTTTACAGTGTTGATGGGGATGTTAAACCTCAAATCAAACAAAACAAACAAATGGTTAGTTAAACTGACCAGCCTGACATTGGCTGACTAGTGATGACGGGGCCATTTAACTCCCCCCATCCAAAACAAAACAAACCCAAACTTGATCAATATATTCATTCCAAATCCCCAGGCTGAAAGACAAACTGTAGATCCTGATCAGACTGGCTTCCTCAGGTGCCATCGGATCTGATTTATACTGCTTGCAAAGGTAGGGTATATATCCTGTTTCAGCAGCAGAAGGGTTAAAATCTTTCATGCAAAACTTGTGAAATTTGCAGAATGGTGCTGGTGCTGCAAACACAGGAATTTGTCTGTTTGATTTGAGGTTTAACGTCCCCATCAACACTGTAAAGGTCATCTTGGAGACGTTGCTTCCAATTTTGTCGGACTTTTACCCGACATTGAGATGAAATGAATTTCAAGCCCTGTAGCCCAATAAAACCAATAGGGTTTATAAGCATGGAGGGTCCGACTCGCACCGCTTTGCCTGGGCAGGCTTAGATCCTCTAAGCGGTTTACCAGTCCAGTAAAATTTAGCTATTAAGACCACCTAAGTTTTAGACTAAATCTGCTTTTAAAAGCTTATTTAGAAGGTTTCATTTATAATTCCTTTGCGTTTTCTGCATACAGTGTCTTCTGGTCAGAGACCACCTTTGGGACCATTCAAAAGTGGTCTTCAAGACCACTTTTGAACATACAGTGTCTTCTGGTCAGAGACCACCTTTGGGACCGTTCAAAAGTGGTCTTAAAGACCACAGTGTCTTCTGGTCAGAGACCACCTTTGGGACTGTTCAAAAGTGGTCTTAAAGACCACAGTGTCTTCTGGTCAGAGACCACCTTTGGGACCGTTCAAAAGTGGTCTTAAAGACCACAGTGTCTTCTGGTCAGAGACCACCTTTGGGACTGTTCAAAAGTGGTCTTAAAGACCACAGTGTCTTCTGGTCAGAGACCACCTTTGGGACTGTTCAAAAGTGGTCTTAAAGACCACAGTGTCTTCTGGTCAGAGACCACCTTTGGGACTGTTCAAAAGTGGTCTTAAAGACCACAGTGTCTTCTGGTCAGAGACCACCTTTGGGACTGTTCAAAAGTGGTCTTAAAGACCACAGTGTCTTCTGGTCAGAGACCACCTTTGGGACTGTTCAAAAGTGGTCTTAAAGACCACAGTGTCTTCTGGTCAGAGACCACCTTTGGGACTGTTCAAAAGTGGTCTTAAAGACCACAGTGTCTTCTGGTCAGAGACCACCTTTGGGACTGTTCAAAAGTGGTCTTAAAGACCACTTTTGAACAGTCCGAAAGATGGTCTCAATAGAGGAATGTTACTGTACTTGTGTGCGGGTCAGTTTCAGCTCTGCATGGGAGCATCATGCAGCCCATCTATGTCTTCAAGCCCCAATGAGCGGGGGCTATCTGCAAACACAGGAATGGTCATCACGAAAACAAGCCTATATAATTCTGACCCCTTCGAACCCCACTTTTGTATAGTAAAACTGGGGTTTGTAGGGGTAAACCTTATTTTTTTTCATATTTCTGCTTTAAGATATAGATTGTGGGTACTCGTTAGAACCGCCTCATCGAGGCGGTTCTAACGAGTACCTACAATCTATATTTTGAGCAGCAATAAGAAAAATATCACAATTTTTCATCTTAAAATTTTCTTTTTTTCGGCGATAAAGGTTACAATGTATTGGTATAGGCGTGGTTTCGTAATGGTGAAATAGCTCTTCCAATATTTTCCTATATGAAAGCAGTTAATGCAGCATCTCCATCCTAGGTGACCTCAATTCATTTTCAAGTTTCACCTACCTTTATAAGCCGCGACTTGATATGTTCATCATACATGAACTGCGAGAAGATGTAGAATTTTTTTCTCAAATACTGGTAGGTGAAGTTGACCTACAAAAACAAACAAATGAATCAGCCAATAATATAATGTTATTAATTTAGTGATTTCGTATTGGCCCAATTACAGGTCCGAGGTCTGCTGTATTGGCCAGAGGCCGAAGGCCGAGGCCAATACAGCAGACTGAGGACCTGTGACTGGGACAATAGGAATTACGTTATTAATGACAATTTTATTGACCCTTATCTTGCTGTTCACGACAACCCCTATCTTTGCAAACAGTGTAGATCCAGATCAGATGGCTTCTGAAGAAGCCTTATCTTGCTGTTCACGACAACCCCTATATTTGCAAACAGTGTAGATCCAGATCAAATGGCTTCTTCAGAAGCCATCTGATCAGGATCTACACTGTTTGACATTCAGTTTATGAATTTGTAGGAATAAATTACATCAAGTAATCTGATTGGTTCAAAGTCAGAGATGGGTGTGGCTAAAATGAATATTCAGCAAGAGAAGGGTTAATTGACACCATTAAAAGCATAATAGTTGATTTTTGACCTCAGTGTTAATATGGATGACCTCCTAACAATACAGGATAGTCAATTAATAATGTATCGCATGAGGATAGTAGATATGACAAGGGCTGATAACTCATGAAATATGGCAGAGTTAGGCATAATACGTATACCATAATTGTTGTGTCTTGATCTAATGATAATTCTAATGCACTCGTGTATGTAACACAATGTCTGATTGGATAATGTCAAAATTTTGCAACAGTATATTCTGTGATATACTGTCGGAAACCCGACATCATCACGTAATGTGGCTTTTCATTGGCTGCCATTTGGTTTTACTCATAGTGTTTGCCGCCTTGTGCAGAATAGTACAATTTATAACAAAACACACAAATAAGTGCATTAGAATGGGGATATCTGTATTGAAAATTGTCATTTGGGCAGGTAAATCATCGGTTTGGTTGCAAATTCCATTTTTACTGCAACGCGTCAACGCTTAATTTCTGCCCCTAAAACCTCAGATTTACCTCCCCAAATGACAATTTTGAATACAGTTATCCCCTAAATCATTCCTTTTGGATCATTTTGCAATGTCTCCCAGAAAAAAAAGGAGAAAGCAGACAGGCAAGATAGAAGAGTAGATTAACCCATGTAGTACCAGAAACCCCAAAAGGGGTACCCTGGCAAACAGTGCAGGCCCAGATCAGATGCCGCAGAATGCGGCGTCTGATCAGGGTCTTCACTGTTTGCTAAAAGTTCAGTCATTTTTGAAATAAATTTTGATGAAAACACAACCTGACACCCCTAAAAAGTTGAAATGGACCCCTGCTATATATAAGGGGGAAGATTCCATTTGGTACAAAAAGGGTTAAACAAGGGCAGGGAAGAGGATGTAAGTTTAGCGGAACAGAGAAAATATTAGTCTCTTGATACGGGTGAAACCCACAAAGAAAGGCTCCTAGAGAACATTTGTCCACTCTTCAAAAAAGGAGATAGGGCTCTTGCCTGTACTTATCGCCCTGTGTCTCTGACTTATGTTCTGGTAAATGGCTTGAACATATAGTCTGCTCGAACATCATGGCCCACTTGGATGAACATAAACTTTTGTCAGACAGACAACATGCATTTAGGAAAAGGCATAGTTGTGAAACTCAGCTGAGCATTGGCAAAAATCTTGAACAAAGGGGGTCAGGTGGACTTATTTATTCTGGACTTTGAGAAGGCTTTTGACACCCCACCTCATGAACTACTTGAATCTTAGTTATTTGGTTTCGGAATTGGGGGAAAACTCTCAAATGGATAGGTTCCTTTCTTTGCTACAGAAAACAGTGCGTTGTTGTTAATGGTGAATCTTCAGAGTGGGCTTCAGCTTTTGTCTGGAGTCCCACAAGGGACTATTCTTAGTCCAAAGGAGCAAATTCTTTCCTTTAAGAGTAGACCCCTTTTTAAGTAGGACAGGGCTTATAGAAAAGTGAACAGGAAGTTCCAAAAGTTGTCTCCCTTTGAAAAATGGCAGAAAAATCTGCCAGGTGTTCCCATTCCCCTTAAATTGAATATATTAAGGAACTGAGATAAGGCACTTACTGTTGTGTTCATGATTCCTGTACCATGTGTACGGATAGAGTTGGCTATGTGACGAATGTTGATTGTGTTTAGATGTTTGTTGTTACTGGACTTTTCCACAAATATCTAAAAGAGAAATCAATTTGGTTTAAACATACTACTTTCCACAAACATATACAAGAGGGCCAAGATGGCCCTGAATAGCTCACCTGATATAAAGTTGTCACACAGCTTCTGAAAGTCATGTGGGTGACAGCCATTCCATGAAGCATAACTTACTTTTACTTTTTCCTATTATTGGCTTTGGCAGCCATTTTGATCATCTGAGCAAAACTATTTTAACTATTTTGGTAAAAGGTCAGCTAAGCAACGTTCCTTTGAAGTTTGAATGAAACTGGCCCAAGGGTTCAGAAGAAGTTCATGTTTGAAACAAATTTACGAAGTTCTTCTATTTTTAGCTCTGGCAGCCATCTTGTTTGTCAGAGCAGAATGATTTTAGCTATTTTAGTAAGGAGCCATCTGAACAACACTCCTGTGAATTTTGAATCAAATTGGCTCAAATGTTTAAAGAAGAGTATGCATTTGTAGCAAATTTATGCTTTTTTCTATTTTTAGCTCTGGTGGCCATTTTGCTCATCTGAGCGGCACCATTTTCGCTATTTTGGTAGAAGGTCTCTGGAGCAACATTCCTATGAAGTTTGAATGAAACTGGCCCAAGAGTACAGGAGGTATTTTTGTTTCAAGATTTTTTTCTATTTTTAGCTCTGGTGGCCATCTTGTTCGTCAGAGCGGAATGATTTTAGCTATTTTGGTAGGGAGTCACATAGGCAACATTCCTGTGAAGTTTGAATCAAATTGGTCCAAGGCTTTAGGAAGAGTTCGCATTTGAAGCAAATTTACGATGATTTTCATTTTGTTCAACGGAGCAAGATCGTTTAAGCTATTTTGGTAGAGGGTCATCTAAACAACATTCATATGAACTTTGAATGAAATTGGCCCAAGGGTACAGTATAAGTTGTCATTGGAAGATATTTTGTATTTTGAGCTCTGGCGGCCATCTTGTTCAGCAGAGCGTAACGATTTTAGCTATTTTGGTATGGAGTCATTTTGGCAACATTGCCATGAAGTTTGAATCAAATTGGCCCAAGGGTTTAGGAGGAGTTTGAAGCAAATTTACAATGTTTGTCTATTTATAGCTCTGGTGGCCATTTTGCTCGTTGAAGCAGAACCGTTTTAGCTACTTTGGTAGAGAGTCAACCTAAGCAACATTTCTATGAAGTTTGAATGTAATTGGCCCAAGGGTACAGGAGGAGTTGGCGTTTAAAGGTTTTTCTATTTTTAGTTCTGGCAGCCATCTTGTTCATCAGAGCGGAATAATTTTAGCTATTTTGACAACATTCCCATTACGATAACACACCCGTGCGACATAGTGCATTTTTCACATCTCCAAAATGGCTACTTTTCTGATGAAAATCCTTGATATTTTCCTTATAAATGCTCAAAACATAGGATGAGGGTGCTCGTTAGAACCACCTCAACCACCTCATTGAGGTGGTTCTAACAAGTAACCACAACCTATGTCTTGGAGCAGAAATAAGAAAAATAATGTATACCCCCGTAAACCCCAGTTGTCTCTATATAAAGTGTGGTTTAGGGGTGTCTTCATTTCACGGACTTGTTCACTTGATGCTGTGAAGTTTGAACCAAATTAGCCAAAGGGTTTAGGAGGAGTACACATTTAAAGCAAATTGCTGATGACGCACAACCCACAAGGGACATTCACTAATCATAGTAGCTCACCATGAGCACTTCCAGCTCAGGTGAGCTAACAAAAAATAACATGATACAAACAGTAGGATTAGAATAAAAGCATAAAACACTCATTTATCATGTGAGAAAGCCTCTGAGAATGTAATAATATAATGTTATTAATCAAATAATTTCATATTGGCCCAGTTACAGGTCTCAGGTCTGCTGTATTGGCACGAGGCCGAAGGCCGAGGCCAATACAGCTGGGCCAATACGAAATTACTTGATTAATGACAATTTTATTAACTGACGCAATTAAAAACATGATTTAGGATTTTTGAATATTGGTTGACCTTGTGTAATATAGGATAATCAATTAATAATTTCATGTCTTAAATTTGGTCATCCACTAGTGGATTAAATATGTAAATTAGTTAGCTACAGCCTTTAAGGTTACAAGTATGACATCATTAATGATGTCGCATTGACAAATGGCTGAATATTGACATTTTTGTAAAAAAAAAAAAAAATCATGAATAAAATGTCATATGAACAAGATGTGTTTGTGAAACACGAACATGTCCCCGGGCATGGTCATTTTTTATTCAAAGTTGCTCACAGTTAAAGATTTTTGTTTGTGTGGGAAGGAAACCCTTGACACGAGAAACTTACATGCCAAATATGAAAGCTCTATCTTAAACGGTTCAAAAGTTATGAACAATAATATTTTTTTTCTTCAAAGTAGGTCAAGGTCACAGGTAAAAAACAATTGCATGAATGTAAAGCTCTTGTCATAAGGAACCTACATGCCAAATATTAAGGCTCTATCTTAAACGGTTCAAAAGTTATGAACAATTTTATTTTTTAAGTAGGTCAAAGGTCAAGGTCATGGACCAAACATTTTGCATGAATGAAAAGCTCTAATCACAGGAACCTACATGCCAAATATGAAAGCTCTATCCCAAACGGTTCGAAAGTTATGACCAAAAATGTTTATTTTTTTAAGTAGGTCAAGGTCACAGGTCAAGATTTTTGCATGACTGTAAAGTGTTTGTCACAAGGAACCTACATGCTAAATATGAAGGCTGTATCTCAAACGGTTCAAAAGTTATGACCAATGTTAACTTTTTCTTTTATGTAGGTCAAAGGTCAAGGTCACAGGTCAAATTTTTTTGTGTTAATGTAAAGCTCTTGGTCACAAGGAACCTACATGCAAAATATGAAGGCTCTCTCTCAAACCATTCAAAAGTTATGACCAAAATGTTATTTTTTATTTTAAGTAGGTCAAGGGTCAAGGTCACAGGTCAAAATTCTTTGCATGAATGTAACGCTTTTGTCACAAGGAACATACATGCTAAATATGAAGGCTGTATCTCAAACGGTTTAAAAGTTATGACCAATGTTAACTTTTTCTTTTATGTAGGTCAAAGGTCAAGGTCACAGGTCAACATTTTTTGTGTGAATGTAAAGCTCTTGTCACAAGGAACCTACATGCAAAATATAATGGCTCTCTCTCAAACCGTTCATAAGTTATGACCAAAATGTTATTTTTTATTTTAAGCAGGTCAAAGGTCAAGGTAACAGGTCAAAATTCTTTGCATGAATGTAAAGCTTTTGTCACAAGGAACATACATGCTAAATATGAAGGCTGTATCTCAAAGGGTTCAAAGGTTATGACCAATGTTAATTTTTCTTTTATGTAGGTCAAAGGTCAAGGTCACAGGTCAAAATTTTTGTGTGAATGTTAAGCTCTTGTCACAAGGAACCAACATGCAAAATATGAAGGCTCTATCTCAAACCGTTCAAAAGTTATGACCAAAATTTTATTTGTTATTTTAAGTAGGTCAAAGGTCAAGGTCACAGGTCAAATTTTTTTTCATGAATGTAAAGCTTTTGTCACAAGGAACATACATGCTAAATATGAAGGCTGTATCTCAAGTGGTTCAAAAGTTATGACCAATGTTATTTTTTTCTTTTAAGTAGGTCAAAGGTCAAGGTCAAGGTCAAATGTTTTTGCATGAATGTGAAGGTCTTGTCACAAGGAACTTCAGGCCAAATATGAAAGCTCTATCTCAAACAGTTCAAAAGTTATGACCAAAATGTCATTTTTTTATTTTAAGTAGATCAAAGGTCAAGGTCAAAGGTCACAGGTCAAATTTTTTTGCATGAATGTAAAGCTTTTGTCACAAGGAACATACATGCTAAATATGAAGGCTATATCTCAAGAGGTTCAAAAGTAATGACCAATGTTTTTTTTTCTTTTAAGTAGGTCAAAGGTCAAGGTAAAGGTCACAGGTCAAATTGTTTTGCATGAATGTGAAGGTCTTGTCACAAGGAACCTTCAGGCCAAATATGAAAGCTCTATCTCAAACGGTTCAAAAGTTATGACCAAAATGTCATTTTTATTTTAAGTATGTCAATGGTCAAGGTCACAGGTCAAACTTTTTTGCATGAATGTAAAGCTTTTGTCACAAGGAACATACATGCAAAATATGAAGGCTATATCTCAAGTGGTTCAAAAGTTATGACCAATGTTATTTTTTTCTTTTAAGTAGGTCAAAGGTCAAGGTCACAGGTCAAATGTTTTTTTCATGAATGTGAAGGTCTTGTCACAAGGAACCTTCAGGCCAAATATGAAAGCTCTATCTCAAACTGTTCAAAAGTTATGGCCAACGTTAAAGTTGTCCACGTACAAACCAACAAACAAACAGACAGGGCAAAAACAATATGTCCCCGCTACGCTACCGGGGACATAAAAATAGTATCTTGCATTTGTGCTCATGTAGTATTACATTTATTAAACTGGTTGAAGAAAAGGCATATAATTCTTGAAAAAGTCTCGCATTTTATCCCTTTTCCTCAGCTCGTATAATAAATTCAACAAGATTAGAAAGCCATCTGAGAGACAGCCAAACCCCCGCCACACTTTAATAACAAGGCTCAATCTTCTGACCTTCATCTGTAACCTTGACCTTGAGTTGGCATTGTTTATTTATGGGTTCTGCATATTAGCTCATCCAGGGGGATAATTTACTCCTTCCAGGGGTAAAGGAGATATGGAACAGACACAAAATTCAAAGTTTCAAACTCGTGACCTTCACCTGTGACCTTGACCTTGAGTCATCATGGTTTATTTATGGGTTCTGTACATAGGCTCAGTGAGGGAGATATTTGACAAAAGTTTAATAAAAATCCTTCCAAAGGTAAAGGAGATATCGAACAGACACAAAATTCAAAGATTTAAACAGTGACCTTCAACTGTGACCTTGATCTTAGAGTCGGCATGGTCTATTTATGGGTTCTGCACATCAGCTCACTGATGGGGATATTAGAACAAAGTTTATTGAAAATTGTTCCAGGGGTAAATGAGATGTGGAACGGAAACAAAATTCAAGGATTCAAGCATGTGACCTTCAAATGTGACCTTGACTTTGAGTCAGCATGGTTTATTTATGGGTTCTGCACATCAGCTGAGGGGGATATTTGACCAAAGTTTAATGAAAACCCTCCCAGGAGTAAAGATATGGAACAGACACAAAATTCAAGGTTTCAAACTAGTGAAATTCACCTGTGACCTTGACCTTGAGTTGACATTGTTTATTTATGGTTTTGGCAAATAGGCACACTCAGGGGGATATTTGACCAAAGTTTAAAGAAAATACTTCCAGGGGTAAAGGAGATATGGAACGGACACAAAATTCAAAGATTCAAACCTGTGACCTTCAGCTGTGACCTTGACCATGAGTCATCATGGTTTATTTAGGGTTCTGCACATCAGATCACTGAAGTGGATATTTGACCAAAGTTTAATGAAAATTGTTCCAGGGGTAAAGGAGATATGGAATGGACACAAAATTCAAAGCTTCAAACTCATGACCTTCAAATGTGATCTTGACCTTGAGTCGACATGGTTTATTTATGGGTTCTGCAAATCAGCTGAGGGGGATATTTGACCAAAAGTTAAATGAAAATCCTTCCAGGGGTAAAGTAGATACTGAACGGACACAAAATTTAAAGATTCAAACTCATGACCTTCACCCGTGACCTTGACCTTGAGTTTGCATGGTTTATTTATGGGTTCAGCATATCAGCTCACTGAGGGGGATATTTGACCAAAGTTTATTGAAAATCCTTCGTGGAGAAATGGAGATATGGAATGGACACAAAATTCAAACTCGTGACCTTCAAGTGTGACTTTGACCACAAGTTAGCATGGGTCATTTATAAGTTGTGCACATCAGCTCACTGAGGGGGATATTTGACCAAAGTTTAATAAAAATCCTTTGAAGTTTAGAGGAGCTATGGAACAGACACAAAAATCAAAGTTTCAAATTTGTGACCTTCAAATGTGACCTTGACTTGGAGTCGGCATGATTCATTTATGGGCTCTGTACGGCCCCCGCCCATAGGGGCTTGAAGAAATATATGGGCTGCATGATGCTTCCACGCAGAGCTGAATCCGGCCCGCACACTAGTACTGGTAAACCGCTTAGAGGATCTAAGCCTGTCCAGGAACCGCAGTGCGAGGCGGACCGTCCATGCTAATAAATCCTATTGGTTTCATTGGGCGACAGGGCTTGAGATGTTATTTCATCTCAATGTCGGGTAAAAGTCCCACAAACTTGGAAGCAACGTCTCCAAAATGACCTTTACAGTGTTGACGGGGACGTTAAACCTCAAATCAAACAAACAAACATGAGCTCATTGAGGGGGATAATTGAACAAAGTTTAATGAAAATCCTTTGAGGGGTAAAGGAGATATGGAACATACACAAAATTCAATGTTTTAAACTCGAGACCTTCAAATGTGACCTTGACCTGGAGTTGGCATAGTTCATTTATGGGTTCTGTACATCAGCTCAGTGAGGGAGATAACTGATCAAAGTTTAATGAAAATTCTTGCAGTGGTAAAGGAGATATGGAACGGACGTAAAAATTGAAAGTTTCAAACTCTTGATCTTCAAATGTGACCTTGACCTGGAGTTGGCATGGTTAATTTATGGGTTCTGCACATCAGCTTACTGAAAAGAATATTTGACTAAAGTTCAATGAAAATCTATCAAAGGGTTCAGGAGATATGGAGCGGACAACTGTTATGGACTGATGGATAGATGAAGGCCATACCTAGAATCCCAGCTCTGCTTCACGGCGGGGATTAAATAATACATGAACACTCCTGTAAAAACCTCTATTTAGTTATCCCCTAACCATAATTTATGGGGCTGGCCTCAATAGGATGTGTGTCTGACTGGTGATCAGGAGGTCAGAGGTTTGATATCAGCCAGGTCAGGAACATTGTTCGAGATTGACCATGAAATCTTTTCTATGGTCATTCTCTCCCTTCCACTGAATCAATAAGGGTTGTTGTCAGTTTCTATTGAAAGAATGTGCACTGTACTGATTAACAGCTTATGAATAAGCCTGCCAGAAAAGATGTGTTTGGTAAAATGATTGACTCGATATGAAATAATGAGTCTTGACTGGGCCATAAAGACCAAAACCACAAACAACACCAACTTTATTTATGGGATATGGAAACATCTAACATATTTCTATGTTTATTTTTGTTGTTTCCAAGGTAGAAACTTTTATGATTTCTTGTTTGATGGCCTGCAAACTGATTTCCTGTGATAAAGTCACAATGTTAAGTCTATGGAGATTTTAACTCCATGATGTAGCATTGTACAGCCACTGACCCCACAATCACTCAAAAATGGTGTTATGGGGTTAAAAATTTGCGGAATAAACCTAATTAAGTATAGATTCTACAGATCATAAACCCCATTATGTATCTCATTTATGTACAGGCGGATGGATGGATTGATCTACATACAGACAGGCAGGCAGGCAGATAGACAGACAGACAGACAGACAGACAGGCATTCGGACTACTATACAGTAGAACTTCGGTGGCTCGAACCCCTTTGGGACCATGGCAATTTGTTCGAGACAGCGGTAGTTCGAGCCAATGTTGCATACTTCCAGAAAACATAACAGGGGTACTTTTGGACATCTTTTCAGTGTTCTGTAACATAAATGTATGCTGTGTGTACTCATTAGAATCGCCTCATTGAGGCGATTCTAATGAGTATACACAGCATACATTTGCAAGATAAAAGTAAAAAATCTCCTTAATTATCCCACACTTTTTCTTATGCAGAGGAATTCCCTAGGGACTCAAAAACGGGTTAGATGCAACCATGGGAAACCAGCCATCGAAGTTCTACTGTAGTCTATATCTCACCATGCACAAAGCAGGCACAACAAAAATGGCCATTCATGAGATCCGCTATTACTATACCTGATTATTGAGGTTGTAGAGATATCTAGACACAAACACATGTATATTTCTCATGATCTCCAGCACATCAAGTCCTTGCTCCAAGGTCTGACTGGGAAGGTGGGATTCCAGAAGAGATAACTTGTACTTCTGTTCTGCCATGTTCTTCATCTCTCCGTATGTTCTCCAGTCATGCAAGGCCACAGTGGTCAGGTTATAGAAGGTTTTGTTCAGGTAGTGTTCTACATAATCTGTCAGAAAAGTAAACTTAACCCTCAAGATGTGGAGAAAAACTACATCTGAAAATGTCGTCTGGTTTTTTCGTCTGCTGAATTTTTTTTTGCAAACATTTTAAAATATTTTGGCGTACAAGCAAACAGTGTGGACCCAGATCAGACTGCTCCTATAGGAGCAGTATGATCTGGGTCCACACTATTTGCAAAAAACTTACTTTTAAGGTAACCGGCAGACGAGAATAGTCGTGATTGGCATTTTGTCTGCTTATGTCGTCTGCTGATTTTTTTTTGCAAACTTTTTAAAATATTTTGGCATACAGGCAAACAGTGTGGACCCAGATCAGACTGCTCCTATAGAAGCAGTCTGATCTGGGTCCACACTGTTTGCAAAAAACTTACTTTTAAGGTAACCGGCAGACGAGAATAGACGTGATTGGCATTTTGTCTGCTTATGTCGTCTACTGAATTTTTTTGTAAACATTTTAAAATATTTTGGCATACAGGCAAACAGTGGGGGCCCAGATCAGACTGCTCCTATTAGTCTGATCTGTGTCTGAACTGTCTGCAAAAAAACTTACTTTTAAGGTAACGGGCAGATGACAATAGTGAAATATCATGACTACTACAAGTATGCAACCATGGCTGTTGTTAGCTTCATGAATATTCTAGACGCCAAATGAAAAATGGTTTAGCAATTACAATACTTAATAAACAGCTATTTTTGATTAAAAAATGTGAGCAACTTTTCCCATTGTGAAAGTTATTCACAGTTTTTTTTTTCAGTAAAAATATTAGCATCTTTATCATATGAAACAATCAACCTTTAGTGGTTTGTTACTTATATTTACATTCTCTGTGTATTTACAGACAGACAACCCCTATAGTCAACTATTGAGATGCAATGTTGTTCATACCACAATGAATTCACTGAATACTAATATTTACATTCTCTGTGTATTTACAGACAACCCCTATAGTCAACTATTGGGATGCAATGTTGTTCATACCACAATGAATTCACTGAATACTAATATTTACATTCTCTGTGTATTTACAGACAACCCCTATAGTCAACTATTGGGATACAATGTTATTCATACCACAATGAATTCACTGATTACTAATATTTACATTCCATGTGCATTTACAGGCAACCCCTATAGTCAACTATTGGAATACCACAATGAATACACTGATTACTAATATTTACATTCTCTGTGTATTTACAGACAACCCCTATAGTCAACTATTGGGATACAATGTTGTTCATACCACAATGAATACACTGATTACTAATATTAACATTCTCTGTGTATTTACAGACAACCCCTACAGTCAGCTATCGGGATGCAAAGTTGTTCATACCACAATGTTTGTTTTTGTTTGATTTGAGGTTTAACGTCCCCGTCAACACTGTAAAGGTCATTTTGGAGACGTTGCTTCCAATTTTGTGGGACTTTTACCCGACATTGAGATGAAATGACATCTCAAGCCCTGTCGCCCAATGAAACCAATAGGGTTTATTAGCATGGACGGTCTGCCTCGCACCGGGGTTCCTGGACAGGCTTAGATCCTCTAAGCGGTTTACCAGTACTAGTGTGCGGGCCGGATTAAGCTCTGCGTGGAAGCATCATGCAGCCCATATATTTCTTCAAGCCCCTATGGGCGGGGGCTTTCATACCACAATGAATACACTGATTACTAATATTAACATTCTCTGTGTATTTACAGACAACCCCTACAGTCAACTATCAGGATACAATGTTGTTCATACCACAATGAATACACTGATTACTAATATTAACATTCTCTGTGTATTTACAGACAACCCCTACAGTCAACTATTGGGATACAATGTTGTTCATACCACAATGAATACACTGATTACTAATATTTACATTCTCTGTGTATTTACAGACAACCCCTACAGTCAACTATCAGGATACAATGTTGTTCATACCACAATGAATACACTGATTACTAATATTAACATTCTCTGTGTATTTACAGACAACCCCTACAGTCAACTATTGGGATACAATGTTGTTCATACCACAATGAATACACTGATTACTAATATTAACATTCTCTGTGTATTTACAGACAACCCCTACAGTCAACTATCAGGATACAATGTTGTTCATACCACAATGAATACACTGATTACTAATATTAACATTCTCTGTGTATTTACAGACAACCCCTACAGTCAGCTATTGGGATGCAAAGTTGTTCATACCACAATGAATTCACTGATTCAAGCAACATCAGATGATCACTAAGTACAGTAAAATTCCTATATTAACCCATAAATGACAATGGAATCTTCCACCTGGTAAGTTTGGGGTGGTTCATTTCCAATTATAGGGATGTCAGGTTTGTTCTTGTTTGTGGCAAATTTTACATAAAAGAATGTTCTTTAAGCAAATAGTGCAGACCCAGATCAAAAGTTGCATTCTGTGGCATCTGATCTGGGTCTGCACGGTTTGCTTATGTCCAAGAAAATGACCGCTTGGCAAATATGGGTTAAGACCACCTTTGGCACTGTTCAAGACCACTGTTGAACAGTCCCAAAGGTAGCTTCTCACTAGAGCATACTGGATGTAGAAAACACACAGCAAATTAACTGAAACCTTCTAAATATGCTTTTAAAAGCATAATTTGTCTTAATTTTAGGTGGTCTTAATAGTGGAATTTCACTGTAATTAAATGTCAAGATAAACCTTGGTTCCATCCAATATGATTGGACAATGGATATGTTAAGACCTCAACAAAGCTCTTCTCTGTTATTAGGAAAACTCTACGCAATAAGTGTTTCTTGTTTCAATTTTAACCCTCAAACAAGTCTTTCAACACATGATGGATGGAAAACTAAGTTAATATAAATATTAAAGCTAACTTTCTAGGAGGGGGGGGGGGGGTTAAGGCCCTTTCCAGATAAATTCAATTATTTTGAGCCAATCATTAATCAGAAGTGGACAAAACCTGGAGAAAAACCACCTGATCTTCCATTACAGAACTGTGACCCAAACCAAACTCAAATAAAGATGTGTGTGTGAATTCCGGTTTAACGTCGCTTTCAACAATTTTTCAGTCATATCACGACGGTGTCTGGTTGCGACAGGGAGCTCAATGCTCACTTTTATAGTGCTGCCTCACTGAAGTATCATGTCCCAGACACATTACATGTTACCACACCCAGTCACATTATCCTGACACTGGGTTGAAAGCTGCTCACACTTTTTTCAGCAAAAATACTAGCTGCTCACTTTTTTCAGCAAAAATACTAAAATTTTAGATATTGAACTGGCTAGAGCAGTTAACAATATGACCACTTACGAACTGGTTAAGCTAACGATACTTTGAACAACTGGCCCCTGATGTTCATACTTTCGGGTTCATTTAAACTTTGCTCATGACCAGGGGCCAGTTGTTCAAAGCATCGTTAGCTTAACGAGCTCGTTAGTGCTCATATTGTCAACTGTTCTAGCAAGTTTAATACACCCAGACCTTGTTATAGCACGATTCGTTACAGCACGAATTCGAATATAACACAGTTTTGGTTTGGATCCCAATTTTTCCCCAACCAACATTTACAAATATTATCCAAGGATTGTATCAGGTTTTAAGCACAATAACTTTATTTTCCTCTCACTTTTGACCGCGGTAATACGGTAGCTAACACGGTAGCTAACACGGTTTATAAGTGCTTTTTGATATTTATTGCAGGCCTCCAGCAGAGTTGAATATACAGTATATAAACTTGTTAAGCTTGACACGCATGATAAACATGAACTGCCATCGGCACAATCAAAAGCGTTGGCTTAGTGAGATAAAGAGATTAAAGAATTCAGTTACGCAACCGGAAAAAAAATATTTATTACGCTCTGTTAAGGATCACTGCTAAGCAGAAGTTTTAAACATGGATGCAGATGATGTGATCGGTCAACTGCAATAAAACACATTTTCAAGAGCCGCATGTAAAAGAAAGTCAAATTTATTCCAGCTTAAAAGCAAATGATAAAACATATTCAAGATCAATTTTCGCGGTAAGAAAATCATTCAAAGACCATGTGCGCCATTAAAAATCATTTCAAATGGCTAAAATATTAAGGGTAAGACATTTCAAGGGAAGTAATTCAAATTTCTTGTAAGCGTTGATCATTGTCCGGTTCCGAACTCTAACCGGTAATTTCACCATTGAAATGTATTAACGGTACTGTAGTTCGGTACAGTTCCGGACGCTCAGTTACAACAAAGTTAGCCGGGAACCAGCTATCAAAATGGCGTCATACTCACTGTCAGATTTGACGATTTCTGGATATAAAACATGGTTTATCAGCTGGTTTCGATTAAAGTGACTTGTTTGACTTGATGGGCCATGGTATTTACTACCATTGATTAGTTCTAAACACATTTAAGTCGGGAAATACGGTCATTTACCGGACCGCACATCAGCTTGTTTGGGAAACTATTGATCACCACTGTGTCAATGGTTGATCTGTGACAAATACGGTCGGCATTTATAACACGATTCGGTTAACTAACACGGTCCGTTGGTTGGACCCGGAGTTCCAGGTTATAACGAGGTTGAGGTGTATTTAAATTTTTGGCATTTTTTCAGCAAAAATATTAGCATATGTGCCATAATGAATTATCAAAGTTTTAATGATGCATTAACTAACGATATCGTTAGTTTTGAACAACTGGCCCCTGATGTTGTTCATACTTCAATTAACCTTAAATATACAACATACATTTCTTAAATAACATCATTGAACGACTGGGCCAAGGATATATACCTACAACAGTTATCCTTTCATCCTAGACTGGGATGTCTAAACACTATTCCAGTAACTTTTCACGCATACTAAATCAATATGTGACGAGTTATCAGGAGACAGTTAATTTGAACAAATCCTGGGGTCAGCTGTTCAAAACTGAAGACGTCGTTAGCTAACATATTGTTAAATCGTTAGCAAAAATATTGTTAAAACTTCGATCATTTAATATGGTGAATATGCTAATATTTTGGCTGAAAAAATGTGAGTAGCTTTTGCAAGTGCATAAGCTACTCACAATTTTCCAGCAACAATAGCAGAGTATAAGGTATTGTGCTGGCTAGAACAGTTAACAATGGGACCACTAACGAGCTCATTAAGCTAACCATATTTTGACCAACTGGGCCCTGATCATCTGTCTTATACATGTTAGAACACTTCTTAATACAGTAGAATTTCAATGGCTCGAACACTGATGGCTCGTTTACCATGGCTGAGTCGAACCCGTTCTTGAGTCGCTAGGGAATTCCTCTACATAAGAAATAGTCAGGGATAATTTAGGAGATTTTAGTCTTTTATCTTGCAAATGTATGCTGTGTGTACACACAGCATACATTTTTATTCTAGAACACCAAAAAGATATCCAAAAGTATCTCGTTATGCCTCCTGGCAGTAATCCTCAGTGGCTCGAACTACCCCTGCCTCGAACTGATTTTCGAGGTCCCAAAGGTGTTCGAGCCATTGAAGTTCGACTGTAATATTGTTTAATTCACATGTGTTGTTCTGTTGATTCCTGAAAATTTATCGATAGGTAAACTCACTTCTGACATTGATGTATCTGTCAAATAATCTGATTGGTCGTAACTTGAGAAGCTGGGAAAGGTCCTTGAGCCCTATTTTGAAGGGGTTTCTGTCATCTAGCTGAAGATGCAAGTGGATGTGTAGACGCAGATCAGTCTCAATCTCTCGGCACAGTGGATCTAGCAGGTTCTAGAATGATACAAATAATGAATAGAGGATCTTACACGAGTGGTCATTTCGGCCTTCGGCGAGTTTCATAAATTTCATATGAAATGACCACGAGTGTAAGATTCTGTTTATCATATGACCACTTTAAATTGGATTTCACTGCCTTTAAATTTGACAAAAAATGCATGGTTAACATAGACGTCGTCATGACGTTACTTAATCCCGCAAAAGTGTTATTACACATGTGGTCATACGATTATTATTACACTACATTATCCACTGCTTATCAACGATGTCATATGATAAATGTATTTCTATTATGACAAGTGTCTGCATTAAAATGCACTAGCTGACAGGTGTGAATTTTACGTGTAAGATCTCCTTTATATTTATTATACATTTACTACAAAATACTTTGTTATTGAATATACGATACAAACATGGAATCTGTGCAAGTATCAAGTTTGCTGAGGCATTAGCACTTGATGTCTCATCACATACCCATATCACACCCCAAAAATTGCTATCATTCATATGATAAATTTAGAATTAAATTTAAAATTGATTTAAGCTCCCCCACCTCCCCCCTGTATTTTCACTGACTGTTCCAAGGCGGTTCTTCTGTGGTGGTTTATTTTTGTTATGGTTTGTCTTTTGAGTGTGTGTGTTGCTTGTATTTTTTTGTTTTGGAGAGCCAATTGGGGATTTTGCAGGAAAAAAACTATCCTTTTGGCTTTCCCTTGTTGATGTTTCCATTAAGGTCTAGTTATTTAACGTTTGTGTTTCTTTCCCTTTGGTGTCTCTGATGCATATGGGAGGTGTGGGTTAATTGTATTGATTCCTGGGGCCAGTTGTTTAAACCATCATTAGCTTAACTAGCCCGTTAGTGATCATATTGTTCGCTGTTCTAGCAAGTTTAATATTTAAAATTTTGGTATTTTTGCTGAAAAAATGTGAGCAGCTTTTGCATATTGAATGATCAAAGTTTTCATGATACATTATCCAATGACGTCTTTAGTTTTGAAGAACTGGCCCCTGATCAATGCCTTCGCTTATACTTATCATATCTCTGACGAAATAATCTTCGGAATACTCAACTGTTTTCCTATCACATCACAATTTGGTCTCACATTGAAGGCTGAGATCAGATGTCACATTCTGCAGTGTCTGACCTGTGCTGTGTTGCATTTTGGGATACGCCTTCATGTAAATGCATTTCTCTCTTTTTGGAATTTATAAAAAAAAAAAAAAAAAATACCATGTTCATGGTGGTTTCTGATTAAATATGTTTCCACACAGTTAAGAAAAGTATAATCAAACCTGCTTTTCACCTAAAACATTGCTTTGTTTTTAGAAGAGCTTTAAAAATAAAACCATAACTCAACAATTTTTAAAAGGGCTAAGGTTGGGAAATATATCATCATGATAACAAGTCCGTGGAACAAAGACCCCTCTGGACCCCACTTTATATAGAAAAAATGGGGTTAACGGGGGTATACATTATCTGCCTTATTTTTGTTCAAAAACATAGATTGTGGGTACTCGTTAGAACTGCCTCATTGAGGGGATTCTAACAAGCACACATAAACATAGATTGTCGGTACTCATTTGAACCGCAGTTCTAATGAGCACCGACAATCTTTGTTGAAAGACGAAATAAGAAAGATATTACAATTTTAACTTAATATTTGTAATTTCTGACACCATGTTGGATGCCATTATTTCACAGCGACATGTTTTCCTGATTTGATAAATAGATTTTGATATGGCATTCTACATATCATACCCAGTATCAGCCCTCGACCCATATCAGCCTTCGGTCCTCGGGTTGATATGGGGTATGATATATAAAATGCCAGATGATACCTCTTTCGTTTGATCAAATATCTCCTTGTCAAAGCTGTCAAGTAAATCCTGAGGAGACTTGAGATGTCGTACATAAGACATGGGTTGTATACAGTCTCTGAGAGCACCAAATACATACTGAAACACATAATACACATAAACTGCTTTATAATACAATCAACCCTCTTTATACAGACATTCGTTATGATGGCAAAACTCATTATAATGGCAATTTGAATGGAATGACTACCTAGCTAAAGGCTTAGCCTCAGTGCGGACAAGATCTCAACTTAAACTGGACCTAGCCTATTTTAAACTTCATACGTTTCATCTAATTTAATTGCATTAAGTCTTTATGTGTTTTTTTTTCAAATTCTATGCACATTTATATGTACCATAACATTCATTTATTTCAGCTATCTGTGATAACGCGTATATATAGTTTTATCTTAAAATGCATGTTTCTGTGATATTTGTTACTTTACATTTGTTTGTCGAAATACAAGCACTAGTGGGCTTATGTTAAATATGTTGCTATATTCGACAAAAATAAATCTCCTATGTCTATGTCTTCTATGTCTATGTCTCGCTGGATGTTTCTAATGAATATCCACAACATAGTTATATGCAGAAATAAGAAAAATAATCAGTACTTTTCCTGATTTAATTTAATTTTGTTGAATTCACATACTGCATGACAAACCGTGTGGATCCTGGGATCCAGATCAGATGGCTTCTAACAGTGAAGATCCAGATCAGAAGCCATCTAATCGGGATCTACACTGTTTAGAAAGTTTGAGGTCATTGTGTTAAGAAGGATAAGGATTAACCCAATGCATGTGGGAAACCCCTAAAGGGGTACCTTGGCAAACAGTGCAGGCCCAGATCAGACACCGCAGAACGCTGCGTCTGATCAAGGCCTGCACTATTTGCTAAAAGAATTTTCAGTCAAAAATTGAATAACAAGAGGGCCATGATGGCCCTGGATCGCTCACCTGATCCATAGAGTAACAAGTGGGCCCTGAGGAGGGCCATTATTGACCCCAGGGTAATAATGTGCATAATGTTGAGGGAGGTCTAAAAAGGTGAAGCTTCATACCAAATATCAACAATAATTTGAATAATCTTGGCAAAGGACCACTAGATGAAGCTACACACCAAACATTAAAGAACCAGGCCTTGCGGTTTCAGAGAAGAAGATTTTTTTAAAGATATTCCCTACATAAGCTTATGTAAAACCAAATGGCCCCGGGGCGGGGGTCCACTAGATGAAATTTCACACCAAATATCAAAGACATAGACCTTGTGGTTTCATAGAAGAAGATTTTTAAAGACTTTCCCTATATAAGTCTATGTAAAAGCAAAGGGCCATGAGGCAGGGGCATTTTTGGTCTCAGGGCTATAATTTGAACAATCTTGGAAGAGGTCCACTAGCTGAAGCCTCATACCAAATATCAAAGACCTAGGCCTTGTGGTTTCATAGAAGAAGCTTTTTCAAGACTTTCCCTATATAAGTCTATGTAAAACCAAAGGGCCCCAGAGAGGGGGCATTTTTGGCCCCTAGGGCTTTAATTTGAACAATCTTGGTAGAGGTCCATAAAAAGAAGCTTCATACCAAATATCAAAGACCTCGGCCTTGCAGTTTCAGAGAAGAAGATTTTTAAAGATATTCCCTAAATAAGCTTACAGTATGTAAAACCAAAGGGCCCTGGGGCGAGGGCATTTTTGGCCCCAGCACTATAATTTGTACAATCTTGGTAGGGGTCCACTAGATGAAGCTTCATACCAAATATCAAAGACCTGGGCCTTGCAGTTTCAGAGAAGAAGATTTTTAAAGATTTTCCCTAAATAAGCCCATGTAAAACCAAAGGGCCCCGGGGCGGGGGCATTTTTGGCCCCAGCACTATAATTTGAACAATCTTGGTAGGGGTCCACTAGATGAAGCTTCATACCAAATATCAAAGACCTGGGCCTTGCGGTTTAAGAGAAGAAGATTTTTTAAGTTTTCGGTGAAAAAAATCTATTTTTGGCTCCTGTGACCTATATGTGCAATGGACCGGAACCATTTGAACAACTTTGAAAGGGGACCACCTAAGAATCATTCCTGTGAAGTTTGGTCAAAATCCGATCAGTGGTTTAGGAGGAGATGTCGTTTGAAGAAATTGTTTACGCACGAATGACAGACAAAAAGTGATCCTAATATAAAACACAAGAGGGCCATGATGGCCCTGGATCGCTCACCTGATCCATAGTGTAACAAGTGGGCCCCAGAGAGGGCCATTTTTGGCCCCAGGGCTTTAATGTGCATAATGTTGAGGGAGGTCTTAAAGGTGAAGCTTCATACCAAACATCAACAAAGGCTATAATTTGAACAATCTTGGCAAAGGTCCACAAGATGAAGCTACACATCAAATATCAAAGACCTGGGCCTAGCGGTTTCAGAGAAGAAGATTTTTGAAAGATTATGCCTATATAAGCCTATGTAAAACCAAAGGGCCCCGGGACGGGGGCATTTTTTGCCCCAGCACTATAATTTGAACAATCTTGGTAGGGGTCCACTAGATGAAGCTTCATACCAAATATCAAAGTCCTGGGCCTTGTGGTTTCAGAGAAGAAGATTTTTAAAGATTTTCCCTATATAAGTCTATGTAAAACCAAAGGGCCCCGGGGCGGGGGCATTTTTGGCCCCAGCACTATAATTTGAACAATCTTGGTAGGGGTCCACTAGATTAATCTTCATACCAAATATCAAAGACCTGGGCCTTGTGGTTTCAGAGAAGAAGATTTTTAAAGATTTTCCCTATATAAGCCAATGTAAAACAAAAGGGCCCCGTGGCGGGGGCATTTTTTGTCCCAGCACTAAAATTTGCACAATCTTGGTAGGGGTCCACTAGATGAAGCTTCATACCAAATATCAAAGTCCTGGGCCTTGTGGTTTCAGAGAAGAAGATTTTTAAAGATTTTCCCTATATAAGCCTATGTAAAACCAAAGGGCCCCGGGGCGGGGGCATTTTTTGCCCCAGCACTATAATTTGAACAATCTTGGTAGGGGTCCACTAGATGAAGCTTCATACCAAATATCAAAGTCCTGGGCCTTGTGGTTTCAGAGAAGAAGATTTTTAAAGATTTTCCCTATATAAGCCTATGTAAAACCAAAGGGCCCCGGGGCGGGGGCATTTTTGGCCCCAGCACTATCATTTGAACAATCTTGGTAGGGGTCCACTAGATGAAGCTTCATACCAAATATCAAAATCCTGGGCCTTGTGGTTTCAGAGAAGAAGATTTTTAAAGATTTTCCCTATATAAGCCCATGTAAAACCAAAGGGCCCCTGGGCGGGGGCATTTTTGGCCGCAGCACTATAATTTGAACAATCTTGGTAGGGGTCCATAAGACGAAGCTTCATACCAAAAATCAAATACCTGGGCCTTGCGATTTCAGAGAAGAAGATTTTTAAAGATTTTCCCTATATAAGCCCATGTAAAACCAAAGGGCCCGGAGCGGGGGCATTTTTGGCCCCAGCACTACAATTCGAACAATCTTGGTAGGGGTCCACTAGATGAAGCTTCATACCAAGTATCAAAGACCTGGGCCTTCCGGTTTTAAAGAAGAAGATTTTTTAAGTTTTCAATGAAAAAATCTATTTTTGTCTCCTGTGACCTATATGTGCAACGGACCGGAACCATTTGAACAACTTTGAAAGGGGACCACCTAAGGATCATTCCTGCGAAGTTTGGTCAAAATCCGATCAGTGGTTTAGGAGGAGATGTTGTTTGAAGAAATTGTTTACGCACGGATGACAGACAAAAAGTGATCCTAATATTAATCACAAGAGGGCCATGATGGCCCTGGATCGCTCACCTGATCCATAGTGTAACAAGTGGGCCCCAGAGAGGGCCATTATTGGCCCCAGGGCTTTAATGTGCATAATGTTGAGGGAGGTCTTAAAGGTGAAGCTTCATACCAAACATCAACAAAGGCTATAATTTGAACAATCTTGGCAAAGGTCCACTAGATGAAGCTGCACATCAAATATCAAAGACCTGGGCCTTGCGGTTTGAGAGAAGAAATTTTTTTTTAAAGATATTCCCTACATAAGCCTATGCAAAACCAAATGGCCCCGGGGCTATATAAATCTATGTAAAACCAAAGGGCCCGGGGGTGGGGGCATTTGTGGCCCCAGGGCTTTAATTTGAACAATCTTGGTAGAGGTCCATTAGATGAAGCTTCATACCAAATTTCAAAGTCCTGGGCCTTGTGGTTTCAGAGAAGAAGATTTTTAAAGATTATCCCTATATAAGCCTATGTAAAACCAAAGGGCCCCGGGGCTGGGCCACGTTTGGCCCCAGCACTATAATTTAAATCATCATTGGTAGGGGTCCTTTAGAAGAAGCTTCATACCAAATATAAAATACCTAGGACTTGTGGTTTCAGAGAAGAAGATTTTTAAAGATTTTCCCTATATGAGTCTATGTAAAACCAAAAGGCTCCGGAGCAGGAGGCATTTTTGGCCCAAGGGCTATAATTTGATAATTTGAAATATCTTGGTAGGGGTCCACTAGATGAAGCTTCATACCAAAATATCAAAGTCCAGGGCCTTGCGGTTTCAGAGAAGAAGATTTTTAAAGATTTTCCCTATATAAGCCAATGTAAAACCAAAGGGCCCCGGGGCAGGGGCATTTTTTGCCCCAGCACTATAATTTGAACAATCTTGGTAGGGGTCAACTAGATGAAGCTTCATACCAAATATCAAAGTCCTGGGCCTTGGGGTTTCAGAGAAGAAGATTTTTAAAGATTTTCCCTATATAAGCCTATGTAAAACCAAAGGGCCCCGGGGCAGGGACATATATGGCCTCAGCACTATAATTTGAATAATCTTGTTAGGGGTCCTTTAGATGAAGCTTCATACCAAATATAAAAGACCTAGGCCTTGTGGTTTCAGAGAAGAAGATTTTTAAAGATTTTCCCTATATAAGTCTACGTAAAACCAAAGGGCCCCGGGACGGGGGCATTTTTGGCCCAAGGGCTATAATTTGAACAATCTTGGTAGAGGTCCATTAGATGAAGCTTCATTCTAAATATCAAAGTCCTAAGCCTTGCGGTTTCAGAGAAGAAGATTTTTAAAGATTCTGTCTATATAAAACCAAAGGGCCCCGGGGCGGGGGCATTTTGGGCCCCAGCACTATAATTTGAACAATCTTGGTAGGGGTCCACTAGATGAAGCTTCATACCAAATATCAAAGACCTGGGCCTTGTGGTTTCAGAGAAGAAGATTTTTAAAGATTTTCCCTATATAAGCCAATGTAAAACCAAAGGGCCCCGTGGCGGGGGCATTTTTTGTCCCAGCACTATAATTTGAACAATCTTGGTAGGGGTCCAATAGATGAAGCTTCATACCAAATATCAAAGTCCTGGGCCTTGTGGTTCCAGAGAAGAAGATTTTTAAAGATTTTCCCTATATAAGCCTATGTAAAACCAAAGGGCCCCGGGGCGGGGGGCATTTTTTGCCCCAGCACTATAATTTGAACAATCTTGGAAGGGGTCCACTAGATGAAGCTTCATACCAAATATCAAAGACCTGGGCCTTGTGGTTCCAGAGAAGAAGATTTTTAAAGATTTTCCCTATATAAGCCAATGTAAAACCAAAGGGCCCCGTGGCGGGGGCATTTTTTGTCCCAGCACTATAATTTGAACAATCTTGGTAGGGGTCCAATAGATGAAGCTTCATACCAAATATCAAAGTCCTGGGCCTTGTGGTTTCAGAGAAGAAGATTTTTAAAGATTTTCCCTATATAAGCCTATGTAAAATCAAAGGGCCTCGGGGCGGGGGCATTTTTCGCCCCAGCACTATAATTTGAACAATCTTGGTAGGGGTCCACTAGATGAAGCTTCATACCAAATATCAAAGACCTGGGCCTTGTGGTTTCAGAGAAGAAGATTTTTAAAGATTTTCCCTATATAAGCCAATGTAAAACCAAAGGCCCCGTGGCGGGGGCATTTTTTGTCCCAGCATTATAATTTGAACAATCTTGGTAGGGGTCCACTAGATGAAGCTTCATACCAAATATCAAAGACCTGGGCCTTGTGGTTTCAGAGAAGAAGATTTTTTAAGTTTTTGGCGAAAAAAATCTATTTTTGGCTCCTGTGACCTAGATGTGCAACGGACCGGAACCATTTGAACAACTTTGAAAGGGGACCACCTAAGGAATATTCCTGTGAAGTTTGGTCAAAATCCGATCAGTGGTTTAGGAGGAGATGTCGTTTAAAGAAATTGTTTACGCACGCACGCATGCACGGACGCACGGACACACGGACGCACGCACGACGGACAAAAAGTGATCCCAAAAGCTCACCTCGTCACTACGTGACGGTGAGCTAACAAGAGGGCCATGATGGCCCTGGATCGCTCACCTGATCCATAGTGTAACAAGTGGGCCCCAGAGAGGGCCATTATTTGCCCCAGGGCTTTAATGTGCATAATGTTGAGGGAGGTCTTAAAGGTGAAGCTTCATACCAAACATCAACAAAGGCTATAATTTGAACAATCTTGGCAAAGGTCCACTAGATGAAGCTACACATCAAATATATAAGACCTGGGCCTTGCGGTTTGAGAGAATAAGATATTCCCTACATAAGCCTATGCAAAACCAAATGGCCCCGGGGCTATATAAATCTATGTAAAACCAAAGGGACCCGGGGTGGGGGCATTTGTGGCCCCAGGGCTATAATTTGAACAATCTTGGTAGAGGTCCATTAGATGAAGCTTCATACCAAATTTCAAAGTCCTGGGCCTTGTGGTTTCAGAGAAGAAGATTTTTAAAGATTATCCCTATATAAGCCTATGAAAAACCAAAGGGCCCCGGGGCGGGGCCACTTTTGGCCCCAGCACTATAATTTGAATCATCTTGGTAGGGGTCCTTTAGAAGAAGCTTCATACCAAATATAAAAGACCTAGGACTTGTGGTTTCAGAGAAGAAGATTTTTAAAGATTTTCCCTATATAAGTCTAAGTAAAACCAAAAGGCCCCGGAGCAGGGGCATTTTTGGCATAAGGGCTATAATTTGATAATTTGAACAATCTTGGTAGGGGTCCACTAGATGAAGCCTCATACCAAATATCAAAGTCCTGGGCCTTGTGGTTTCAGAGAAGAAGATTTTTAAAGATTTTCCCTATATAATTCTATGTAAAACCAAAGGGCCCCGGGGCGGGGGCATTTTTGGCCTCAGCACTATAATTTGAATAATCTTGTTGGGGGTCCTTTAGATGAAGCTTCATACTAAATATAAAAGACCTAGGCCTTGTGGTTTCAGAGAAGAAGATTTTTAAAGATTTTCCCTATATAAGTCTATGTTAAACCAAAGGACCCCGGGGCGGGGGCATTTTTGGCCCAAGGGCTATAATTTGAACAATCTTGGTAGAGGTCCATTACATGAAGCTTCATTCTAAATATCAAAGTCCTGGGCCTTGCGGTTTCAGAAAAGAAGATTTTTAAAGATTTTTCCTATATAAGCCTATGTAAAACCAAACTGCCCCGGGACGGTGGCATTTTTTGCCCCAGCACTATAATTTGAACAATCTTGGTAGGGGTCCACTAGATGAAGCTTTATACCAAATATCAAAGTCCTGGGCCTTGTGGTTTCAGAGAAGAAGATTTTTAAAGATTTTCCCTATATAAGCCTATGTAAAACCAAAGGGCCCCGGGCAGGGGCATTTTTGGCCCCAGCACTGTAATTTGAACAATCTTGGTAGGGGTCAACTAGATGAAGCTTCATACCAAATATCAAAGACCTGGGCCTTGTGGTTTCAGAGAAGAAGATTTTCTCTATATAAGCCAATGTAAAACCAAAGGGCCCCGGGGCGGGGGGCATTTTTGGCCCCAGCACTATAATTTGAACAATCTTGGTAGGGGTCCACTAGATGAAGCTTCATACCAAATATCAAAGACCTGGGCCTTGTGGTTTCAGAGAAGAAGATTTTTAAAGATTTTCCCTATATAAGCCAATGTAAAACCAAAGGGCCCAGTGGCGGGGGCATTTTTTGTCTCAGCACTATAATTTGAACAATCTTGGTAGGGGTGCACTAAATGAAGCTTCATACCAAATATCAAAGTCCTGGGCCTTGTGATTTCAGAGAAGAAGATTTTTAAAGATTTTTCCTATATAAGCATATGTAAAACCAAAGGGCCCCGGGGCGGGGGCATTTTTGGCCCCAGCACTATAATTTGAACAATCTTGGTAGGGGTCCACTAGATGAAGCTTCATACCAAATATCAAAGACCTGGGCCTTGTGGTTTCAGAGAAGAAGATTTTTAAAGATTTTCCCTATATAAGCCAATGTAAAACCAAAGGGCCCCGTGGCGGGGGCATATTTTGTCCCAGCACTATAATTTGAACAATCTTGGTAGGGGTCCACTAGATGAAGCTTCATACCAAATATCAATGTCCTGGGCCTTGTGGTTTCAGAGAAGAAGATTTTTAAAGATTTTCCCTATATAAGCCCATGTAAAACCAAAGGGCCCAGGGGCGGGGGCATTTTTGGCCCCAGCACTATAATTTGAACAATCTTGGTAGGGGTCCACTAGATGAAGCTTCATACCAAATATCAAAGACCTGGGCCTTGTGGTTTCATAGAAGAAGATTTTTTAAGTTTTTGGTGAAAAAAATCTATTTTTGACTCCTGTGACCTAGATGTGCAACGGACCGGAACCATTTGAACAACTTTGAAAGGGGACCACCTAAGGATCATTCCTGTGAAGTTTGGTCAAAATCCGATCAGTGGTTTAGGAGGAGATGTCGTTTAAAGAAATTGTTTACGCACGGACGCACTGACGCATGCACGACGGACGACGGACAAAAAGTGATCCCAAAAGCTCACCTCGTCACTACGTGACGGTGAGCTAACAAGAGGACCATGATGGCCCTGGATCGCTCACCTGATCCATAGAGTAACAAGTGGGCCCCGGGGAGGGCCATTATTGACCCCAGGGTTATCATGTGCATAATGTTGAGGGAGGTCTAAAAAGGTGAAGCTTCATACCAAATATCAACAAAAGACTATAATTTGAACAATGTTGGCAAAGGTCCACTAGATGAAGCTACACAACAAATATCAAAGACCTGGGCCTTGTTGTTTCAGAGAAGAAGATTTTCAAAGATTATCTCTATTATAAGTCTATGTAAAACCAAAGGGCCCTGGGGCGGGGGCATTGTGGCCCCAGGGCTATAATTTGAACAATCTTGGTAGAGGTCCACTAGCTGAAGCTTCATACCAAATGTCAAAGACCTAGGCCTTGTGGTTTCAGAGTAGAAGATTTTTCAAGATTTTCCCTATATAAGTCTGAAAAACCAAAGGGCCCAGGAGCGGGGGCAATTTTGGCCTCAGGGCTATAATTTGAACAATCTTGATAGAGGTCCACAAGATGAAACTTCATACCAAATATCAAAGACCTGGGCCTTGCAATTTCAGAAAAGATGATTTTTAAAGATTTTCCCTATATAAGCCTATGTAAAACCAAAGGGCCAGGTGCGGGGGCATTTTTGGCCCCAGCACTATAATTTGAACAGTCTTGGTAGGGGTCCACTAGATGAAGCTTCATACCAAATAGCAAAGACCTGGGCCCTGCAGTTTCAGAGAAGAAGATTTTTTAAAGATTTTCCCAAAATAAGCCCATGTAAAACCAAAGGGCCCTGGGGCGGGGGCATTTTTGGCCCCAGCACTATAATTTGAACAATCTTGGTAGGGGTCCACTAGATGAAGCTTCATACCAAATATCAAAGACCTGGGCCTTGCAGTTTCATAGAAGAAGATTTTTAAAGGTTTTCCCTATATAAGCCTATGTAAAACCAAAGGGCCCAGGGGCGGGGGTATTTTTGGCCCCAGCACTATAATTTGAACAATCTTGGTAGGGGGCCATAAGATGAAGATTCATACCAAATATCAAAGACCTGGGCCTTGCAGTTTCAGAGAAGAAGATTTTTAAAGATTTTCCCTATATAAGCCTATGTTAAACCAAAGGGCCCCGGGGCGGGGGCATTTTTGGCCCCAGCACTATAATTTGAACAATCTTGGTAGGGGTCCACTAGATGAAGCTTCATACCAAATATCAAAGACCTGGGCCTTGCAGTTTCAGAGAAGAAGATTTTTAAAGATTTTCCCTATATAAGCCAATGTAAAACCAAAGGGCCCTGGGGCGGGGGCATCTTTGGCCCCAGCACTATAATTTGAACAATCTTGGTAGGGGTCCACCAGATAAAGATTCATACCAAATATCAAAGACCTGGGCCTTGCAGTTTCAGAGAAGAAGATTTTTAAAGATTTTCCCTATATAAGCCCATGTAAAACCAAAGGGCCCCGGGGCGGAGGCATTTTTGGCCCCAGCACTATAATTTGAACAATCTTGGTAGGGGTCCACTAGATGAAGCTTCATACCAAATATCAAAGACCTGGGCCTTGCAGTTTCAGAGAAGAAGATTTTTAAAGATTTTCCCTATATAAGCCCATGTAAAACCAAAGGGCTCCGGGGCGGGGGCATTTTTGGCCCCAGCACTATAATTTGAACAATCTTGGTAGGGGTCCACTAGATAAAGCTTCATACCAAATATCAAAGACCTGGGCCTTGCAGTTTCAGAGAAGAAGATTTTTTAAGTTTTCGGTGAAAAAAATCTATTTTTGGCTCCTGTGACCCATATGTGCAACGGACCAGAACCATTTGAACAACTTTGAAAGGGAACCACCTAAGGATCATTCCTGTGAAGTTTGGTCAAAATCCGCTCAGTGGTTTAGGAGGAGATGTCGTTTGAAGAAAAAGTTTACGGACGTACGCACGGACGCACGCACGCACGGTCGCACGACGGACAAAAAGTGATCCCAAAAGCTCACCTCGTCACTACGTGACGGTGAGCTAACAAGAGGGCCATGATGGCCCTGGATCGCTCACCTGATCCATAGAGTAACAAGTGGGCCCCGGGGAGGGCCATTATTGACCGCAGGGCTATAATGTGCATAATGTTGAGGGATGTCTAAAAAGGTGAAGGTTCATACCAAATATCAACAAAGGCTATAATTTGAACAATCTTGGCAAAGGTCCACAAGATGAAGCTACACACCAAATATCAAAGACCTGGGCCTTGCGGTTTCAGAGAAGAAATTTTTTTTAAAGATATTCCCTATATAAGCATATGTAAAATCAAATGGCCCTGGGGCGGGGGCATTTTTGGCCTCAGGGATATAATTTAAATGATCTTGATAGAGGTCCACTAGATAAAGCTTCACAGCAAATATCCAAGACCTGGGCCTTGCTGTTTCAGAGAAGAAGATATTTCAAAGATTATCTCTATATAAGATATATATAAATATACATATACAGTGCAACCTGTATTTAGCAAGCACCTCAGGGATTATGAAAATGTGCTTGCTTAAGACAGGTGCTTGCTTAACACAGGTGCATTTTAATGCATTTGCCTTTTTTGGGAACTAAATGCCCGCTTGCTTAAGACAGGTTGCTTGCTTAATAGAGGTGGCCACTAAGACAGGTTTGACTGTATATGTAAAACCAAAGGGCCCCGGGGCAGGGACATTTGTGGCCCGAGGGCTATAATTTGAACAATCTTGGTAGGTCCTCTATATGAAGCTCCATACCAAATATCAAAGACATGGGCCTTGCAGTTTCAGAGAAGAAGATTTTTAAATATTCCCCTATGTAAGTCTATGTAAAACAAAAGTGTTTCAGGGCGGGGGCATTTTTGAACAATCTTGATAGAGGTCCACTAGACGAAATTTCACACCAAATATCAAATACCTTACGACTTGTGGTTTCACAGAAGATTTTTAAGGATTTTCCCTATATAAGTCTATGTAAAACCAAAGGGCCTCGAGGCGGGGGCATTTTTGGTTTCAGGGCTATAATTTGAACAATCTTCGTAGAGGTCCACTAGATGAAATTTCACACCAAATATCAAAGACCTAGGCCTTGTGGTTTCAGAGAAGAAGATTTTTCAAGATTTTCCTTATAGAAGTCTATGTAAAACCAAAGGGCCCCAGAGCGGGGGCATTTTTGGCCTCAGGGCTATAATTTGAACAATCTTGGTAGGGGTCCACAAGATGAAGCGTAATACCAAATATCAAAGACCTGGGCCTTGCAGTTTCAGAGAAGAAGATTTTTAAAGATTTTCCCTATATAAGCCCATGTAAAACCAAAGGGTCCCGGGGCGGGGGCAATTTTGGCCCTAGCACTATAATTTGAACAATCTTGGTAGGGGTCCACTAGATGAAGCTTAATTCCGAATAGCAAAAACCTGCACCTTGCGGTTTAAGAGAAGAAGATTTTTAAAGATTTTCCCTATATAAGCCTATGTAAAACCAAAGGGCCCTATGGTGGGGGCATTTTTGGCCCCAGCACTATAATTCGAACAATCTTGGTAGGGGTCCAATAGATGAAGCTTCATACCAAATATCGAAGACCTGGGCCTTGCGGTTTCAGGGAAGAAGATTTTTAAACATTTTCCCTATATAAGTCTATGTAAAACCAAAGGGCCCTGGGGCGGGGGCATTTTTGGACCCAGCACTATAATTTGAACAATCTTGGTAGGGGTCCACTAGATGAAGCTTCATACCAAATATCAAAGACCTGGGCCTTGGGGTTTCAGAGAAGAAGATTTTTAAAGATTTTCCCTATATAAGCCTATGTAAAACCAAAGGGCCCCGGGGCGGGGGCATTTTTGGCCCCAGCTCTATAATTTGAACACTCTTGGTAGGGGTCCACTAGATGAAGCTTCGTACCAAATATCAAAGACCTGGGCCTTATGGTTTCAGAGAAGAAGATTTTTTTAAGTTTTCATTTAAAAAATCTATTTTTGGCCCCTGTGATTTTGATGTGCAGCAGACCAGAACCATTTGAACAACTTTGAAAGGGGTCCACCTAAGGATCATTCCTGGAAGTTTGGTCAAAATCCGATCAGTGGTTTGGAGGAGATGTTATTTGAAGAAATTGTTTACGCACGGATGACAGACAAAAAGTGATCGTAATATAAAACACAAGAGGGCCATGATGGCCCTGGATCGCTCACCTGATCCATAGAGTAACAAGTGGGCCCTGCGGAGGGCCATTATTAACCCCAGGGCTATAATGTGCATAATGTTGAGAGAGGTCTAAAAAGGTGAAGTTTCATACCAAATATCAACAAAGGCTATAATTTTAACAATCTTGGCAAAGGTCCACTAGATGAAGCTACAAACCAAATATCAAAGACCTGGGCTTTGCGGTTTCAGAGAAGAAGATTTTTTTTAAAGGTCCACTAGATGAAGCTCCATACCAAATATCAAAGACATGGGCCTTGCAGTTTCGGAGAAGAAGATTTTTAAAGATTTCCCTATATAAGTCTATGTAAAACCAAAGGGTCTCGGGGCGGGGGCATATTTGGCCCCAGGGCTATAATTTGAACAATCTTGATAGAGGTGCACCAGATAAAATTTCACACCAAATATCAAAGACCTAGGCCTTGTGGTTTCAGAAGAAGATTTTTCAAGATATTCCCTAAATAAGTCTATGTTAAACAAAAGGGCCCTGGAGCGGGGGCATTTTTTTTGCCCCAGGGCTATAATTTGAACAATCTTGGTAGAGGTCCACTAGATGAAGCTTCATACCAAATATCAAAGACCTAGGTCTTGCGGTTTCAGAGAAGAAGATTTTTCAAGATTTTCCCAATATAAAGCCTATGTAAAACCAAAGGGCCCCGGGGCGGGGGCATTTTTGGCCCCAGCACTAAAATTTGAACAATCTTGGTAGGGGTCCACTAGATGAAGCTTCATACCAAATAGCAAAGACCTGGGCCTTGCGGTTTCAGAGAAGAAGATTTTTAAAGATTTTCCCTATATAAGCCCATGTAAAACCAAAGGGCCCCGGGGCGGGGGCATTTTTTGCCCCAGCACTATAATTTGAACAATCTTGGTAGGGGTCCACTAGATGAAGTTTCATACCAAATAGCAAAGACCTGGGCCTTGCGGTTTCAGAGAAGAAGATTTTTAAATATTTTCCCTTTATAAGCCCATGTAAAACCAAAGGGCCCCGGGGCGGGGGAATTTTTGGCCCCAGCACTATAATTTGAACAATCTTTGTAGGGGTCCACTAGATGAAGCTTCATACCAAATATCAAAGACCTGGGCCTTATGGTTTCAGAGAAGAAGATTTTTAAAGATTTTCCCTATATAAGCCATGTAAAACCAAATGGCCCCGGGGCGGGGGCATTTTTGGTGCCAGCATTATAATTTGAACAATCTTGGTAGGGGTCCACTAGATGAAGCTTCATACCAAATAGCAAAGACCTGGGCCTTGCGGTTTCAGAGAAGAAGATTTTTAAAGATTTTCCCTATATAAGCCCATGTAAAACCAAAGGGCCCCGGGGCGGGGGCATTTTTGGCCCCAGCACTATAATTTGAACAATCTTGGTAGGGGTCCACTAGATAAAGCTTCATACCAAATATCAAAGACCTGGGCCTTGTGGTTTCAGAGAAGAAGATTTTTTAAGTTTTCGGTGAAAAAAATCTATTTTTGGCTCCTGTGACCTAGATGTGCAACGGACCGGAACCATTTGAACAACTTTGAAAGGGGACCACCTAAGGATCATTCCTGTGAAGTTTGGTCAAAATCCGATCAGTGGTTTAGGAGGAGATGTCGTTTGAAGAAATTGTTTACGCACGCACGCACGGACGCACGACGGACGACGGACAAAAAGTGATCCCAAAAGCTCACCTCGTCACTACGTGACGGTGAGCTAAAAATGAAAAAAATAGGCCTGACACCCCTTATATGGCAAATGGACTTGTCCAACATATCTACCAGTATACAGTGGGTTAAAACAGAAAACATACCATTCTACTCACATAAGTTATTTTACAATCAGAGCATTTAATAGGTCTCATGATATGAAAGCAGTCTCTTCATTTTTTGAACAGCCCTTATACAGTGTGCATGCTTCAGTTTTATATCCTCAAAGGAGAATCAGGGGCATAGCTAGAAGAAAATCACTTGTACACAAACCAAAGAAAATACTAAAAATAGTAACTCCATTTACCAAATGGGGACCTCTCTTATAGGAAAGAATTTGCTCCCTGGATAACTCACTCTCGATGGTATAGTTTGGAAAGATGTGCTCATTGGCAAATAAATTTTTAAAATGCGTAAAGAAATCCTCAGTCGGTAAGTTAGACTAGGCTTAATTTTTGCCTCTAATTTTTCCTTATTTCAGCCCAAAACTTCCGAGGTGCAGCCCTAGCGAATTCTTGTAATGTGTCCTTTTGTTTTTGTTTGAAATCGCAGCAGGCCTTTCGTTTAGCCCTGCAGTATACCTGGCATTTAAGAATAATGGTATTTCGATTATCTAGTGATTTTGACCTTTGTGGCTTTCAATTCTCGTCGGGCAGCCTCGCATTCATGTGTAAACCACAGGCTTTTAAACTTACGCTCGGACTTACTACGATTTGTTTGTGTTGACTTACCGAATACACTAACTGATGAATCGTACATTGTATATACAAAAAGTGTCTACCGCACTGGTAATGTCAAAATTTGTTTGAACAACCTCATTGACGACACCGTTAAGAAAACTAACTTTTGATTTACTTTTGTCATTGTTCCATACTATACTGTTAATTACGTGGGCTTCATTCTGTAATTCTAGTTTTTTGTTTCCCGTTTTGAGATTAAGTTGTAATGGCACATGTGCAGAGCACAATGAAGTCGCTAACCAGGGGGAAAAGGCTTTGGGAAAGTAGGACATAATTGATCAGGCTCTGTCCATTGAAAGACATAAAGGTGTACTGACCTACACCTCTATCATCACCTGCACTGCAATTTACAATATTTAAGTCGGACCCTAGACAAATATCTATTAACTTCATACCCGAGGCATTACACATATCATCCATCGAGGATCTTTCTGATATTAAAACGAGCTCATCTTCAAGGTCACCATGGTCGATCCTGTCACTGTATTTTCAAAATTTCGACTATCGAAATGATATCCGATGTGTGCCCGCATCTCGCGTTTAAGTCGCCGAAAATTGAAATTTTACCGAACTTACTGTATTTTCTAATACTTGACTCTAATATCTCGAAATAATCGATATCTTGCATCTTAAAATATTTTGAATCCCTCAGGGGTATGTACGCAAAACAGATACATATATCTTCATTGAGGTGAAAATAGCATTTACAAAGTTTGATCCAGATAAACCCCGACAAGATATGACTTGCTGAAACAGAAAATTATGCACAAACTTCAAATTGCAGAAATCTCCATCTGTTGAGCTCCGCTCAGATAACTTAGGGGTATGAAACCTATTTTGAGAAATTGGTGGGGTGGAGTTTCTCCACCACAAGATTCTTACTGAAACTGTTGTTCAAAAATCAAAACTAAAAAAGAAGCAAACAAGAGGGCCCAATAGCCCTATATCGCTCACCTGTGTACCAGAAAATCATTAGTGTAGGAGACCACTTGACATTGCTACATACTAAATATCTAAGCTCAGGCAAAGCGGTGTCCATGCTTATAAACCCTACTGGTTTCATTGGGCCACAGGGCTTGAGATGTAATTTCATCTCAATGTCTGGTAAAAGTCCCACAAAATTGGAAGAGACATCTCCAAAATGACCTATACAGTGTTGACGGGGATGTAAAACCACAAATCAAACAAAATCTGTGCCTTATGGTTTTGGAGAAAAATGATATTTTTAAGTTTTTTCCAGTATTAGTCCATAGGAGCTAATGAGCCCTGGGGCTTGACCAATTTTGACCCAAAGGGCATGGTTGGCAGGATTTATGTAGGCGACCATTTTGTGTTGCTATATACTAAATATCTAAGGTCTGTACTTCATGGTTTCAAAGAAGATGTTTGAAGCTTTTTCCATTATAAGTTTGTTGGAGTTTAGGGGCCACAGGATTTGGACCCCAGGGGCATGATTGGCAGGATTCGTGTAAGCGACCACTAGACATTGCTTCATGCTAAATACCTAAGCTCTGGGACTTATGGTTTCAGAGAAGAAGATTTTTGAAGATTTTTTCCCCATTTGAAGTTTTTTTTTCATTATAAGGGCCCTGTGGTTTCAGAGAAGAAGATTTTTGAAGTTTCTCCAATTGTAAGTCTATGGAAGCTAAAGAGCCCTTAGTGGGGGCAATTTGGATCCCAGGGGCATAACTGGCAGGATTTATGTAGGTGGCCACTTGATGTTGCTACATACTAAAAATCTAAGCTCTGGGCCTTATGGTTTCATAGGAGAAGATTTTTTAAGTTTTTTTCCATTATAAGTCTATTGGAGGTGATGAGCTGGGGCGAGGCCAATTTTGACCCCAGGGGCAGGGTTAGCAGGATTTATGGAGCTGGCTATATTATGTTGCTAGATACTAAATATCTAAGTTCTGTGCGTCACAGTTTCTGAGAAGAACATTTTTGAAGCTTTTTTCCATTATGAGTCTATGGGAGCTAAGGGGCCCCGGAACGTGGCCCATTTGGACCCCAGGGGCATGATTAGCAGGAAATATGAAGGTGACCACTTGCCGGTGCTACATTCTATATATCTAAGCTCTGGGCGCTGTGGTTTCAGAGAAGAAGATTTTTTAAGTTTTTTTTCCATTATGAGTCTATGGGAGCTAAGGGGGTCCCAGGGTGTGGTCCATTTGGACCCCAGGGGCATGATTGGCAGGAATTATGTAGGTGACCACTTGTCATTGCTACATGCTAAATATCTAAGCTCTGGGCCCTGTGCTTTCAGAGAAGAAGATTTTTGAAGCTTTTTTCCATTATGAGTCTATGGGAGCTAAGGGGCCCTGGGGCGTGGCCCATTTGGACCCCACGGTCATGATTGGCAGGATTTATGTAGGTGACCACTTGCCATTGCTACATGCTAAATATCTAAGCTCTGGGCCCTGTGGTTTCAGAGAGGAAGGTTTTTTAAGCTTTTTTTCCATTATGAGTCTATAGGAGCTAAGGGGCCCAATGCACGTGGCCCTTTTGGATCCCAGGGGCATGATTGGCAGGAATTATGTAGGTGACCACTGGCCATTACTACATGCTAAATATCTAAGCTCTGGACCCCGTGGTTTCAGAGAAGAAGATTTTTGAAGCTTTTTTTCCATTATGAGTCTATGGGAGCTAAGGGGCCCCGGGGTGTGGCCAATTTGGGCACGAGGAGCATGATTGGCAGGAATTATGTAGGTGACCACTTGCCATTGCTACATGCTAAATATCTAAGCTCTGGGCCATGTGCTTTCAGAGAAGAAGATTTTTGAAGGTTTTTTCCATTATGAGTCTATGGGAGCTAAGGGGCCCTGGGGCGTGGCCCATTTGGACCCCACGGTCATGATTGGCAGGATTTATGTAGGTGACCACTTGCCATTGCTACATGCTAAATATCTAAGCTCTGGGCCCTGTGGTTTCAGAGAAGAAGGTTTTTTAAGCTTTTTTTCCATTATGAGTCTATAGGAGCTAAGGGGCCCAATGCACGTGGCCCTTTTGGATCCCAGGGGCATGATTGGCAGGAATTATGTAGGTGACCACTGGCCATTATTACATGCTAAATATCTAAGCTCTGGACCCTGTGGTTTCAGAGAAGAAGATTTTTGAAGCTTTTTTTCCATACTGAGTCTATGGGAGCTAAGGGGCCCCGGGGTGTGGCCAATTTGGGCACGAGGAGCATGATTGGCAGGAATTATGTAGGTGACCACTTGCCGTTGCTACATGCCAAATATCTCAGCTCTGGGCCCTGTGGTTTCAGAGAAGAAGATTTTTGAAACTTTTTTCCATTATGAGTCTATAGGAGCTAAAGGGCCCTGGGGCGTGGCCCGTTTGGACCCCAGGGGCATGATTGGCAGGAATTATGTAGGTGACCACTTGCCATTGCTACATGCTAAATATCTAAGCTCTGGGCCCTGTGGTTTCCGAGAAGAAGATTTTTGAAGCTTTTTGTTCCATTATGAGTCTATGGGAGCGAAGGGGCCCCGGTGCATGGCCAATTTGGACCCCAGGGGCATGATTGGCAGGAATTATGTAGGTGACCACTGGCCATTGCTGCATGCTAAATATCTAAGCTCTGGACCCTGTGGTTTCAGAGATGAAGATTTTTGAAGCTTTTTTTCCATTATGAGTCTATGGGAGCTAAGGGGCCCCGGGGTGTGGCCAATTTGGGCCCCAGGGGCATGATTGGCAGGAATTATGTAGGTGACCACTTGCCATTGCTACATGCTAAATATCTAAGCTCTGGGCCCTGTGGTTTCTGAGAAGAAGATTTTTGAAGCTTTTTGTTCAATTACGAGTCTATGGGAGCGAAGGGGCCCCGGGCGTGGCCAATTTGGACCCCAGGAGCATGATTAGCAGGAATTATGTAGGTGACCACTGGCCGTTTATACATACTAAATATCTAAGCTCTGGGCCCTGTGGTTTCAGAGAAGAAGATATTTTAATATTTTCCCCTTGTAAGTCTATGGGAGCTATATGTTGCCATGGCAACCACAATTCCAATCTGATCAGCCCAAAAACCTTATGCAGCCTTTCCCCCTACCTGATGATGCTTCTCATGAAATTTGATCAAGATTGACCATGGGGTATTAGAGATATACTTATTTGAAATTGTTTACGGACGCACGCATGCACGCGCGACGGACAAAAAGTGATCACAAAAGCTCACCTCGTCACTATGTGACAGGTGAGCTAAAAAAGGTTTAAAAAAATTGACTTTAGTTGTGATAAGCTTTCCATTCTTGTATGTGTATACATTCCCTTCAAATAATCTACTATAACTTACATGAACTCTGTGAGTATCTGTGACATTTTCAAACATGTCTGACAGGTAGATAGGAATTATCACTCTATGCCAATAAATAAAACTACAGTCACATGCCTGGTGCACTCTGTAAAAATCAAAACATTATGTATTTACCATGAAATTTGGACAACACCATTAATTGTTCATGGTGACGTGGGCCTCTGTGGCCAAGTGTTGAATCACACTGACTTTTGATCATTAGGTCTCTCACCACTGTGGTTCAAGGCTTGTTCTTGTCACATGTGAGAACAAAAGGTCAGGTGTTTTTTATCCTGTTACTCCAGTTTTCACCCACCTTTGATTAAAGATCTGCTCAAAATAAGTGAAATAATCTTGAAAGGACCGTAAAACCACAACAAGATGTTTGCTCAGTGGCTACCAGTTTACACCCTAATCAGACTGAAAGAGTAGTCTGATCAGGGTCTAAACTGTTTCAGGAGCAGTATGATCAGGGTCTACACTGTCTGCTTAGGATAGAAAACTAAACGAGTCAGGGCACAGCATTGCTTACAATTTACATCTGCTCCCAGCAAAGACTAAGATCAGCCTATGCATCCACACAGTCTGATCAGTGTCTTAGTGTCTTCGTTATGCACTCTAAGGATAGCTAAGGGCCCAATGCTCCTTCATGTAGTAAGAGAAGACTCTGGTCAGACTATATGGATGTGTGGGCTGATATGATTCTTGCTGGGTTCACATGTAAATTGTAGGAATTGCTGTGCCCCGGCTCAGATCATACTAGTTCACATACGAAAAATAGCTACAATAATACCTGTGCAAACAGCAAAGACTCAGATCAGCCTGCATATCCCCCAGCATGGCATTTTTATTTATCTTTCTTTGGGTAGTTTGGAGGCTGTTGAAGACTCATGATTGGTGAAGACTCAGAACAGATTGTGCAGATGCTGATCTGAGTCTTACCGATATTTTTTTTTTATTATTTCTGCTCAAAGACAGGTTGTGGGAACTCATTAGAACCGCCTCAATGAAGCAGTTCTAACGAGCACCCACAACCAATATTTGGAGTAAAAATAAGAAAATTATCACACATTTTCATCAGAAAATTAGCCATTTTGGGAATGTGAAAAAATGCAGTATGTCGCATGGGTGTGTTAATGTATTGTCTCTCTTTGAAAAGCTTGAAGGCTGCTGAAGACTCACTCAATCAGGGAAGACTCAGAACAGACTGTGTGGATATGAATCATCTCTAGTCACACAAGTGTTACTGTAGGTTTTGTCATGTTCTGCACATGTTTTGTTTGATTTGTGGTTTCACATTCCCTTCAACACTATATAGGTCATTTTGGAGACACTGCTTCTTATTTTATCGGACTTTTACCTGAAATTATGATTAAATTACATCTAAAGCCCTGCCGCCGTATGAAACCAATACAGTTTATATGCATGGACGTTCTGACTAGCACCACTTTGCCTGGGTTGGCTTAGACCCTCTTGGCCATTCAGCGGTGCTCATGTGAGGTTGATTTTAGCCCTGTGTGGAAGCACCATGCAGTCTAATCTATTTCTCCAAGCCCTGATGAGTAGGGACCAGATACCACATATGTATAAGTATGATGGGGTAAAGATGAGGTCACACACTAAAGATTCAAATCAGATTGTGCATAAAATGAGTCCTACTATGAGAACTTTTTTCCTTCAGGGTTTTGATCAAGCTAAATCACTAACTTACCTGTTCCTCTGTCGAAATGATACATTATTATAACAGTCCAACCAAGGACAAACAAAATCATATGCATTTTCTTCCTTGAGAAATCCACTGGGCATTTGCCTTTGTATGAGGTTTTATGAAATGATAATTGGGTGTATAACAACATGTCAACTCTGTTTGTGGGTTACATTACGATAACACATCTGTGTGACATAGTGCATTTTTTCACATCTCAAAATTGCTACTTTTCTGGTGAAATTCCGTTTTCTTTCTTTCTTTCTACTAATACTGCGATCGGTCACATTCGACCATTACTCGCAGGTGTATATTACATACACTCCAGTTTTGCAGGATGTAAACCTATACAGTAATCATGTAATTATGGTAGGGTTCTTTAACCTGCACAGGGCATGGTTCTCCCTGCACAGGGGGCCTCCAGTTAACGTCCCAATCCGAAGTACGGTGCACTTTATGACATTCATCCCTGCAAATGATGCCAATGGAGTGTGTTCGGACACCCAAATTTTATCGCCCCTACCGGGTAAACTCGGGACCTCTAGTATCAGAGGCAAGTGCACTTAGCACTTATTATATTTCTTATTTATATCGAAAACATAGGTTGTGGGTGCTCGTTAGAACCGTCTCAATGAGTACCCAAAACCTATGTCTTAGAGCAGAAATACGAAAAATAATGTATACCCCCGTAAATCCCAGTTTTATGTATATAAAGTGGGTTTTAGTGGGGTGTTCATTTCATAGACTTGTTAACGTGATGATATGCATAAGATTGGTGCCAAGGCAGTATGTTAAACAGTAAATGGCTGATTACAGCCAATGATAACAGACTGCACATCATGGCCTGGAAGCGAAATTTACGGAAGGTAAAAATGTAGCTGAAATAACGTTCCTTTCACTCACCTCTCCCTCAAGTCACAGATGGCATCCAGTTTTCTAATGTTGTCATGCAAAATCTGCAACTCATCATCCTTGAAGGTTTTCTGTAAGATATAATAAAACATCAAAATTACAGACAAAGCTCAAGATATGTATGTTTGTTTGTTTGTATTGGAGTTTAACAGCCCAGTCAACACTATTTAGGTCATTTTTGAGCTGGTCCATTTACCTATCCACACTTTTCCTGGGCAGGCTTATACATAAGCGGTAAACCAGTACAGGAAACATTCTTTCGCCAGAAACTGACAACTGCCCTTCTTGAATCAGCGGAAGGGAGAGAATGGCCGTAGAAAAGATTTCAAGATCAATCTCTACGAAAGAATGTTGCAGACCCTGGTAGGTATTGAAGCCGTGTCCTCCTGATCACCAGTCAGATGCGCATCCGACTGAGCTACCGAGGTCTACAGATATGGATGAGTAAGGAGGATGATTTGGGATATTTTTTTCTGATTTATCCATAAAAGCATATGTTGTGGGTACTCATGAGAATCGTCTCAACGAGACGATTCTCACAAGTACCCACAACATATTTCTAAAAAGAAATAAAAAAATTTAAATCTTTGGACCTATGCCAAATACAGGTGGGGTAATAAGGATAATTTTGGCATAGTTTTTTTTTTATTCTTGATATAAAAATGGTATGGATACTTGTTAGTATGGCCTTTATGAGTCAATTCTATCAAGTACCCACAAAATATGTTTCTAACAAGAATTCTAACACAGCACGCCTATATAGGCAATGGAAAACAACTGTGTTTTATTCTATAACAAATCACGGCAAGGAGGAGCGTGACGAATGACGTCATTAAAAACTGCAAAGATATGATGTCACTAGTCAATTTCCTTGACTTTGGACGGTGTAACGTCATTTTCTCGCATCAAAAACATTAGAAAAGGATATAAATGCATGTGTTTCAGTCGATAATTTTAGCGGAATTTCTTCTAACAATGGTGAAGAGCTGTGAGAAAAGTTGTTTTGAAGGAAACAACAGCATTATTGCCGAGTTTCAGCGTGTTACAATCGAAATAGATCAGCTCTAGCTAGTGATTTGTTAGGTAATAAATCACAGTTTGTCGGTCAGTTGTAAGTAGACAAATCACGCGCGCTACGCGCTCGTGATTTGTCTTCTTTACAACTGGCCTCCAAACTGTGATTTATTACTCAACAAATCACAGCTAGAGCTGATCTATTTCTTAAATAAGATAATTCTCTTTGGACCTATGAAATAAAGAAATTTAACTCTTCGGACCCATGCCACATACAGGAGGGATAAGGGTAATGTTGGGATATTGTTTTCTTATTTTCAATTTAAACATGTTGTGAGTAATAAGGATAATGATGGGATATTTTTTCTGGGTACTTGTTAGAATGACCTTGATGAGGCAATTCTATCAAGTACCCCAAACTTATTTTTCTATAAAAGCATAAGTTGTGGGCACTTGTTAGAACTGCCTCATTGGCCCTTGGCCCTGATTTTGGTATACACAGTACATCAGCCCACTATCCATATGTGTGCCAGGCCATTCCAGTTCTTGAGAAAAGTGCAAATTGTAAAGCCTTTTAAGTTATAGGCTCTTGGTCTTGATTGTGGTATACACAATACATCACTCCACTGTCAATGTAAGTACTAAGTTTCAACTTTACAGCTTACATAGTTCCTGTTAAAAAAATTTCTCATTCATTACGCAAACACACCAATAAAATACATTGCCACCTTTATCGCCGAAAAAAATGAAAATTTAAGATGAAAAATTGTGATATTTTTCTTATTTCTGCTCAAAATATAGATTGTAGGCACTCGTTAGAACCGCCTCGATGAGGCGGTTCTAACGAGTACCCACAATCTATATTTTAGAGCAGAAAAAAGAAAAATAAGGTATACCCCCTGGAAACCCCAGTTTTACTATATAAAAGTGGGGTTCAAGGGGGTCAAAATTATATTGGCGTGTTTTCGTGATGATTGCTAAATTGCAAAACCTGTCAAGGAATGTAATTCTCAGAGTTATGGGCCCTTGACCCTAAATCTAGTATACACGTTACATCAACCCACTGCCCATGCGTGTACTAAATTTCAACTTTGTAACATAAACAGTTGTACAGAAAAGTATGACACAATTTTTTCTCAGAAAAATTTTCATTAATGGTAAATTGTAAAACCTGTAACAGGATGTAACTCCAAGAGTTATGGATCCTTGGCTCTGTTTCTGGTATACACAACACATTAACCCACTGCCCATGTGTGTACCAAATTTCAACTTTGTAACCTTAACAGTTGTTGAAACAGTGTGATGAAAATTTTACCTGATGAGGCCAGACAGAATAATGAAATGAAGGAAGGAATGACAAAAGGTCGAAGCAAATATGGTATACCCTACTTTTTCAATGGAGGTTAAATATCTCTCTCTCTCTCTCTCTCTCTCTCTCTCTCTCTCTCTCTCTTTCAGGAGTACAAACATCAACCTACCATCTTAGTTCCAACAGCCAAGGCCAGCTTTGCCACAAGTCTTCTCTCTTTTGTACATGATCCAGCTAATGCAGTTTCTGCTAATACAAGGGCAGACAACACATCCAATCTCCTCTCACTGTAGCGTTTGTCAGAGATAATACGTTTCTAAACAGAAACAAAATACTTCCAAAATAAACATTTCTATCACATCACGAAAACAGGCCTATATAATTTTGACCCCCTTAAACTCCACTTTTATGTGGTAAAACTGGGGTTTACTGGGGTATACGTTATAATTCTTATTTCTGCTCAGAAACATAGATTGTGGTTACTCGTTAGAGCTGCCTCGCCAAGGCGGTTCTAATGGGTGCCTGCAATTTATGTTTTGAGCAGAATTATGACAAATATCAGAATCTTTTTATCAGAAAATGTTCAAAAAAAACTTTCAATATACAGTAGAACTTCGATGGCTCGAACACCGATGGCTCGTTTACCATGGCTGAGTCAAACCTGTTCTTGAGTCCCTAGGGAATTTCTGTTTATAAGAAATAGGGAGGGTAAAAAATAGGATAATATCGTCTTTTATCTTGCAAATGTGTGCTGTGTGTACTCATTAGAATCGCCTTGATGAGGCGATTCTAATGAATACACACAGCAAGCATTTTTCATTATAGAACACCGAAAAAGATGTCCTAAAGTATGTTGTTATGCCTCCTGGCAGTAACCCTCAGTGGCTCGAACTACCCCTGTCTCGAACAGATTTTCATGGTCCCAAAGGTGTTCGAGCCATTGAAGTTCGACTGTAATTAAATAGGCATGCATTCATAATGAATAGATCTATCATTTATTTATTTATCTATTTATTTTGTTTGTTTTTAAGTTTAATGGCCCAGTCAACAACATTTAGGTCATGTCAAGCGGGTCAGTTTAACAGAACCTCACTTTTCCTGGGCAGGCTTAAGGCGTTAAGGGAATGTGTGGCAGCCATAAAATGTCTCCCTGCCCTTCAACATAGTGTGGATTATATTTTGTAGCCATTTGGGATCATCGATTTAACTTAGGAATTCAGGTAATATTTGAGGGAGTCCACAAGTTTTTTTCTGGGCCAGACTAGCTAGTTTCAGCCAATTAGGCCTCCTCACGGAGGAGGCCTAATTGGCTGAAACTAGCTAGTCTGGCCCAGAAAAAACTTGCAGACTCCATAATTATCAGTTCCATGCTGTAGTTATTGCTTCTAAAGGATTATCCCCTTTTTCAGAACATTTATCTTCAACCCAGCTGGTGTTAAGGGAATGTGGGGCAGCCAAAAAAACTCTCCCACTACTTCATCATGGGTTATATTTTCTAGCCCTTGGGGTAATCGATTTAACTGTGGAATTCAGGTAATATTTGAGGGTCACAGATGAGGCCTAATTGGCCGAAAATAGCGATTTTAGTTGCAATTTGACATACAGTCAAACCTGTCTTAGTGGCCACCTCTATTAAGCAAGCAACCTGTCTTAAGCAAGCAGACATTCAGTTCCCGAAAAAGGAAAATGCATTAAAATTCACCTGTGTTAAGCAAGCACCTGCCTTAAGCAAGCACTTTTTGAATATCCCAGAAGTGCTTGCTTAATACAGGTTGGACTGTATATATGTCGTAGTCCAAATAGGAATTTAGCCAGATCCTGAATCTGGCTAGGCCAAATAGGAATTCTTATTTGGCCTAGGCAGATTCCGGATCAGGCTAAAATAAAATTTAGTTTAGCCAGATTCCGGATCTGGCTAAACTCTGTTTAGTCCAAATAAGAATTCCTATTTGGCTAGGCAGATTCTGGATCTGGCTAAGCTTGTCAGACCAAATAGGAATCTTGATTTAATGCTAACAGACTTTCATTGAATATTTATCAATATCAATGTGTGTGTGTGTGTGAATTCGGGTTTAACGTCGCTTTCAACAATTTTTCAGTCATATCACGACGGTGTCTGGTTGCGACAGGGAGCTCAATGCTCACGTTTATAGTGCTGCCTCACTGAAGTATCATGTCCCAGACACATTACATGATACCACATCCAGTCACATTATCCTGATACTGGATCGACCAGTCCTAGCTCTACCCCGTAAATCTGAGTGCCAAACGAGGAGCAGCTAGTACCATTTTTAACGACTTTGGTATGTCGCGGCCCGGGATCGAACCCGAGACCTTCCCTCATCAATATCAAGCCAGATCGGGAATCGGCCTAGCCAAATAGGAATTCTTATTTGGACTAAACAGAGTTTAGCCAGATCCAGAATCTGGCTAAACTAAATACTATTTTAGCCAGATCCGGAATCTGCCTAGGCCAAATAAGAATTCCTATTTGGTCTAGCCAGATTCCGGATCTGGCTAAATTTCAATTTGAACTACGACATATACAAGCCTGAAATGATAAAAAAATTGGATTTCTGGGCCAAGTGGTTCAAAGCCTTATTAGGTTAACAAACATATTGATACCAGTGGTTAAAACTTTAGCTTTAACTATTCTAGCAGGTACATTTGTTTGTTTGTATTGGAGTTTAATGGCCCAGTACAATACTATTTAGGTCATTTTTGAGCCACACTTTTCCTGGGCAGGCTTATACGAAAGCGGTTAACCAGTACACTGCACTTCTTTCGCCAGAAACTGACAACTGCCCTTTTTGAATCAGCGAAAGGGAAAGAATGACCGTAGAAAAGATTTCATGGTCAATCTCCACAAAAGAATGTTGCTGACCCCCGCAGGTATCAAATCTGTGTCCTGATCACCAGTCAGATGCGCATCCGACTGAGCTACCAAGGCCGGCTCTAGCAGGTACAGAATCTAACACTGATATTTCTGATAAAATGCTGAGCAGAATTGTTTTGCCAACAAATTACCATACTGAATACTTGAGGTTTAAATATACTTATATAATGTTAATTGATGACTTCAATTTGTTACCGTACCTTGGGCCCTGATTTTCTACAAACAGTAAAATTCCTATATTAAGACCACCTTTGGAGTGGTTCAAAAGTGGTCTTTAAGACCACTTTTGAACCATTCCAAAGGTGGTCCTTCACTAGAGGACACTTGCTGTAGAAAATGTTAAGAACGAACAACTGATACCCTATAAATATGCTTTTAGAAACAGAAGTAGTCCCAATTTTAGCTGGTCATAATAGCGGAATATTACTGTTTGTTTGAATTGACGTTTAACATCCCTGTCAACATTATTTAGGTCATTTTGGAGACATTGCTCCTAATTTTGTGGGACTTTTACCTGACATTGAGATGAAATGACTTCTCAAGCCCTGCCGCCCATTGATGGTCTGACACATCACTTTGCCTGAGCAGGCTTAGTCCTTCTACGTGGTTTATCAGCACTCATGTGTGGTCAGTTTCAGCTCTGCCTGGAAGCACCATGCAGCCCAATCTATTCCTCCGAGCCCGGATGGGCAGGGGCAAAGGAATTTTAATGTACTAAGGACAAATTCTTCAAGTTTTGGCCAAACTGGTTGCTCACCTTGGCATTAGCAATGGAGTTGATAATCTGGAAGCTTATTCTCTGCATGATGTGATGAACGTACTGTGAAATCAACATTGTCTTCCTGTGGAAAGTGTGTTCTACTGCCTACAAACAGCAAAATTAATGTTTTAAACCTTATCCTGCTGTTCACGCCAACCCATACCGTTGCAACAATGTAGATCCAGATCAGATGCCTTCTGAGAAAGCCTTTCTACTCTGTTTTAACACTTATCCTGCTGTTCATGACAACCCCTACCTTTACAAACAGTGTAGTTCCAGATCAGTTGCCTTCTGAGGAAGCCTTTCTACACCTTATCCTGCTGTTCATGACAACCCCAACCTTTACAAACAGTGTAGTTCCAGATTAGATGGCTTCTGAGGAAGCCTTTCTACTCTGTTTTAACACTTATCCTACTGTTCATGACAACCCCAACCTTTACAAACAGTGTAGTTCCAGATCAGATGCCTTCTGAGAAAGCCTTTCTACTCTGTTTTAACACTTATCCTGCTGTTCATGACAACCCCAACCTTTACAAACAGTGTAGTTCCAGATCAGTTGCCTTCTGAGAAAGCCTTTCTACTCTGTTTTAACTCTTATCCTGCTGTTCATGATAACCCTTAACTTTGCAAACAGTGTAGATCCAGATCAGATGCCTTCTGAGGAAGCCTTTCTACTCTGTTTTAACGCTTATCCTGCTGTTCACGACAACCCCTAACTTTGCAAACAGTGTAGATCCAGATCAGTTCCCTTCTGAGAAAGTCTTTCTACACTGTTTTAACCCTTGTCCTGCTGTTCATGACAACCCCTACCTTTGCAAACAGTGTAGATCGAGATCAGTTGCCTTCTGAGAAAGCCTTTCTACACTGTTTAACCCTTATCCTGCTGTTCACAACAACCTCCACCTTTGCAAACAGAGTAGATCCTGATCAGATGGCTTCTGAAGAAGCCTTTCTACACTGCTTTAACACTTATCCTGCTGTTCATGACAACCCCTAACTTTGCAAACAGTGCAGATCCAGATCAGATGGCTTTTTCATACACTGTTAATCATTCAGTTTGTGAATTTGATTGATTGATTGTTTTCCATTCAACAACAGGTCAACCCTTGTGGGTCATTTTGTGTTGTCTCCCAGAGAAATGGAGAAAAAGAGAAACAAGAGAGATAGTATATAAGATGAAAGTGAAGAGGAAAATGAATATAAGTGTAAAAACAGAAAAAAAAAAATAACATTCCACCCTCTACCCTAATTACTTGCTGCAAGGACAGCAGGTCTTGTCCAACTGTAAGCCAATATCAGTTGGACGCCCTAGTGATGCAAGATACACATCAACTTTGCCTCACCCAACCACCCCACTTGTGAATTTGAACAAAAACATTACATTACCGGTATGTAATCTGACTGGCTGATAGTCAGAAATGGATGTCACACAAAATTCATTATTCAGCAGGATAAGGGTTAAGGTCTATCAATATACAGTCGAACTTCAATGGCTCGAACACCTTTGGGACCTCGAAAATCTGTTCAAGACATGGGCAGTTCGAGTAACCGATGGTTACTGCCAATAGGCATAACGAGATACTTTTAGACATCTTTTCGGTGTTATTTTCGGTGTTATATAATGAAGATGTACGCTGTGTGTACTCATTAGAATCGCCTCAATGAGGTGATTCTAATGAGTACACACAGCATACATTTGCAAGATAAAAGACTAAAATCTCCTCAATTATCCCCCACTATTTCTGATATGGAGGATTTCCCTAGGGACTCGAAAACGGGTTCGACTCAGCCATGGTAAACGAGCTATCGGTGTTCGAGCCATCGAAGTTCTACTGTACCTTCAGAGAATCAACATCACAATAACACACTCTTGCATTTTTCACATCTCCAAAATGGCTATTTTTCTGAAGAACATCCATTATATTTTTAGCTTATTTATATTGCAAACATAGGTTATGGCTGCTCATGACTTTTTCGTATCTCAAAAATGGTTGGTTTTTTCTGATGAAAATTTGTGAGATTTTTCTTATTTATATTCCTAACATAGGGAGTTCGTTCTCGTTAGAACCGCCTCACCGCCTCATTGAGGCGGTTCTAATGAGTACCCACAACCATTGTCGTTTGAACCACTATTCTATTGAGTACCCACAACCTATGTTTGAACCACTATTCTATTGAGTACCCACAACCTATGTCGTTAGAAACACCATTCTAATGAGTACCCACAGCACATCATTTTTACAATAATGCATCCATGTGACATAGGACAACTTTTCAAATCTCAAAAACGGTTATTTTTCTGAAAATTTGTGATAGTTTTCAAAACATAGCTTGTGGGTTCTCATTATAACTCCCTCAATAAGGCGGTTCTCATGAGCGCCCACAACCTATGTTGTTAAAACCGCCATTCTAATGAGTACCACAACCCTATGTTCTGGAGCAGAAGTCTCATTATTACAATAAAGCATCCATGTTACATAGTGAAACTTCAAATCTCAAAACCCATTATTTTTCTGATGAAAATTTGTGATATTTTTCTTATTTATACTCAAAATATAGCTTGTGGGTTCTCGTTAGAGCTAGGTAGTTCTAATGAGCACCCACAACCTATATCTTGGAGCAGATTCTCATTACGAAGGCATTCGTGTGACATAGGGCAACTTTTCATATCTCAAAAACGATTATTTTTCTGATGTCTATTGAAAATTTGTGATATTTTTCTCATTTATACTCAAAATATAGCTTGTGGGTTCTCGTTAGAACCGTGGTTCTAATGAGCAACCACAACCTATGTCTTGGAGCAGAATCTCATTATGATAAAGCATCCGTGTGACATAGGGCAACTTTTCACATCTCAGAAAAGATTATTTTTCTGATGAAAATGTATGATATCATTTCTATTGATATTCTAAACATAGGTTTGGGTGCTTTTTAGAATCGCCTCAATGAGGCAGTTCTAATGAGCAACCACAACCTATGTCTTGGAGCAGATTCTCATTATGATAATGCATCTGTGTGACATAGAGCAACTTTTCATGTCTCAATAACGATTACTTTTCTGATGAAAATGTGGTATGTTCTCTTTTGTTTGTTTGATTTGATGTTTAATGGCCCCATCAACACTGTAAAGGCCATTTTGGAAAAGTTGCTTCCAATTTTGTGGGATTTTTACCTGACAATGAGATGAAATGACATCTCAAGCCCTGTCGCCCAATGAAACCAACAAGGTTTATAAGCATGGATGGGCCGACTCGCACCACTAAGCCTGGGCAGGATTAGATCCTCTAAGCTGTTTACCAGTACTCGTGTGCCGGTTGATTTCAGCTCTGCGTGGAAGCAACATGCAGCCCATATATTTCTTCAAGCCCAGATGGGAGGGGGCTGGATATGTTTTCTTATCTTTACTCTAAACATAGGTTGTGGATGCTCGTTAGAACCACCTCATTGAGGTGGTTCTAACGAGTACCCACAACCTATGTATTGTAGCAGAAATCAGGAAAATAATGTATGACCCTGTAAACCTGTTTTCACTTTATAAGGTGGGGTTTACAGGGTTGTTCATTACATGAACTTGTTAACCTGGAGCCAGTTGTTCATTAGCTAACAAATCATTAAAAATTTGATCATTCAATTTGGCAAAAATAGTCATATTTTTGCTGAAAAAATGTGGGCATCTTCTGCTCACATTTTTTTCAGCAAAAATAACAAAATTTTAGATATTGTACTTGCAAGAACAGTTAACAATTTTACCAGTAACGAGCTCGTTAAGCTAACGATGCTTTGAACAACTGGCCTTAGGTGAACTATAATGTTGTTGATCTAAATCTCACCTTTAACAGCTCTATAAGTTTACACAGGGATAACACTGCAGTCTTTGTCATTGGTTTCTGTAAGGCGACATGAAGATTCATCACCGTTCTCACTAAATGCTGGATATTCTGAGCATATAACAATCCCTGAAAAAAAAAATACAAATGTGTTGTAAAGAATTTTTAGAATTTTGATAATTAACCTGACTGACTGACTGTTGTTTTTAAGGTAACCGGGTGCCAAGGACACATAGGGGCTACCCCAATAATTAACCCTTGTCGTGCTGAATATTCATTTAAGCCACACCCATTTCTGTCTATCAACCAATCAAATTACTTGATGTAATTTATTGCTACAAATTCATAAACTGAATGCCAAACAGTGTACCCATTTCTGTCTATCAACCAATCAAATTACTTGATGTAATACATTGCTACAAATTCATAAACTGAATGCCAAACAGTGAAGATCCTGATCAGATGGCTTCTTCAGAAGCCATCTGATCTGGATCTACACTGTTTGCAAAGATAGGGATTGTCGTTAACACAGGCCTCATACTGACCAAGCTTTTCCATGCTTGAAAGACCCGATTTCGCAGCCTCAACCATCATCCTGCTGAACATGACAACCACTACCTTTACAAACAGTGTAGTTCCAGATCAGATGGCTTCTGAAGAAGCCCTCTGATCAGGATCTACACTGTTTGTAATGCAGTTTGTGAATTGAACATATACATTACATCAAGTAATTTGATTGGTGAATAGTCTGAAATGGGTGTAGCTAAATAATTTTATTCAATGGATAAGCCTTAAACAGTCATTTTAAACAGAATATAGGAGGAAAAATCAAAATCTAAAAAGCCTGAAATCAAGAAAAAAAATTAAGCTCTTAAAGCCTGAAATCCTGCGTATGCCTGAAAAATATGAGGCCTGTTAACAGCAAGATAAGGGTTAAAAGAGGACCCTCGTTGTAAGGACAGAATCCCTGTTAGGAGCATGATAGGTAATAAAGGGCCTTTTCCCCTTCATAACTTCAAGAAACCAATGTTACAGATATTTGTTAGAATCGCCTCTCGGTCAGGCGATTCTAACAAATATCTGTAACATTTGTTTCTTGGAGTATTAGATTACTACAAGAATCCTTCATGACTTTGTATTCGATATGGGCGTTTCCAATCCCAGGAAAGCCCACACCGATTGGAACCAAGGATAAGCCTCGAGCCAAAAATTTATTCCATTAACCCTTGTCCTGCTGAGCCCGGATATACCTTATCTTTCAAACAATGTAGATCCAGATCAGATGGCTTCTGAAGAAGCCATCTGATCAGGATCTACATTGTTTTTCATGCAGATTGTGAATTTGTTGCAGTATTTTGCATTAAGTAATCTGATTGGTTGATAAATGGTAGTGGGTGTGGCAGATTAAAATATTCAGCAGGACAAGGGTTAAAATGGTCACTATTACGAGTTTTGTCATTAAAACAAATGTCGGTATAAAGAGGGTTGACTATATTATATTTCTATAAATATTACTGCTGTCTAGTACCAGTTTTCTAACACAAAAATACAAGATCCCCTTTCAGGATAGTGTGTGTGTGTGTGAATTCGTGTTTAACGTAGCTTTTAACCATTTTTCAGTCATATCACGACGGTGTCTGGTTGCGACAGGGAGCTCAATGCTCACTTTTGTAGTGCTGCCTCACTGAAGTATCATGTCCCAGACACATTACATTATACCACACCCAGTCACATTATCCTGACACTGGGTCGACCAGTCCTAGCTCTACCCCGTAAATCTGAGTGCCAAGCGAGGAGCAGCTGGTACCATTCTTAACAACTTTGGTATGTCGCGGCCCGGGATCGAACCCGTGACCTCCCGTTCCCCGGAGCGGACACTCTACCAACTGAGCTATTGGGGCTGGTCCCTTGCAGGATAGTTACTAGCCTTTTGTGACATTGTGTTACCATTGTGGTACCCTTTTTGTACCAAATGGAATCTTCCTCCTTATATATAGCAGGAGTCCATTTCAAAATGTAGGGGTGTCAGGTGGTGTTTTCATCAAAATGTATTTGGAAAACAACTGAACTTTTAGCAAACAGTGGAGGCCCTGATCAGACGCCGCATTCTGCGGCGTCTGATCTGGGCCTGCACTGTTTGCCACAGTACCCGTTTACGGGTTTCCAGTCTGAAATGGGTTAAAATCGAAAACTACCCGAGCTCTGAACAATTGTTGCATTATCAAAAAGAAGCCATGTGTAGTAGAATCAGGTGTGTATACATAATAATGTTACTTCCATGTCATACATTATGTCAAACTTTCCTGCTTATTTATATTGGCAAATATTACTTTATTGGTAGAAACGAAAGTAAATAATACACCTATTATAGCCTTTCAAAACGCAGTGAGACGTGAATGCACTTTTAATTTTGGACTAGTCCGCATTTTAGGTAAATTGCCTTCAGTTGGGATTTTATAGTGGGCGATATAGTTTTACTGAGGATCGCACTGCATCATATTAACCACTTGGCCACGAATTCTACGTAATTGCATTATCAAAAAACTTATTTATAGTTTTAAGATCCTGTGAAAAAAGAAATCCGAAACTTGCTTCCCCTAAAACATGGAATAGTCTAAGCACACTTGAACGCTGAACTCTCAAAGGTCGTTGATAAACTATACCACAGTATTAATTTGATTTACTGCACAGCATCATCTCGGGGATGTTGCCAGATCTTAGGCATCACACTCACTCCATGTCTCATTTGACACTTTGATCTGGAAACATCCAACTGACATGATACAATGTGGCAGATCAAGTGTGTGTGTGATTATAAGAATCTTATATGGGTGTGAGGGGTGGATGGAAAAATCCATCCTGAGGGTCACTGTCCGGCATCACGAGGCTTGCCGAGTGATGCCGGACAGTGATCCCAAAGGACGGATTTTTCTATCCACCCCTCACAATCATATTGGATTCTTTTTCTTGCATACCTTCCATTTCTTAGCGCGGATTTTTAATGCTGCAGTCACTTCGGTTAACAACGTCCGCCATATTGTGTTGACACTGCAGGAATGTTTAGTGACATTGCTGTGACGTCAACCTTAACTACAACGCATACAAGGTCGTAATCAACCAGTGCATTTATCAAACACGCGATTATATTCGATTTGGGGTTGGAACACCAGGGTCAGAACATAAATTTCTATCCAAGGGTAAAATCACGGATTTCCTTGTCTGGTGTGCAAGAATGGGTTTTACGTCCCAGCAACAACTAAGTGTGTGTGTGATTGGGTTTTATGTCCCAGCAACAACTAGGGTCATATGGAGATGCCACCTCGGTTTGAAGACTCATCTGAAAGTCTGGGGAAGCCTGGAATTTAACCCACAACCCCTGGTTTATGAGGTGAGTAGCTTACCCACTACACCTTCTGTGAAAGATCAAGCAACTATTACACAGTGTCTTTCTCTAGGGGTAATAGATACAGCATATATGAGCCAGTGCATGACAAAACCCTACAATAAGACATGTGCGCCCAATGAAGACTCAGATCAGCCTGTACATATGCGCAGGCTGATCAGAGTCTTTGTTGTGTTGTGTTGTGGATAACTAAGGGCCCAATGCTACTTCATGCAGCAAGAAAAGTCTCTGGTTAGACTATATGGATGTGCAGGCTGATCTGAGTCTTCGATGGGCGCATATTGTAGGTTTTGTCCTGCGCTGGCTCATATATTTTCAGTCATAGTTTACAGGGGAGATAACTTCTGTGACTTCATGTTGGCTTAAGTCCCTCAGGAAAAAAAGTCTACACTTAAAGGAGAGAATTTGCTCCTCAATTCTCTCCTTCATGAATAGACATCTATTAATAAGGTTCACAAAGAATGAAAAGGATGTCTTCCCTGAAGTTTTCGTCATTCCCTTAAAGAGTTGAATAAATATGTCCACAACCTCTGTGAGGAACACCCACAACCATTGTGCAGTATGACCACAACAGTTGTTAGGTATGTTCACAACCATTGTCTGATATATCCATAGCCTTTGTGAGGTTTGTCAACAACTATTGTGTGATATGTCCACAGCCATTGTGAGGTTTGTCCACAACCATTGTGTTATATGTCCATAGCCATTGTGAGGTTTGTCCACAACTATTGTGTGATATGTCCACAGCCAGTGGGGTTTGTCCACAATCATTGTGTGATATGCCCAGTCATTATGAGGTATGTCCACAGCCATTGTGTGATATGCCCAGAGTCATGTAAGTCCATAAACATTGTAGGGTAAGTCCATAATCATTATGAGATTAGTCCATAACCATTGTTAGATATGTCCACAACCATCTAGAGATACTGACCTCAACAATTGTGAGATATGTTCACAACCTTTGTTTGATATGTCCAGAACCATTCTGGGATGTCCACAATGTCAGATATGATCACAACCATTGTGAGGTACATCCATAACCATTGTGAGATATGTCCACAACTATTGTGTGATATGTCCAAATCCAATGTGAGATATGATCACAACCATTGTTACTTATGTTCAAAACAACTGTGAGGTATTTCCTTTACAATTGTGAGGTACGTCTACAACCATTGTGAGATATGTTTGCTACCATTGTGAGATATGTTCACAACAATTGTGAATATGTCTACAAACAGTTTGAGATATGCCCTCAACCATCACAAGGTTATGTCCACAACCATATATTCTGAACCATTGTGATGTATGTCTATAACTACTGTGAGATATGTTCTGAACCATTGTGAGATATGTCTATGACCATGAGATATGTTCACACCATTGTGAGATTATAAGAATCTGATATGGGGTTCTGTTGTAGATGAGCGTTTCCAACCCGAGGGATGACCTTGCTGAGCGGAACCGAGGCTACGCCGAGGTTCCGCTCAGCACGGTCATTCCGAGGGTTGGAAACGCCCATCTACAACAGAACCCCATATTGGATTCTTTTTCTTGCACAAAACCTCCGGTTAGTTTTGAAAGCTCGCACATGTATATTGTTTACAAAATAAAAGTAGTGCGGAAGTAGTTCCGGCAGTTGAATAGAATTGAAGCGCATTTATGTTAGTTGCCTGGGTCGGAACACCAGGGTCAGAACATAAATTTCTATCCCAGGGTAAAATCACGGATTTCCTTGTCTGGTGTGCAAGAAATGATCACTCTCTGATATGTTCACCAGAAACTGACAATAACTGCCCTTCTTGAATCAGTGAAAGATAGAGAATGACTGTAGAAAATATTGCATGATCAACCGCCATGAAAGAACATTATAGAGCCTGGTCGGTATTAAACCAGTGGCCTCCTGATGACCAGCTGTATGTACATCAAGCTGAGCCACAAAGGCTGGCTCAGAGCAGACTGAGAATGTGTCAAGAATATTGCATGTCACTTTGAAGATCATTTTATAATAGTGCAATGCACCATTTTGGTTTAATTTCTGAGAGTAGGTTTTTAATTCAGTGGCTTTCATTGCTGACATGGCCATACTGGAATGGCAAATATTGCAATGGCAATAATGTGATGTTCATATATGTCTCATTAAATGCAGTAATGTCAACCTCAGTGATGGTGTATGTGAAGTCTTATAGAAGCCTCGGTGGTGTAGTGAATGAACTACTCGCCTCGCAAACCAGGATTGATTTCCAGCTTCTCCAGACTCTCGGATGAGTCTATTAACTGAGGTCCCATCTCAATATGACCTTAGTTGTTGGTGGGAGGTAAAACTCAAACACACACACATACATTATGATGTACTATTGAATCAGTGCACATCACAAACATGAGAATTCTCAATTTTTTTCCTATCCATGGGTACGATATCCAATGGGTGGAATAAGAATTTCTATCCCCGGGTAAAACCCAGGATTTCTTTTCCTGGAGTGCAAGAATATAAGAATCTTATATTGGTGTGAGGGGTGGAGTGAAAAATCCGTCCCGAGGGACACTGTCTGGCATCACCAGGCTTGCCAAGTGATGCCGGACAGTGATCCCGAGGGACAGAATTTTCTATCCACCCCTCACACCCATATTGGATTCTTTTTCTTGCATACCTTCCATTTCTATTGTGATTATATTCGATTTAGTGTCGGAACACGTGGGTCAGAACATAAATTTCTATCCCAGGGTAAAAACTCGGATTTCCTTGTCTGGTGTGCAAGAAAAGAATTTCTATCCCCGGGTAAAACCCAGGATTTCTTTTCCTGAAGTTCAAGAATAATCTGTCACAAACCTGAAAAGATGAGTTCTCACCTGTATAAAACCAAGGGCTCTACCATTAAGATCTTCCATGAGTGTCTTTCCCTTTGCAAGATTGGATTCCATCTCCACCATCCAGGCTGATACAGTTGCATGGAATGCTTGTACATCTCTGTAGAAATTAAAGATATAGGTAATTTAAGTTAAAATGGACATTTTTATTAAACCAAATTTGTACCAGAAATCCCAAAATGGGTAACTGGCAAACAGTGCAGGCCCAGATAAGAATGCGACATCTGATCTGGGCCTACATGATTTGCAAAATGTTCCAGCCACTTTCCAAATAAACTTTGAAGAAAACACAACCTGACATCCCCTTGATTTTGAAATAGACTTGTGTTTCTTTCCCTTTGGTGTCTCTGATGGGAGGTGTGAGTTAATTGTGTCGATTCCTGATGATTGCCTTCATTTCTATAGTGCTGTATATATAATGGAGCGTGATAGCTCAGTGGTTAGTGCACTTGCCTCTGATGCTAGAGGTCCTGGGTTCGATCCCCGGCAGCGGTGATAAAATTTCGGTGTCCGAACACGCTCCATTAGCATCATTTGCAGAGATGAATGTCATAAAGTGCACCGTCCTTTGGATCGGGAGGTTAAATGGAGGCCCCCTGTGCAGGGAGAACCATCCCATGTGCAGGTTAAAGATCCCTACCGTAATTACATGATTACTGTGTAGGCTTTCATCCTGCAAACCTGGAGTGTATGTAAAGTACACCTGCGGTGATGGATGGTAGGGTAGGGAAGGGTAGGGTAGGGTAGGGTAGGGTAGGGGTAGGGGTAGGGTAGGGTAGGGTCGGGTAGATAGATAGATAGATAGATAGATAGATAGATAGATAGATAGATAGATAGATAGATAGATAGATAGATAGATAGATAGATAGATAGATAGATAGATAGATAGACAGACAAGATTAGATTAGATTAGATTAGATAGATAGATAGATAGATAGATAGATAGATAGATAGATAGATAGATAGATAGATAGATAGATAGATAGATAGATAGATAGATAGATAGATAGATAGATAGACAAACAGACAGGCAAACAGACAGACAGACAGACAGACAGACAGACAGACAGACAGACAGACAGATAGATAGATAGATAGATAGATAGATAGATAGATAGATAGATAGAAGGTTGAAGGTTCCATTCAGTACAAAATCGGTTAACAGAATTTGATACATCAGCCATATTTATTTGTCTGTTTTTAACAAGGGAGACAACTTTTGCTTTTCTATGTACTGATTCCCTTCAATCTGTGCCCACTTTTGAAACAAGAGGGCCATGATGGCCCTGAATCGCTCACCTGAATCCAAGATGTTACAAAGCTTATGGAAATGAAAGATTCGCTGCTTTAAGGAGATGTGAACCAAAGACTTTTATCTTTGGAGGCTATTTTTCATTGTAGTTGAATTTGAAGGTTTTTCTATTTTTAGCTCTGGCTTCCATTTTGTTTAACAGAGCGGAACAGTTTAGGCAATTTTGAAAGAGGGTCACTCAAGGAACATTCCTGGGAAATTATTTTCAAATCAGGCCATTTGCCTAGGAGGAAATGTCATTTAAAGGTTTTTCTATTTTTAGCTCTGGTGGCCATTTTGTTTAACGGAGTGGAACGGTTTAGGCAATTTTGAAAGAGGGTCACTCAAGGAACTTTCCTGTGAAATTATTTTCAAATCGGGCCATTTGCCTAGGAGGAGATGTCATTGAAAGGTTTTTCTATTTTTAGCTCTGGCCGCCATTTTGTTTAACGAAGCAGAATGATTTAGGCAATTTTGAAAGAGGGTCACTCTAGGAACATTCCTATGAAATTCTTTTCAAACCGGGCCATTTGCCTAAACTCCGTTCAGAAAATCTGAATCATCTTTTTTTTCATTTCTTCCTTTTAATACTCATTTAAGCCCATACATCACTATTGGAAAGTTTTAGACCTGACTCTCCGCTGACTTCTCCAGCAAGTTGTATGCCTCTGCGACAGTCAGGAAAGGCTGAAATTATTTGGAGAAAATTGCAAAACAAAGAAATGAGACCACAGACTAAGTCCATTTGATGATGATTGTCAGGTAAAGTAATAAATATTCAAATCCATGTGATGCACTTTATAAATAGATATGCTATTACGACACACATTACATTCGAATGGCTAGATAGAAGCTCACTAGGAATGGGGAGCCACTAGCGTGATGTGCTGTCAACAGTGGTCAAAATGAATTATACCAATATCAGATGTGGTGTCACAGCTAATGATTTTCCATGAAGTGATCGTGCAACTAAAATATAGACGCCCTTGTAATTTACAAGAGCAGTGACCTCTTCTATATATGGTTTAAAATGGTGTGTCGAACCTGTCAGAATGTCTTAGTCTGTGAACGAAAATTTAGATTTTGCAATTTTCTCCAAATAATCACAGCCTTTCCTGGCTGTCGCAGAGGAATACGACTTGTTGGAGAAATCGGCGGAGGGTGAGGTCTAAAACTTTTCCATAGTGATGTATGGGCTAAAATGAGTATTAAAAGGAAGAAACGAAAAAACCGATGATTCAGATTTTCTGAACAGAGTTTAGGAGATGTCATTTAAAGGTATTTCTATTTTTAGCTCTGATGGCCATTTTGTTTAATGGAGCGGAACGATTTAGGCAATTTTGAAAGAGGGTCACTCAAGGAACATTCCTGTGATATTATTTTCAAATCGGGCCATCTGCCTAGGAGATGTCATTTAAAGGTTTTTCTATTTTATTTAATTTTGAAAGAGGGTCATCCAAGGAACATTCCTGTGAGATTATATCAAAGTCCATTCACTGGTTTAGGAGGAGATGTCGTTTGAAGAAAAAGTTTATGCATGCACAGACGCACGCACAATGGACCAGGGACAAAAAGTGATCCCAAAAGCTCACCTCGGAGCTAGAAATAAATTAGGTTTGCTCCTCAGAATTTAATTTACTCATTCTCTACTGACTACATACAGTAAAATTCCTATACCAAGACAACATGTGTTAAGGTCCAGAAGTGTCTTATTAACCCTTATCTTGCTGAATATTCATTTAAGCCACACCCATTTCTGTCTATCAACCAATCAAATTACTTGATGTAATTTATTGCTACAAATTCATAAAATGAATGCAGAACAGTGTAGATCCAGATCAGATGGCTTCTTCAGAAGCCATCTGATCTGGATCTACACCGTTTGGAAAGATAGGGGTTGTCGTGAACAGCAAGATAAGGGTTAATAGGCTGATCATAATGATGATATAAAATTTTCAGTTAGCCCTGGCAAATATGATTTTGGTTTTGAGATTATTTCACTTATTTCGAGCCAATCATTAATTAGAAGTGGTAGAAAACTGGGGAACCCGAAGAAAAACCACCATACCTTCAATTGCAGAACTTGGCATCTCACGTGATCTGAGCGAGGCCTGAACTACAGAGGTGAGAGTTCTGATTACGAATCAGGGCTCTTATGCACTAGGTCACGGAGGCCTGTGGGGTCCCTAACAGTGGAGTACTCCTAATATTGAGTGGTCTTAACAGTGGAATTTTATAATATGTAATAAAATAGAATGTAAAAATATAAGGCATGCTATTCAATTCTGAATAAAAGAGATCCTCTAAATACAAAAAAATGATTTTGTCAGGTTATGACGGCATGTTTCCACATACAGCTGCCAGAAATATCAGAAAATAAGTCTGTATGAAAATAACAAGTCTGTATTTTATTATATGGTGTATTACTACCATACTAATGTGCATTATTACATGCTTTATTATTACCATATTAATGTACATACTTCAGTACTACATGTTCCATATATTATTTTCTTGCACACCAGACAAGGAAATCCGTGATTTTACCCTGGGATAGAAGTTTATGTTCTGACCCTGGTGTTCCGACCCCAAATCAAATATAATCGCGTGTTTGATAAATGCACTGGTTGATTACAACCTCATGTGCAGCAGCATCATGCGTGATGTCACTAAACATTCCTGTTGTGTCATCACAAAATGGCGGACGTCGGTAACCGAAGTGACAGCAGCATTAAAAATTCGCAATAGAAATGGAAGGTATGCAAGAAAAAGAATCCAATATGGGTGTGAGGGGTGGATAGAAAAATCCGTCCCTCGGGATCACTGTCTGGTATCACTGGGCAAGCCTCCTGATGCCGGACAGTGTCCCTGGGGACAGATTTTTCAATCCACCCCTCACACCAATATAAGATTCTTATAGTCCTATAAACCTAAGTGCTTGTTTGACACCTCAATTCCTTACCATATTTGTTCTAAAATTTGAACACGTACAATTTACTGCCCAATGTTGTGTCTAGGAATAGTGGGATGAGTGGCAAACAGTGTAGACCCTGATGAGATTATAAGAATCTTATATTTTTCTATCCACCCCTCCCATCCATATTGGATTCTTTTTCTTGCATACCTTCCATTTCTTAGCACGGAATTTCAATGCTGCAGTCACTTTGGTTATCAACGTCCGCCATATTGTGTTGACACTGCAGGAATGTAAAGCGAAGTCACGGATCGGGCATGTCATCAACCTTAACGACGGTGCACACAGGGTCGTAATCAACCAGTGCATTTATCAAAAACACGATTATATTCGATTTGGGGTCGGAACACCAGGGTCAGAACATAAATTTCTATCCCAGGGTAAAATGCAGATTTCCTTGTCTGCTGTGCAAGAAGTTGCTTTCTGCAGCATTTCATCTCAGTCTACACTGTTTGCTCAGGCCTGTCTATACTGTTCAAATACATATGGTAAAAAACGTATCTCATTTAAAACTGAATAGAATCTTCGTCAATTCATATCATGCAATTGTAGGGTTTTTCCATTTCAAAATTTAAGATGTCAGCGTGAGTTATGTTTAGGAATGGCCGAACTATTGCATCAACCCCGGTGTCCACATTAATGTTCAAGTCCATTTCTCAAGAGATATATCAACTTCTTTATCATATGACGTCGCGTCCGAGAGTGTAATAACGCCATGTAATAAATTCAATAATTCACTATGGATTAAATATGCAAATTAGTTAGATACGCCCCGTTACGTTACATGTACGACGTCCTCAATGACGTCGCATTTACTAATGGCAGAATATTGACATTTTTGTTAAAAAATCGTGAATAAAATGAGTTTTAAATGTCATATGATAAATAGAATCTTGCATTTGTGCTCATGTATTATTGAATTTATTAAACTCGTTGAGGAAAAGGGATAAAATGTGAGGCTTTGCCGAGCATTTTATCAACAATCGTGAATAAAATGAGTTTTAAATGTCATATGATAAATAGAATCTTGCATTCGTGCTCATGTATTATTGAGTTTATTAAACTCGTTGAGGAAAAGGGATAAAATGCTTGGCAAAGCGTCGCATTTTCCCTTTTCCTCAACTCGTTTAATAAATTCAATAATACATGAAAACTTGTGTAAGATCCTCTATATATAATACTTGGTAGAAGCTGGAACCTATAGAATGCAACTTGTATGTAAGCATGCAAGTTTGACCTTGACCTACATTTTACAGTTCGGTGACTTTACACCCCCAAATAGTCAAATAGCCTTCAGCGGTTGTTTTTTAAAGGGGCTTAGTGTATAGCTCCAAATACATAGACGATCTTACATGAGTGTTCATGTATTATTGAATTTATTAAACGAGTTGAGGAAAATGCCCAGCATTTTATCCCTTTTCCTCAACGAGTTTAATAAATTCAATAATGAATGAGCACGAATGCAAGATTATATTTATTATATGACATTTAAAACGCATTTTATTCACGACTGTTTACAAAAATGTCAATATTCCTCTGTTAGTAAACGCCAAATCGTTAAGGACGTCGTACATGTAACTTTACGGGACATATCTAGCTAATTTGCACCTATATCACGAAACTATTACATGGCGTTATAACACACTCAGACGCGACGTCAAATGATAAACTAAGATATTGATCAGTAAATGTCTGTCTGCTTTCAAAAATCACATTACTCTTTATGCAATGCATGTTAGAGTATGTACATTGTTTTGCAACTATTGGGAACACTACTGTGTGTACATAACCCAGGTTAAAGTACAAAAAATGTTTCTTGTAATATAACCATATATCTATTAATTATTTTTGTGGGGCACACTGCTATGCAAACAAGAATGTTCTTATATGTTTACAATTTTGCAGCAAGTTTGACTTCCTTGCATACTACAGACAAAAAAGTTAGAATTAAATATGTATCTTTTTGACAAACAAGAATTGTGCCGAAGGCTATGTCGTGCCTGTGGGTGCTCAGTAACAGAGCCATGAAATTTAGGTCAAGGTCAAACATGGTGCAAGATCTTACCAAGTATCATTAATGAAATTCTTATAGTTCTTGAGAAATTAACTTGAACATTAGGGTGAACAACAGGGTTGACATAATAGATCACAAAGTCAATGAACCATGAAATGTAGGTCAATGTCAAATATGGATGATTGCAATCAATAGATGTAAGCTTGTACCAACGATCATTAATGAAGCTCTTATAGTTCTTGAGAAATTAACTTGAATAGTAGGGTGAACAATGGGGTTGACACAATAGATCACAAAGTCAATGAACCATGAAATGTAGGTAAATGTCAAATATGGATAATTGCAATCAGTAGATGCAAACTTGTACCAAAGATCATTAATGAAACTCTTATAGTTCTTGAGAAATTAACTTGAATAGTTGGGTGAACAATGGGGTTGACACAATAGATCACTAAGTCAATGAACCATGAAATGTAGGTCAATGTCAAATATGGATAATTGCAATCAATAGACACAAACTTGAACCAAAGATCATTAATGAAGCTCTTATAGTTCTTGAGAAATTAACTTGAATAGTAGGGTGAACTCTAGGTTTGATGCAATAGTTTACAATGTCAGTTACTCATGAAAAGTGGGTGAAGGTCAAATATTGATGCTTGCATTATTGTTGCTATCCCCAGATGCAAGTTTGTACCAAGTATCATTAATGAAGCTCTTACAGTTCTTAAGAAATGAACATAAATAGAAGGGTGAACGCTAAGTTTTACACAATAGTTTTCAAAGTCAGTGAACCATGAAAGGTAAGTCAAGGTCAAATATGGATGCTTGCATTATTGTTGTCATGCCCAGATACAAGTCTGTACCTAGTAACATTAATGAAGCTCTTATACCGGTTGTTCTTGAGAAATGAACTTGACCATTTGGGTGAATGCTGGGGTTGTCGCAAATGTTGATGGATTGACAAGTGGACGGATGTTCCAATATGTCAGGTTTAAGGGCTATTTCTTTTGTTCTTTTCTTTTGTTTGGTTTAGGGGCTAACCTCCTAAACCTTTTATTTATGAACTAAAAATCTATTGTTTACCAATCTTTTTCCAATCATTTTCTATTGTTATCAATCTGGACACTACCCCTAAACCTGACATGTTCGCCTGGACAGACTGACGGACGGACGGAATATCGGACACCTATCCTGTATCACGCATTGCTACTATCAGGTGTGACAAAAACCACACAAACATTTGAATCCACATAAATTAAATGGTAATTGCAAGACTACCTTAATGATCCTAAGTATTGGGACAGTCAGGCCAAAGCAAACAGCGCAGACCCAGATCAGACTGCTCCTGAAGGAGCAGTCTGATCAGGGTCTACACTGTTTGCCATTCTGTCTGCATGTTTGCACTCCTTGCTGGATCATAAAACAAATTTGTTAATATTTTACGAGAAATACATCAAGTCTCCAAGGTGTACAAATTTTTGGGATTTTTGCAGTAATCTTACTAAAACTGAAGCAAATGAAGTTCCCTTATGTAACCACTGTCACTTATTAATGACAGACCAGTGTCAAAGCAGCCGACAGCTGCAGCTGAACTTGGATGGCTCGAACCACTTTAAGACCATGAAAATTGGTTTGAGACAGCGGTAGTTCGAGCCAGGGAGGGTCACTATTAGTGCCATACCAAGAGGCATAATGGAGATAATTGTGGGATATGTGGGATATCTTATTATAAATGCAAGTTGTGTGTGCTCATTAGAATCATCTCATCGACCAAATTTTATATCAATGCAAATTTGATTAAAATCCACCCAGTAACTCATAAGATATACTGCACACAACTTAAATTTGGCCTGAATTTGACTTTTTTCCCGATGTCCCCCCCCCCCCCACATACACCACATACCCCTTCCAAAACATGCTTACTTTAACAGCACTGTCAAGGCCTTGAAATTAAGGTCAAGGTCACCAACACCTAATCAGTTATTCATCCTGTCCCAATGTTGTATCAATGCAATTTTGATTGAAATCCACCCAGCACTTTATGAGATATCTTGCACACAAGAAAGTGTCATGCAGACAGATACGCCTATGCATATGCTGAAAGCATCCGCACCAAAAACAACATGTCCCCCTCCCCTTTGGTGGGGGAACATAAATATGCTGACTAAACATATCATTATTTTTTAAAAATTTGGCTCATGTATGACCCACTGCATATTAACAATGGGCTTATTAAATGAAAACTGTTGAAACTGCCCCCAAGTCACTCTTCCTTAGAAAATGGAAGTTTTACACAAAATGTTTAGCATATATACAGTACTACTAGATCCAACACCCAAAGGTTTGACTGATTACTAATTAGTAACAGAATAACACACATTGAAAAGCAATTAGTAACAGAATAACACATACTGAAAAGCAATTAGCAATAGAGTAATATACATTTTAAATTATTAGTAACAGAATAACACACTCTTAAGTAATAACTAACAGAATAACAAACACACTGATACAGTTACATGTAACAAAGCAATAACACAATTATATGCAATTAGTAACAGAGTAACACACATAAACCATACTTACTTTGTCCTGAAGATGCAATGAAAATATAACAAGATATATGAAATTTTAAGGTAAGGCAAACAGGAAGCCAAAAAAAATCATTTTAAAGCTGCTCTCTATACTGAGGTAAATGCCTTATTTTAACACATCCATTTGACATAGTGCATTCTTTCATAGCTCCAAACGGTTATTTTTCTGATGAAAATATGTGATAATTGTCTCATTCATACTTCAAACCAATATGAAAACACTCCTATACAAATACATTGTAACCTTTATCACCGACAAAATGAAAATTTTAAGATGAAAAATTGTGATATTTTTCTTATTTCTGCTCAAAATATAGATTGTGGGCACCCATTAGAACGGCCTCATAGAGGCCGTTCTAACGAGTACCCACAATCTATACTATAGAGCAGAAATAAGAAAAATAAGGTTTACCCCTGTAAACCCCAGTTTTACTATATAAAAGTGGGTTTCAAGGGGGTCAAAATTATATAGGCGTGTTTTCGTGATGATACATTGCCGGTGCTCATGAGAACTACCTCATTGCCTGGAGATTACCCACAATCTATATCTTGAAGCAGGACAGAAAGAAAAAAAATGAATACCCATGTAAACCCCAGTTATCTTAAGCATTCATTAAACAAACTTGTTAACATGATGGAATACATATAAAGTAAAGTTCCTATTTTAAGACCATCTTTGAGACTGTTCAAAAGTGGTCTTTAAGACCACTTTTGAACAGTTCCAAAGGTGGTCTCTTATTATGAGATACTGATTGTAGAAAGCACAAAGAAAGGATAACTGAAACATTCTCAATAAGGTTTTAAAAGCAGATTTAGTCTTAATTTTAGGTGGTCTTAATAGCAGAATTCTACTGTATAAGGACGCAACCAGACACCGTCGTGATATGATTGAAAAATTGTTGAAAGCGACGTTAAACCCAAATTCACACACACACAATACTGTATGAGGAAGACAGTTCTTGCAAGAATATTTTTTCCAATTTCAGTATGAGCAATAAGAAAGTTGGTAAACAATGCAGGTCTATCCCCTCAAAGGCAAAAAACTGGCTGTTGCATGAAGTTGGCTGTTGTACAGAATTTAACCCTTAAGATGCCAAGAAAAACTTCATTTGAGCCCCGCCAAGCGAATTTGTGTCTTCGAGCATTCCGTCATGACAAATTTTAACTGCGCATGCCCAGCCATTCAGAGGGGCCAGGGATATGGCTTTCTGTCTGAAGGTTCCTCTTGATCCACTGCTTGTATGAGCGAGCAGGGAAGGTTCTGGCGAGACTGCACGGATGCGCAGGCTCGCCTGAACCTTCGCTGCTCGCATAGGCGATAAGTACCAAAATCGCTTGACGGGGCCCATTTGAAAATATTGTCTGTGTTAAAGTCTGCTACGTATACAATTACCATCTTGGAAACTTCTGAAACATATTTTTGCATACAGGCAAATAGTGAGGACCCTGATCAGATTGGGGTCTACACTATTAGCAACAAACTTTTAAACTAACCAACAGACAGCAAATTAAAGCAGATGAAAAAGCTGTGATTGACATATTAAGGGCTAAATTACATATACATAATATACAGGAAAGCTGATGGTGAACAAATAATAAAGGGTGCTTTAAGGTGGCTAAGGGCTACATATATACAGTGAAATTCCACCATCTAGAATTAGGATTAATTTTGTTATTAAAAGCCTATTTTGAAGGGTACACTTAATTTTTCTTTGTGTTTTCTGCCTACAATGTCCTCTGGTTAGGAACCACCTTTGGGACTGTTCAAAAGTGGTCTTTAAGACCACTTTTGAAAGTCCCAAAGGTGGTTTTAATATAGGAATTTTACTGTATATATCTGGAGGGATAAATAAAGAATTCTGGGACTAGCTGTTCAAATATAAAGATGTTGCATTATAATAACACATCATTGTGACATAGTGCATTCTTTAATATATATCTTCATAATACTCAATTTTCTGATGAAAAACTGTGGAATTATTCTTATTAATACTCCAAATATAGATTGTGGGTGCTTGTTAGGACTGCCTCATTGAGGCGTTTCTAACGAGTACATAATTATACATGTACATAAATTACAAACAGAGGGAAATGCATTTACATGTAAGAGTTAAGATAATTTATAATTTATGCTGCCTTTTCCATTTTCTTTACCCATGTTATATGGGAATTCCAAAGTGTGACATGGCATAGGTCAAATGTGGCAGAAATAATGTGTTATCTGATCAGGGCCTTCACTGTTTGCCAAAAATCGTGGTGTGATAGGAAGACAGCCGAGTGTTCCGAAGAGTGTAACATCGAAGGATGATAAAGAGTGTGTGATACAAATTTTGGGGTGTGATATGGGTATGTGATAAGGAATCAGCCAATGCATCAGCGAACTTGATATGCACATAGGTTCCATGTTGGTATCACGTATTCAAAAACAAAGTATTTTGTAGTAAAAAGTCCTATACATCACGAAAACACGCCTATATAATTCTGACCCCCTTTAACTCCACTTTTATTTAGTAAAACTGGGGTTTACAGGGGTTAACCTTATTTTCTTATTTCTGCTCTAAAATATAGACTGTGGGTACTCGTTAGAACTGCCTAACGAGTACCCACAGTCTATATTTTGAGCAGAAATAAGAAAAATATAAAATATTTTCAACTTAAAATTTTCTTTTTCGGTGATAAAGGTTACAATGTATTTGTATAGGCATGTTTTCATAATAATATTTTACCTTGTTAGCATCTGTGTTTTCTGCTGTAACCAAGCCTCCTGTGACTGCTTCACTAGCATTTGTGCTTTCTTGTCTAAAGATTTGGCCATATGGGGTAACCTGTCTAGGAGAAATTGGTTAGGGAACCAGACTACATTACCTAGGAGATGCACTGCTGGGATCTAAAATTAGATCAAACATATGAACATGAGACAAAGTCCTGGTCCCGAGGTCATAAAAATCTTTTTTCATGCTCAACTCGGCTGGGTATAAAATTTATATTGCTCATAAATATTAAAATACAATTGATAGAGTCACTATTCTTGCTCAGATCAGCACAGAATGTTATTTGACCTGCTCATAAATTTTAAAATGCCAACAATTGTTGGCATTTTTAAATTTATGAGCAGGACAAATTTCATGCTCAGCTGAGTTGAGCATGAAAAAAGTTGTATAAACTCGAGACCAGGTCCTGAGGTTATATAACTTTTTTGATGCTTAACTCAGCTGAGCATAAAATTTATCCTGCTCAAAAATATTAAAATGCCAACAATTGTTGGCATTTTAATATTTATGAGCAGGATAAATATTAGCTTCTGTCCATCTAAGCAGAAAAATTACCCATTTTATTTGTATTTTGATATTTATAAGCATTAAAAATTTCATGCTCAAGTGAGTTGAGCATGTAAAAAAGTTTTATTACCCCGGGGCCAGATTTTTCTAGATTTGTGAAATTGTCTATGCATACTAGCTGAAGAAACAAAACAAACAAAATCTCATCGCATTTTTTTTTCAAAATGGGTTTAACCCTTTTTGTACCAAATGGAATCTTCCACCTTATACACAGCGCAAACCTGTTTACAAATTTTGGGGTGTCAGGTTGCGTTTTCTTCAAATTTTATTTGGAAAATGGCTGACTTTTTTGCAATCAGTATAGGCCCTGATCACATGCCGCATTCTGTGACATCTGATCTGGGCCTGCACTGTTTGGCAATTACCCGTTTTGGGGTTTCCGGTACAAAATGGGTTAACTTGAAAAACTAGCAATGTGATGCCTCTGCCTGGCAGTAGTGATATTCATGAAAACCTTAAGTACAAATTGCTAACACCAACTCAGATATGGATGTGGACATGGATGGGGATGGATGGACAGACAGACAGGGGTGACACTATATGCCCTTTGCACAATTCTTCGAATGGTGGGGGCATAAAAGCAGAAATACAGTGAAATTCCGCTATTAAGATCACCTAAAATTAAAAGTAATCTCCTTTAAAAAGGTTATTTAGAACGATGCAGTTATTCTTTCTTTTTTTTCTGCACACAATGTTCTCTGGTCAGGGAACACCTTTGGGACTGTTCAAAAGTGGTCTTAAAGAACACTTTTGAACAGTCCAAAAGGTGGTCTTAATATAGGATTTTTACTGTAAATGGGTCCGTTATTTTTTCATGAGGAATCCATATATGAAATAATAGAAACCTAGGTTTAAGGCTTCAAAAAATAGGCTACCCATAAATAAGCTTGACTAATGGACAGACAAATGGACAAACTGTCAAGCGTAAAACAATATGTCCAAAAAACTAATTTGCATTTAAAAGTCAGTCTTTTTGGTACAGGACTAATAATTTGCTTGAAAATCTTTTTTATTTTTGTTCAAGAATATTTCATTTACAAATCGATTCATTATGGTAATACATCCGTGAGACAGAGTGCATTTTTTCTTAACTTAAAAATGGACAATTTTCTGATGAAAATTTGTGATATTTTCTTATTTTTACTCCAAACACAGGTTGAGGGTGCCTGTTAGAACCACTGAGGTGGTTCTAACAAGTACCCACAACCTATGTCTTGGAGTATAATGTACACCCCACCCCCCAAAAAAAACAGCTTTCTCTATATAAAGTGCTTTTTTTTAAAGGGGTGTTAATTTCACAGACTTACAAACTGATTCTTAATCAGAGGCTTGCATGGTATTCTGAGCATGATCCCAGTTACAAATTGAAATACCTTTTTGTATATGTCCCATAGTGACTTGAAAACTTTTTTGTCTGTTACTCTGAAGAGCTGGAAGTGTAATACATACAGACCACAGACGCCAACAAACTTGAACCGATGATCTAGTTCATTACTCTCTCCTGCAAACAGAATACAGTCAAACGTTGACATTGATTACTACAAAATTCCTAAAATTTGGAAACCTTGAGGACTTATTGAAATTCTCCTAAAATTTAACGAACTTGTTTCATGATCCAGCAAAGAGTCAAAAGAGTGCAGATGGAATGGCAAACAGTGAAGACCCTGATCAGACTGCTCCTGAAGGAGCAGTCTGATCTGGGTTGCACTGTTTGCTTAGGCCTGTCTGTCATAATACTTAGGATCGTTGCGGTATCTCTGGGTTTATGAATTTGTTCGAGATATGGGTAGTTCTAACTATTGAGGGCCAAACATAGCATACAGTCATAAAGCATAATTGGAATCACTTAAGGATTTCTTTTCAATCTTCTATAAAAATGTTGGAATGCTGTGTGTACTCATTAGAATCACCTCATTGAGGTGATTCTAATGAGCACACACAACATAACTTTTCAGGATAAGATCAATGCCCTTGCCCATCGGGGCTTGAAGAAATAGATGCACCACATGATACTTCCACGCAGAGCTGAAACCGAGCGCAGACGAGTACTGGTAAACCGCTTAGAGGATCTAAGCCTGCCCAGGCAAAGCGGTGCAAGTTGGTCCGTCCATGCTTATAAACCCTATTGGTTTCCTTTGATGACAGGGCTTGGGATGTCATTTCATCTCAATGTCGGGTTAAAGTCCCACAAAATTGGAAGCAACTTTTCCAAAATGACCTACCGTAAAAATTCGGCTATAAGGCGATTCGGCTATAAGACGGGACCCCCTTTTCAGTTTTTCTAAGGTGGGATTTTGCTTATACTCTTTTATAAGACGGGTCAAATTTTTGCCATATCTGTCGGGGCCTATTTGCTACCGCCAGATGCCAGTTAGATGTGAGAAATCGGCCTTTTTTCGTTAGAAAACCCCTCTACTTACCCCTAACATGGCTTGTTTGGCCGCCCAAAATAGCGGCAAACGTCGGGTCGATACGTCGTATCGCTGTCGGCCCGGTACATGCTTTGCTGGCTTAGGCTATACAGACTCCTATTTAATAGACAACAGGGGCTGACAAATCCATTTCCCGGCCGTCCGGGACAAGACCGAAATCACGACGGGCAGGTGCACTTTGACCTTATGACGCTCGGTCGGGACAAGTGCAAAAAAAAAAAAAAAATCGTCTACAACTGCCCGTTTTTTGGGGCCTTAAATACGGTAAAACTAGACCAGTAAGTAAATCGCTGTCAATTCAGAGACAAACCATCTGTGTATTTATTACGGTTCAAGTATGACACTATTGTTAATCCCTGTCGTAAAATTGCCACCCTGCGGTGCGTGTCGATAAGGTGTGAAAATATGGTCAAGTTATGTCTCTAATTTGCGTTTATCCTCCGGTCATAAAATTTAATCCGCAATCAATGTGAAAATGATTTAATTGCTCCTCAGACTATTTGCTACATCTAACGGTAAATGTTTGCATTATAAAATCGGACTATTCTACGGTCTCATGAATGGTTATGTTTTGGCGCCAAATAGCAGACGTTGGCGGGAAAAGTCGAACGCTGTTGTTGCTTATTGACACGGAGCTTCTGGGGATAATTCGGGAGCTGTGCAAAGCATTGATTTTCTATCCACCTCTATTCACAACCGCTTCGCTATCGGGAAAATATTTTTTACCGGTTCGAAACATTTTTTTTATGAAAGAGATACACGCAATGACATTAAACATGTGTGGGGTAATGGCGTTGGATTACGTCATTTACCGATCGCGTGCAGAAAAATCGTAGCGGTGGTTTGTGGGCGGCGATTTATATCAATTCAAAAATCACCGATCGGCTTTTTCCGTATGTCTGGTCTTCGTCGGACATTGCCGGAAAAAAGCCTGCAGTCCATGACCTCGGCTATAAGACGGGGTCATTTTTTTGGGCTCATTTTGGAGGGAAAAATCCTCGTCTTATAGCCGAATTTTTACGGTATGCTGCATTGATAGGAACGTTAAACTTCAAATCAAACAAACAAACAAAAAAGATAAAATCAATAAATAGCTCCATCAGTCATCCTAAATATATATGTAGTAGTGATAGGTATAAAATACACTTGTACTGCCTTGTGGTACAAGCCAGCTTTAATAGCAATGCGGTAGAGTGTTGGCCTGCCACACCGGTGGACCGGGTTCGATTCCCGGTCGGGTAATGGTGATAAGTGTTTTTTTCTTCTGTTACATTCGGCGACCAATGTAAATGACCCACAGAGACTCAGAGCACATCGATCCCCGGTCAAGTAAATGTGATAAGCAATTTTTCATCTGTTACATATGGATATCTAGACCTATGAGAAGAGTCTCTGGGAATCCAGAATGTCTGAACAACTTCCAATTAGGGATAGCTCTGGTAATATAAGAATCTTATATGGGTGTGAGGGGTGGATGGAAAAATCCGTCCCGAGGGTCACTGTCCGGCATCATGAGGCTTGCCTCATGATGCCGGACAGTGATCCCGAGGGACGGATTTTTCTATCCACCCCTCACACCCATATAGGATTCTTTTTCTTGCATACCTTCCATTTCTATTGCAAATTTTTAATGCTGCTGTCACTTCGGTTACCGACGTCCGCCATTTTGTGATGACACAACAGGAATGTTTAGTGACGTCACGCATGACGCCTCCGCCCATGAGGTTATAATCAACCAGTGCATTTATCAAACACCCGATTATAATCGATTTGGGGTCGGAACACCAGGGTCAGAACATAAATTTCTATCCCAGGATAAAATCACAGATTTCCTTGTCTGGTGTGCAAGAACGCGCTATCCACGTTCAAGTATAAAAGTTTCCCTGTTTGTTTGAGCTCCTTACATAAATTTTGACTCTTCAAATTTGAAATGTTTGTGCTTAATACACATTTAAGTCCTAAAATCATTATGGGAAAGTTTCACAACTTAATATTGTCTTCCATCTTCTCCAGCAAGACACATGCCTCCGCTGAGTACGGCTGGCTAATCAGAGCAGAAAATATAATCGGTTATCAGTCCTGTCATTGTGATCGATAATTGATTAGTAATCGCTAAGGTTTTTGTCATAATTTTATCTGTCTGGCTTTCTGTCTGAGCATGGATCTTACCATATGTTGCATTTTACCATATGTGTATTTTAACAGACAGGCCTGAGAAAACAGTGTAGACCCAGATGAGACGCCGCAGAATGCGGCGTCTCATCAGGGCTGCACTGTTTGCCACTCATCCAGCTATTTTAGGCATAACTTTGGGTAGTAAATTGTACCTATCAAGTAATCGGTTAAAAGCAAATCAGAAATGATAATCATTTTTGTGGAATTTATCGATCGATTAATCGATTATACGATTAATTGTGTCAGCCTTACCGCTGAGTACAGGGAAGACATATTTTATATGGAGAAAATGTGGAGAAAGTTGCCATCTCAAGACAAAGCCATTCGGACAGGTTAGACACAAATATCTGTAGCATACATAGATGTGGAAACAACTTGTGTAAACACCAAGGCATGGTAGCTGAAAGAATGACGAGATCACTGACACCATGCCTGATTAATATAATTTTCAGTGACAAATATGGTGCAACCTTGCTATTCATTTATTAGTTTCAGCTAAGTATTTAAGACTGTTTATTCATTATTTAAATTAAAATTTTTACCTATTGTTATGGCATATGAGAGCTATTTCATTGTTTTAATCAACACCTTCTAGAAAACTTAAGTTTTGATAGTCAATGCTCATCATGCATGTGTGTTTGTGTGTGTCCACTTAGGTTACGGAAAGAAAACTTACATTTAAAGTATCATTTGAACAATCCGGGGAAGCCATTTCTAACTTGGCATTTGTCCGTATGTAGACAAGATCGTGGGAGCTGCCATTCCTTTGTATAATCTTATAAATAGTGATACAGATGCGGACTAAGAATAAGAGGATAGCTCAATTTCTGTCAGTTTGGGTAGGCGGATTATAAATCAAACGTAAACAATCAATCCAAAGTTACTAAATGATCCAAAAGTTTCCCAGTGAGTGTCCAGGTGGTTATCACTGACCATACAATTGAACCACATGCGCATAATGTTGAAGGGTTTTCAGGTAAGGAAAATTCATAATAGTCCTATTCTTAGCACTTTACAGTGAAATTCCGTCATTAACCCTTGTCCTGCTGAATATTTATATATGCCACACCCACTACTGATTATCAACCAATCAGATTACTTGATGCAAATTATTGCAACAAATTCACAATCTGAATGGCAAACAATGTAGATCCTGATCAGATGGCTTCGTCAGAAGCCATCTGATCTGGATCTACATTGTTTCAAAGATAAGGCATATCCGGGATCAGCAGGACAAGAGTTAAGACCACCTAAAATTAAGACTAATTCTCCTTCAGAAAGCATACACCTGTGGACACAAACCCGTTCAAACTCCTATGAAGTACCTTTCAATGAATCTCTCAGTATCAAGTTAGTTTGGCAAGCAAATGTCATTCATTAAATTAGTCTAAAACAATAACTGGATCAAGAAATATACATTGGTCTCAATGTGGCAAGCACTTTTTCCATTTTTAGGTCTGATTCTGATTGGACAGTGCAGGAGCCTACAACAAAATGTACAACACTTTGTGTTTTGAATGTATTCCTGGCTTGCAGTTGACTGACAGGATATGAGGAAATATTAAATGAAACATCAAATTAAAATGAAACTAGAGCTGTCAGTGAAACTGACTAGGGCCCCGGCAGCGCTATCAGAAATTTGTGGACGGACAGACAGACAGACAGACGGACGGACAGAGTGATTACTATAGGGCACCCACACTTTCAGTGCGGGGCCCTAATAAAGCCCATACACATATTACATACATTTGCAAGCAAAAAGACCAAAACATCCTAAATTTTCCCTAACTATTTCTTACAGGAATCAAGAACGGTTTCGACTCAGCCATGGTTAACGAGACACTGGTGTTCGAGCCAACGAAGTTTTATTGTCGTAATTATATTATGAGCCAGCACATGACAAAATCAACAAGAGGGCTTGAGCGACCAGTGGAGACTCAGATCAGCCTGTGCATTTGTGCAGTCTGATCAGAGTCTTAGCTGATCCCATGTACCTTCTATAGGCTAATATCTATGCAAAAAGACATAAGCATAAGGTCTTGTCATAGTGGATGGATGCGCAGGTTGATTTGCGTCTCTGCTGGTCTCACAGGTCTTATTGTAGGTTTTGTCATGCGCCGGCTCATATGTAAGTAGTGTTAACTAGGCTGATAAACTCCAAACCAACAAAACAAACCTATTCTCTGTTCCAAGTCAGTCATGTAATCTCTTATGTTGATAGCAAATTCATCCATGAATGTGGTATTCTTGGTTACAAACACTGCCTGGCTGTCGAATGGTTGTTCTACACAGTTCTAGATGAAAGAAAAAGTATGTTTTGCGTCAAAGTACACATTAAACTCTTTTTATCATATGACGTCGGGTCTGAGAGTGTAATAACGTCTATATGTTTTCTATAATCCACTAGTGGATTAAATATGCAAATTAGCTAGATACGTCCCATAACGTTACATGTACGACGTTTTTAACGATGTCGTGTTTTCTAATGGCGGAATATTGACATTTTTGTAAACAAACGTGAATAAAATGCGGTATAAATGTCATATGATAAATAGAATCTTGCATTCGTGCTCATGTATTATTGAATTTATTAAACTCGTTGAGGAAAAGGGATAAAATGCTCGGCAAAGCCTCGCATTTTATCCCTTTTCCTCAACTCGTTTAATAAATTCAATAATACATGATTATTGAATTTATTAAACTCGTTGAGGAAAAGGAATAAAATGCTCGGCAAAGCCTCGCATTTTATCCCTTTTCCTCAACTCGTTTAATAAATTCAATAATACATGAACACTCATGTAAGATCCTCTATGTTCATTATAACATTTTGGATAAAAATAAAAGAAGTCAGTCATGTAATCCCTTATGCTGACAGCAAATTCATCCATAAATGTGGTATTCTTGTCACAAACACTGTCTGGCTGTCAAATGGTTGCTCTTAACAGTTCTAGATGAAAGAAAAAGTAAGTTTTGTGTCAAAGAACACATAAAACTTTTTATAACTTGTTTGTTTGAATCGAGGTTTTACACCCCCATCAACACTAATTAGGTTATTTTGGAGATGCCGCTTTCAATTCCGAGGGATTTTCAAGACTGACAGGGTAGTTGGGTGAGGCAAAAGTATTGTGTGTCCTGCTTCATTTGGGGAGTCAAACTGATAATGTTGTCATAATGGTTGTTTGCAAATAGCAACAAGAGCTCCACAAGGGGGCATTATAATTATGCCCGTGGCCATTTTCATTTAGGGAAAGTTAATATTTGTTGGACGGCAATCTTGAAACAATATGAACTGCTCCGTATCATGGTCTAACTATATATCAAATTTCAGCTTCATCTGATCTAAGTTGTAGGAGGAGGTAGCCAGAAAGAAAATGTTTACAGAAATTTTCAAAGGGGTATACTGTATGACCGAGGTTAAGTTTTTTGGTTAAGGCATGATAAACACAAAAACAAAAATCAATATAGCTATAGCCCTTTGTCAGAATGTAGGTCTTCTGATGTCAAGTATGTGTGTGAAGTTTCATGTGAGTAGGGAAAATGCTTCTTAAGTTATGACTGAGATTAAGTTTTTGGGTTAAGTCGTGAGAAACATGGACAAAAGCAAAATAGTAATGACCAGGGTGGGGCCCCTTACAATATGTGCTGCGCCACATCATGGTCTTACTGTATATTAAGTTTCAGTTTGATGAATGTTAATTGTAAGAGAAGATAGCCGGAATCAAATGTTTACAGAAATATTCAAAGGGGGCATAACTCTGAAGATATTTGCTGGACAGTTAACCTCGAATTTTTCGCACATCTCCTTATCCTAGTCTTACTATCTACAAAGTTTCAGCTTGATCAGATGATAACTGGGAGAGCTATCCAGAAATGAAAGTGTACGGATGGACAGGCGGACAGACGCGAAACCCATAATATAATACGACGTTTTTTCAAAACTTGAATATAATAATAACAGATTTTCTCATGCCATTGTTAATATCACAAGGAAAATTTGTGAACATTTATTTTCTTACCTGAAATATCATGCCATCCAGAAGCTGCCCCTCAAGATTCATCATTAGTTTCTCAAAAGGTCTTAGCTTGTCCTCTGTTGTATTAAACTTTGTAGGATCATGACGGACTGACTTCAACATTCTGTGAAGACATATATACAAAGGTTATATAAGAAACATGTTGAAATGCCAACAGGAAGCATGAAATTTCCTAGCGTTAGTTGGCAGAAGCAACCATTGCGTAGTGGTTAAGCTACTCGCCTCATTAACAAGGGGTAATAGGTTCAATTCTGGGCTTTTCCAGTTTTTAGGATGAGTCTTTAAATTGAGGTCTCAATTCTGTATAACCTTAGCTGTTGGTGGACTCACAAACAAACACACACAGAGCATTAGATGGCAAATGTCTGCAAGTTAGTTCATGTTTCTATGATGATGTTGAAGATGATTTACAAGTTTAGGGATGAGGTTATAAGGTTTTATCATTGTATTTTTATTTTTTTATCTTAGTTTCAGAGCTTCACATCACGTGAACAAGTCTGTGAAATAACCCTCCCACCTCCCCTGCCAACTATACTTTATATAGAGAAAACTGGGTATACATGTGGGTATACATTTTTTTTTTATTTCTGCTCCAAGACATAGATTGTGGGTACTTGTTAGAAACACCTCAATAAGATGGTTGTAATGAGCACCCACAATCTATGTTTGCAGTATAAATAAAAAAAATATAACAGATTTTCATCAGAAAAGTAGCCATTTTGAAGATGTAAAAAAATGCACTATGTTGCAGGATGTTTTATTCTTATGACTTATATGAATAACCATATGACCTTCCATTATGGAATTTGGCATCTCACAAGTGACAAGAGTGAGTGTCAAACCCACACAGATGAGAGACCGTACGTTTAAGCATCAGCGCTCTTAACCCCTAGGCCATGGTTAAGTTTTTTTTCATACTCAAGTCAATTAAACTTCCCCATGCTAAACCATGCTATATCCTTTTCGAAAAGTATAGATCCAGATCAGCTGGTTTCTCAGAAGGCAGCTGATCTGGACTTATTTTGTTTACCATTCTGCACCTGAATCCATGGTCTAAAATTGAAATCATGCAACATAATTGGCTGAAAATCAATGAAGAATGTAGCAAACCATAACAAGAGGGCCATGATGGCCCTGGATCGCTCACCTGACCCATATGATAAGAGTAACAAGTGGGCCTCGGGGAGGGCCATTATTAACCCCAGGGCTACAATGTGCATATTGTTGAGGGAGGTCTAAAAAGGTGAAGCTTCATACCAAATATCAACAAAGCCTAAAATTTGAACAATCTTGGCAAAGGTCCACTAGATGAAGCTACACACCAAATATCAAAGACCTGGGCCTTGGGGTTTCAGAGAAAAAGATTTTTTAAAGATATTCCCTACATTAGCCTATGTAAAACCAAATGGCCCCGGTGCGGGGGCATTTTTGGCCTCAGGGCTATAACTTAAACAATCTTGATAGAGGTCCACTAGATGAAGCTTCAAACCAAATATCAAAGACCTGGGCCTTGCTGTTTCAGAGAAGAAGATTTTCAAAGATTATCTCTATATATAAAACTATGTAAAACCAAAGGGCCCCGGGGCAGGGGATATAATTTGAACAATCTTGGTAGGGGTCCACTAGATGAAGCTCCACACCAAATATCAAAGACATGGGCCTTGTGGTTTCAGAGAAGAAGATTTTTAAAGATTTCCCTATATAAGTCTATGAAAAACCAAAGGTTCTCGGGGCAGGGGCATTTTTGGCCCCAGGGCTATAATTTGAACAATCTTGATAGAGGTCCACTAGATGAAATTTCACACCAAATATCAAAGACCTAGGCCTTGTGGTTTCACAGAAGATGATTTTTAAAGATTTTCCCTTTATACGTCTATGTAAAACCAAAGGGCCCCTGAGACAGGGGTGTTTTTGGTCTCAGGGCTATAATTTGAGCAATCTTGGTAGAGGTCCACTAGATGGAGCTTCATACCAAATATCAAAGACATAGGTCTTCTAGTTTCAGAGAAGAAGATTTTTCAAGATTTTCCCTATATATAAGTCTATGTAATACCAAAGGGCCCCAGTGGGGGCGTTTTTGGCCCCAGGGCTATAATTTGAACAATCTTGGAAGGGGTCCACAAGATTAAGCTTCATACCAAATATCAAAGACCTAGGCCTTGTGGTTTCAGAGAAAAAGATTTTTCAAGATTTTCCCTAAATAAGTCTATGTAAAACCAAAGGGCCCTGGAGCGGGAGCATTTTTGGCCCCAGGGCTATAATTTGAACATTCTTAGTAGGGGTCCACTAGGTGAAGCTTCATACCAAATATCAAAGACCTGGGCCTTGTGGTTTCAGAGAAGAAGATTTTTAAAGATTTTCCCTATAGAAGCTATGTAAAACCAAAAGGCCCCAGAGCGAGGGCATTTCTGGCCCCAGCACTATAATTTGAACAATCTTGGTAGGGGTCCACTAGGTGAAGCTTCATACTAAATATCAAAGACCTGGGCCTTGCGGTTTCAGAGAAGATTTTTAAAGATTTTCCCTATATAAGCATAAGTAAAACCAAAAGGCCCAGGGGGGGGGGGGGGGGGGGGGGGGGGGCCTGGCCTTGTGGGGTGAAGCTTCTTACCAAATATCAAAGACATGGGCCTAACAGTTTCAGAGAAGAAAATTTTTAAATATTTTCCCTATATAAGCCCATGTAAAACCAAAGGGCCCCGGAGCGGGGGCATATTTGACCCCAGCACTATAATTTGAACCATCTTGGTAGGGGTCCACTAGATGAAGCTTCATACCAAATATCAAAGACCTAGGCCTTGCGGTTTCAGAGAAGAAGATTTTTAAAGATTTTCCCTATATAAGCCCATGTAAAACCAAAGGGCCCCGGGGTGGGGGCATTTTTGGCCCCAGCACTATAATTTGAACAATCTTGGTAGGGGTCTCCTAGATGAAGCTTCATACCAAATATCAAAGACCTGGGCCATACAGTTGCAGAGAAGAAGATTTTTAAAGCTCTTCCCAATATAAGCCAATGTAAAACCAAAGGGCCCCGGAGCGGGGGCATTTTTGGCCCCAGCACTATAATTTGAACAATCTTGGTAGGGGTCCACTAGATGAAGCTTCATACCAAATATCAAAGACCTGGGCCTTGCTGTTTCAGAGAAGAAGATTTTTAAAGATTTTCCCTAAATAAGCCCATGTAAAACCAAAGGGCCCCGGAGCGGGGGCATATTTGACCCCAGCACTATAATTTGAACAATCTTGGTAGGGGTCCACTAGATGAAGCTTCATACCAAATATCAAAGATCTAGGCCTTGCGGTTTCAGAGAAGAAGATTTTTAAAGATTTTCCCTATATAAGCCCATGTAAAACCAAAGGGCCCCGGGGCGGGGGCATTTTTGGCCCCAGCACTATAATTTGAACAATCTTGGTAGGGGTCCCCTAGATGAAGCTTCATACCAAAAAACAAAGACCTGGGCCTTATGGTTTCAGAGAAGAAGATTTTTAAAGCTCTTCCCTATATAAGCCCATGTAAAACCAAAGGGCCCCGGGGCGGGGGCGTTTTTGGTCCCAGCACTATAATTTGAACAATCTTGGTAGGGGTCCACTAGATGAAGCTTCATACCAAATATCAAAGACCTGGGCCTTGTGGTTTCAGAGAAGATTTTTTAAGTTTTTGGTGAAAAAAATCTATTTTTGGCTCCTATGACCTATATGTGCAACGGACCGGAACCATTTGAACAACTTTGAAAGGGGACCACCTAAGGATCATTCCTGTGAAGTTTGGTCAAAATCCGATCAGTGGTTTAGGAGGAGATGTCGTTTAAAGAAATTGTTTACGGACGGACGCACGCACGCACGGACGGACGGACGACGGACGAAAAGTGATCCCAAAAGCTCACCTCGTCACTACGTGACGGTGAGCTAAAAATGCTAAAAATTCCGACACCATGAGGACTTGCTGTAATTCTCCTAAAATTTTAACAAATTTGTTTCATGATCCAGCAAGGAGTCTGGAATGGAAAACAGTGCAGACCCTGATCAGACTGCTCCTTCAGGAGCAGTCTGATCTGGGTCTGCACTGTTTGCATAGGCTTCTCTGTCCCAATACTTAGGAAAATTACAGTTCTGCAATATTCAGCACGCTGAGGGTTAGCAATGAAAACTTTAAAATCTGCAGTACTTGAAGAGGAACATTTTCAATCATACAGAGGACTCTCATTATAACGTCAGTATTTGTTCCCTATTATTGTGCCGTTATAAAGAATTTGCCGTTAAAAAGAATCCCAGTTAGGAGTATGATAGGTAATAAAAGGCCTTTTCCCCATCATTACTCCAACAAACAAATGTTATACACATTTGTTAGAATTGCCTGGCTGAGGTGATTCTCACAAATATCGTTTGTGATATCTCGTATTAATCTTGTATTACATTTTTTTCTTGGGGTATTAGATTACAAGACTCTTTAATGATTCTAAACTCGCATTTGTGCATTTCCAACCCGAGGGAAGTTCACGCTGCTCAGAACCGAGGCTAAGCCTTTAGCTAAGTGGTCAATTCCAATGAAATTGCCATTATAACGAGTTTTGCTGTTATAATGAATATCGGTATAAAGAGGGTTGCCTGTATTTTTGCAGGAGAGACAACATTAATGACCTGATTGCTCTTGTCTATACTAAGTCTCTCCAAAAAGGGGGGGACTACCCTTACAAGAGAGAATTTGTATTTAGGAAGAAATAAGATCCGTTCATAAGAAGCTTATTTCTGCCCTTTCAGAAGAGGCCCCTGCTGCTAAGGGAGACAAATCAGTTTTGAAATGCTTCCCTGAAAGCGTCTTCATTAAAATTTCCCTGAATGTAACCTGTTGTCAGTTACCAATGTTGTCAGTTAACATATCTCATTAAAACTTTGATCATTTAATATGGCAAATATGCTAATATTTTTGCTGAAAAATGTCTTGCAAAAGCTGCTCACATTTTTCCAGCAAAATTCTCAGTGACTGTTTTAGGTATTTTGCTTTCCAGAACAGTAGACATTTTGACCATTCACGAGCTTGTTAAGCTAATGATGCTTTGAACAACTGGGCCTTTGGGCCAGTTGCTCAAAATAAATGATATCGTTAGTTAACATGCTGTTAAAACTTTGATCATTTAGTATGACATATACACTAATATTTTTGCTGAAAACAAAATGTGAGTAGCTTTTGCAAATGCAAAAGCTACTCACATTTTCCAGCAAAAATTGCATACAATTATTGTATTTCCCAGAAAAGTTCATCATGTATAAAAAAGTCTGTTTTAATTGAATACCCCCTCTACACCCCACTTAATATAGAGAAAACTGGGGTTTACAGGGGTATACATTATTTTTTTCTTACTTCTGCTCAAAGACATTTATTGTGGCTACTCAATGAGGTAGTTCCAACAAATATCCTCAATCTGTTGGACTATTAATAAGAAAAATATCACAAATTTTCATCAGAAAAAATAACCATTTTGGAGGTGTGTAAGAAAACACTAAGTCACACAGATGTGTTTCATAATGAACATCTTCACCATTAAAATGCCAATCACAACTGTTGTTGTCTGCTTTGCCATCTGCCGGTTACCTTAAAAGTAATTTTTTTGCAAACAGTGTGAAGCCAGATCAGACTGCTCCTGCAGGAGCAGTCTGATCTGGGCCCACACTATTTGCCAGTATACAAAAATATTTTTAAAAAAGTTTCCAAAAGCATTCAGCAGACGACATAAGCAGACGACATTTTCAGTTGTAGTTTTTCTCGGCGTCTTAAAGGTAAACGAGCTTGTTAAATTAAACTAATGATGCTTTGATTAACTGGAGATCCGAACTACCTTTTATAGAGCGTCCAATGATCAATGAGGGTTCCGTGACTGGCAATAAGTTCATCCAGCGTTATCAAAACACCAAGAACATCTCCTAGGTGCTCAAAAACAATCTGTAAATAGAAAAGAAACATCATTTTCACACCTTTCTTTAACCCTTGTCCTGCTGAATAAATTAATTCAGCCACACCCATTTCTGACTATCCACCAATCAAATTCATTGAAATGATGTATTCATTCAATTTACAAACTGCATGACAAACAGTGTAGATCCTGATCAGATGGCTTCTTAAGAAGCCATCTGATCTGGCTCTACACTGTTTGCAAAGGCAGGTGTTGCTGTGTTTAGCAGGATAAAGGGTAAAAGTCTCTAAGGCAAACAGATACACCAAAAATATTTTCCTTCAAATTTTATAACAGATCTGGAAAAATTGTTTATAAAACACAACAGAAATATATGTCATGATTACCTGTTCTGTCTAGAAACACCTGACAAACAGGGTTACACAAGATACACAAAATTATGTCTTCAAAGTGAAAGGACACAATTCTCTAAATGAGAAGTCCACAATCAACTGCCCCCACAGCCACAGGGAAGAGACGGGATTTTAACCCATTCAGTATCAGAAACCCCTAAAGGGGTACCTTGGTAAACAGAGCAGGACCAGATCAGATGCCGCAGAATGCGGCATCTGATCAGGGCCTCCACTGTTTACTAAAAGTTCTGCCATTTTCCAAATAAATTTTGATAAAAAAACAAAACCTGACACTCCTTAATTTTGGAATGGACTCCTCTTATATATAAGGAGGAAGATTCCATTTGGTACTAAAAGGGTTAAATTACATTCCAAAACAAGTATGCCAGAAGCCACTACGAATCAATAGTTATAAGTTTACACACCTCAAGATAAGGGGGAGAAATGAAAATAATTCTTGGATTTTTTTTTTTATTATTTTTTCATAAAAACGTAATTTGTGAGTATTTGTTACTTTCAAATTTATAAAAAGATGCGCAATTCAAAGCACCAATAACTGTTTTTATCATATGACGTCGCGTCTGAGAGTGTAATAACACCATTTATCATATGACATTGCGTCTGTGAGTGTAAAAACACCATTTATCATATGACATCGCGTCTGAGAGTGTAATTACACCATTTATCATATGACATCGCATCTGAGAGTGTAATAAAACCATTTATCATATTACATTGCATCTGAGAGTGTAATAAAACCATTTATCATATTACATTGCATCTGAGAGTGTAATAACACCATTTATCATATGACATTGCGACCGAGAGTAAAAAATAACACCATTTATCATATGACATTGCGTCTGAGAGTGTAATAACACCATTTATCATATGACATTGCGTCTGAGAGTGTAATAACACCATTTATCATATGACATTGCGTCTGAGAGTTTAATAACACCATTTATCATATGACATTGCGTCTGAGAGTTTAATAACACCATTTATCATATGACATGCGTCTGAGAGTGTAATAACACCATTTATCATATGACGTCGTGTCTGAGAGTGTAGTAACGCCATGTAATAAATTTGATAATCCACTAGTGGATTAAATATGCAATTAGTTAGATATACCCTGTAATGTTACATGTACAACGTCGCGTAGTCTAATGGAGGAATATTAACATTTTTATTCAACAATCGTGAATGAAATGCATTTTAAATGTCATATGCTAAACAGAATCTTGCAGTCGTGCTCATGTATAATTGAATGTATTAAACTCGTTGAAGAAATGGGATAAAATGCTCGGCATAGCCTTGCATTTTATCCCTTTTCCTCAACTCTTTTAATGAATTCAATAATACATGAACACCCATGTAAGATCCTCTATATCAACAATTTATTAAACTCGTCGAGGAAAAGGGATAAAATGCTCGGCAAAGCCTCGCATTTTATCCCTTTTCCTCAACTCGTTTAATAAATTCAATAATACATGAACACCCATGTAAGATCCTCTATATAATTTCTCTCCATAGTCTGCAAGCATAGTTCCAGACAAGGAGGAGAAATGAGGACAATTAAGGGGAATGGGAACACCTAGCACATTTTTCCACCATTTTTCAAAGGGAGGCAACTTTCGGGACTTCCTGTTCAGTTTTCTGTAAGCCCTGTCCAGCTGAAAAAGGGGTCTACTCTTAAAGGAAAGAATTTGCTCCTCAGGAGCAAATTCTTTCCTTTAAGAGTTGAAATTCTTTCCTTTAAGAGTTGACCCCTATTGACATGGGAGACAAAAATACTTTTGCAGGAGTTGCCTCCCCTGAAGGTGTTCCCATTCCCCTTAAGGAGTATTTTTTTCTTAATTTCTTGTATGATTGAGGCAACTCTAGGAAACACCCAAAACATATATGAGCCAGCGCACGACAAAACCTTCACTATGACTTTTGCGCACATCTAAGACTCAGATCAACCTGTGCATCCATATAGTCTAACCAGAGACGTCTAAACAGAGACTTCTCTTGCTGCATGAAGGAGCATTGGGGCCTTAGCTATCCTTAGAGCGCACAACGAAGACTCTGATCAGACTCCACGGATGATCTGAGTCTTCATTTGGCACACGTCTTATTGTAGGTTTTGTCATGCGCTGGCTCATATTTTAAGAGATACTTTAAAAGTGAAGATAAATTTTAAACTTGGGCTTGCCCAATATTTTGCATGACCTTCACAATCCTAGTGTTACATGTAACACGCTGGAAACAATGATTTTGACTACACGCACCGTTCAAAAATCGCCAGGAATTCTGCAATTTCAGTAGAATGATCTGTGCAAGTATGAGCAGCCACAACCTACAAATGAGTATTTTGTTGAAATCTAAGGGAAAGAAATAACAAGAGCTGTCGCCAGACAGCATAGCTCGCCTGTTTCGCGACTTCAAGATATAAGGAAAAATTTATGAACCATGAAATATAGGTCACACTCACCTTGATATATTTGAGATCAATAATCAGGTCACATGGAACATATATTCCAGATATTACATTTCAGGATCAAATTGTGTCTGAATTATAAGGCAAAATCATTGAACCATGAAAATAGGTCACAAGGACCTAGATATATTTCCATGTGAATCATCGGGTCACATGGAACTAATTATCCAGGTAAGACATTTCTCCATCAAATAGTATTCAAGATAATAGGAAAAATCACTGAACCATGAAATATAGGACACACTGACCTAGATATTAATTCAAGCTCAATCATGGGGTCACATAGAATAAATAATCCAGGTATGACATTTCTCCATCAAATAGTGTTCAAGATTATAGGCAAAATCACTGAACCATGAAATATAGGTCACACTGACCTGGATATATTTTGCGGTCAATTATAGAATCACATGGAACTAAAAATCCAGGTATGACATTTCTCTATCAAATTGTATTCAAGATAATAGGCAAAATCACTGAACCATGAAATATAGGTCATACTGACCTAGATATATTTTGAGGTCAATAATGGGGTCACATGCAACTAATAACCCAGGTATAACATTTCTCCATCAAATAGTATTCAAGATAATAGACAAAATCACTGGACTGTGAAATGTAGGTCGCCATGACCTAGATATATTTTGCGGTCAATTATTGGGTCATATGGAACTAATAATCCAGGTATGACATTTCTCCATCAAATAGTATTCTAGATAATAGGCAAAATCGCTGAACCATAAAATATAGGTCACAGTGACCTAGATATATTTTGAGGTCAATAATGGGGTCACCTGCATTTAATAACCCAGGTATAACATTTCTCCATCAAATAGTATTCAAGATAATAGACAAAATCACTGGACTGTGAAATGTAGGTCGCCATGACCTAGATATATTTTGCGGTCAATTATTGGGTCATATGGAACTAATAATCCAGGTATGACATTTCTCCATCAAATAGTATTCTAGATAATAGGCAAAATCGCTGAACCATAAAATATAGGTCACAGTGACCTAGATATATTTTGAGGTCAATAATGGGGTCACCTGCATTTAATAACCCAGGTATAACATTTCTCCATCAAATAGTATTCAAGATAATAGACAAAATCACTGGACTGTGAAATGTAGGTCACCATGACCTAGATATATTTTGCGGTCAATTATTGGGTCATATGGAACTAATTATCCAGGTATGACATTTCTCCATCAAATAGTATTCGAGATAATAGGCAAAATTGCTGAACCATGAAATATAGGTCACAGTGACCTAGATATATTTTGAGGTCAATCGTGGAATCACATGGAACTAATATCCCAGGTATGACATTTCTCCAACAAATAGACTTCAAGATATAAAGCAAAATCACTGGACCGTGAAATGTAGGTCACCATGACCTTCACCCTTTTACACTTGAACCAATGTCACTTGATTGGCTGATGTATAACTAATTGTGTCTATAACTCGTTAGTATAATGGAAAGGTATACAACAAATTACAAAGGTGTCCTAGATTTTGACCCCCAGCCCCACCCCATCCCCAATCCCAGGCATGAACCCAGGGGTGTGTTGTCTTGGATTCTCAGAAGACACTCCCAGGTATCCAAGTTGTAAATATGAATGCTTTGTGATGAGTGACTGTTGAGATATAAGCATTTCAAAAACTTTAACACAGAATTACAAAGGTGTTCTAGATTTTGACCCCTAGCCCCACCCCGGGGCATGAACCCAGGGGTCTGTTCTCTTTGAACATCAGAGGACCCTCCCAGGTACTTAAGTTCCAAATATGAGTGATCTGTGATGAGTGACTGTTGAGATATAAGCATTTGAAAAACTTTAACGCAGTGTGACGGGAACGCAAACGCACACGCGCACGCCATCCGAGGTGACAACAATAGCTCTCCTTGTACTTCATACAGGCGAGCTAAAAAATACAAGCCAAACTACTCTTGCCCCAGCTGTTGGAAAGTTTTATTTATCCAAGCTCCAATGGGCGAGGGCAGACTTGGGTTTTGGTCTTGCGCATGACACAACAACTCATTATGGTTAAAATTTCTACCAAGTAATTTCCAAATCCATTCAGAAAAACTGTGCACAAGAAAAAGACATTTTTCTTTACCTTTGACCTCTAAGTATGACCATGACCTTGGAGGTACCAACCCGGTATACGGTCAGTTTCTTCCCCCGGCCTGTTTCTTCCCCGGGGAAGAACTGGGCCGGCCCGTTTCTTCCCCGGGGGAAGAACTGGGCCGGCCCAGTTCTTCCCCGGGGGAAGAAACTGACTAGTCAGTTTCTTCCCCACCCAGTCAGTTTCTTCCCCCCCCCCCTAAAAATTTTTTTAGAACCATAGTCAACGAGTAATTTTCAGCTCACAATTTGTTATAAATTAGAAATGAGACCATTCTGAATAAGTTCTGAGTCCTTTTAGCTTTAATGACAAAATTTGCTCTATGCTACACCATTCATGGAGATGCAATTAAATATGCATCCATATTCAAGCATCTTTGGTGCATTTTCTTTGCTTTTTAAGACATAAATTAGTATTAACTAAACAGATATAATAAGGCACAAATGTTTGGAGCTCAAATGTAAATAGAATTTTGAGAATGGGGGTAGGGAAGAACTAGGCCGGCCCGTTTCTTCCCCACCTTAGATTTTTCTGTTTACAAAAAATTCTTGTCATAAATTTTCTTCACTTTTTAAGACATAAATTGGTGTAAACTAAAAAGATATAATAAGCAACAAATGTTAAGAGCTCAGATCTAAATAGAATTTTGAGACTGGGGGTGGGGAAGAACTGGGCCGGCCCCTTTCTTCCCCACCCCAGATTTTTCTGTTTACAAAAAATTCTTGTGATAAATTTTCTTCCTGTTTTGAGACATAAATTGGTATAATCTAAAAAGATATAATAAGCAACAAATCTTTGGAGCTTAAATCTAAATAGAATTTGGAGACTGGGGGTGGGGAAGAACTGGGCCAGCCCGTTTCTTCCCCATCCCAGATTTTTGTTTACAAAAAATTCTTGTGATAAATTTTCTTCCCGTTTTAAGACATAAATTGGTACAAACTGAAAAGATATAATAAGCAACAAATGTTTGGAGCTCAGATCTAAATAGAATTTGGAGACTGGGGGTGGGGAAGAACTGGGCCGGCCCGTTTCTTCCCCACCCCAGATTTTTCAGTTTTCAAAAAATTCTTGTGATAAATTTTCTTCCTGTTTTAAGACAAAAGTTGGTATAAACTAAAAAGATATAATAAGCAACAAATGTTTGGAGCTCAGATCTAAATAGAATTTTGAGACTTGGGGTATAAGCTACAAAAAGGAAAAAACTGGGGGTGGGTGAACGGTGGTGGGGAAGAACTGGGCTGGCCCAGTTCTTCCCCACCCCAAGGCTGCTATGTATTTGCTATTCTGAACAAATCTACAATGTTTCACGCTAGGAATGTAACACCTGATTTCAAATAATAAACACATACAGCGGTATGAAAAAAAAAAGGAAAATGGGGGGGGGGGGGGAAGAAAAGGGCCAGCCAAGTTCTTCCCCACCCCAAGGCTGCCATACTTTAGCTTTTCTGAACAAAGCTACAATGTCTTATGCTAAGAATTTAATATTTGAATTCAAATAATAAACACATACAGCGGTATAAGCTACAAAAAGGAAAAAGCTGGGGGTGGGTGAACCCGTGTGGGGAAGAACTGGGCCGGCCCAGTTCTTCCCCACCCCAAGGCTGCTATGTATTTGCTTTTCTGAACAAGTCTACAATGTTGTACGCTATGAATTTAATATTTGATTTCAAATAACAAATACATACAGCGGTATGAACTACAAAAAGGAAATAGCTGGGGGTGGGTGAAGATGGTGGGGGGAAGAACTGGGCCGGCCCAGTTCTTCCCCACCCTAAGGTTGCTGTAGATTTATCTTTCTGAACAAATCAACATTGCCATTTCATGCTATGAATTAATACTTTAATTAAAATAATCAAAATTGACAGCTCTATGCACTAGAAAATTAAATGTCTGGGGGTGGGGAAGAACCGGGCTGGCCAAGTTCTTCCCCGGGGAAGAACTGGGCCGGCCCGGTTCTTCCCCACCCCCATTTTCCAGTTTCTATTTAGAATTGAGCACCAAAGATTTGTTGCTTAGTATATCTATTAATTTAATACCAATTTATGTATTAGAAAGCTGAGAAAATTAATCACAGATACTGGAATAGGGTTGCATATTTCATTAGATCTACATGTATTGTAGGGCATCTAGCAAATGTTGCCATTTGTGCTAAAAAGCCTCAAACTATATTCAGATTGGTTTCTTTTCTCATTTTGAACAAATTGTGAGGCATTAATAGCTCGTTTACAATGGTTCTAAAAAATTTTATAGGGGGGGAAGAAACTGACTGGGTGGGGAAGAAATTGACTAGTCAGTTTCTTCCCCGGGGAAGAAACTGACTGGGGGGAAGAACCGGCCTGTTACACCGGGTATTGGGCACGACACATCGTCTCATGATGGTTAACATTTCTGACAAGTCATTTCAAAACCCATCAAGAAATAAGAAAGTTATTGACTGTGTTTAAGTATTGGACCCTAATTTTAACCATTGACCTCTAAGTACGACCTAGACCTTGGAGGTACAGACCTAGGTTTTGTGTGAGACAAATCATCTCATGATGGTTAACATTTCTGCAAAGTGATTTCAAAATCCATCCAGAAATAAGAAAGTTTACTGACCATGTTTAAGTTTCGGACCCTTTTTTATACCTTTGGACCTGGGTTTTGCTCGTGACACATCGTCTCATGATGGTTAACATTTCTGCCAAGTTATTTCAGAATCCATCCAGAAATAAGAAAATTATTGCCCATGTTTAAGTTTTGGGCGGATAAACGGATGGAGAGACGAATGGACAGGGGCAACGCTGGGGGGGGGGGGGGGGGGGGGCATCAAAATGTGAGCAGGTTTTTCATTTGCAAAAATACTATATTACATGTATAAGGTATTGTATTTGATAGAGCAGTTAACATTCTGGGGCCAGTTGTTCAAAGCATTGTTAGCTTAACGAGCTTATTAGTGGTCATATTGTTAACTCTTCTAGCAAGTAAAATATTGTAAATTTTGGTATTTTTGCAGAAAAAATGTGAGCAGCTTTTGCATCCGCAAAAGCTGCTCACATTTTTTTCAGCAAAAATTTCAGCATATTTGCCATATTTAATGATCAAAGTTTTAACGATACTTTAACTAACGACATCTTTAGTTTGAACAACTGGCCCCAGACCGATAATAAGCTCATTAAGTTTATGATGCTATGAGCAAATGGACCCCGGTGCATTACTTCTAATACTTCAAATTTTCTTCAGTTGCTCACAAATGGTAAGGTTTAGTTTTATACCTGAAAATGAACATCTGTGACATCTATCAGCTTTGGTCCTGCTCTGAAAAGTAAAAAGTTCTCTGTGAGGGCTATTCCAGGAAAAAGTGTAACCCCTGGGTGGAGCGCAAATGATTTTTTTATTGCTTGGGGTTGGGGGTGCAGGTAGTTTTATTTTTTGTGGTCCTAGGTGTAACATCAATTTAAAATTCCTTGGTGGTAGGGTCTGACCCAGCATAAATGTCAATATTTATGCATGGAACAGCAAAAGATCTATCTTTTTCCAAGTTCAAATCGTTTTTTTCAATCGATGTCGCAATCATGGAACCAAAAATGGATACCTGTTGTTGTTTTGTTGTGCCGGGGGCCTAAATGCAAGTTTCAGTTGAAGTGACTTCAGTTTGAATAAAAATTCCGGTAAACCATTGTACCGCATTTCCTTTTACAGTTTCGATTTCGGGAATCATCCATCATTTGAAGGTGCACCTCAACCTTGTTATAACATGAAACTTTGGGTCCAACCAACGGACAGTGTTAGTTAACAGAATCGTGTTATAAACGCTAGCCGTATTTGTCACATATCAGTCTTTTCTACTATTAACACAAGCCTCTGGCGCTAACCTTAAGTTGCAAATGTTCCGCATGAAAAGGTGTGAAAATTAGGTCAAGTTATGTCACTAATTTGTGGTTTATCCCTCAATCATATAATTTAATCCTTAATCAATGTGAAAATGATTTAATCACTCCTAAGATGATTAGCTACATCTAACGGTAGATGTATGCACAATAAAAACGGAATGTTCTGCTGTCTCGTGAATGATTGTGTTTTGGCGCCAAATAGCAGAAGCTTGGCCGGAAAAGTCAAATGCTTTAATTTATGTAAACACATCTGTGGCTTGTTACGACTGAAAGTTAATTTCTATAAATTACAAAATTAAATTCCTTGGGGTAGGGGTTCCATGAGATTTCTTTTTCTTTGGTGGTGCCCTTCAATTAATTTTTAATTCCTAGGGGGTACTCCTAAAAAAAAGTTGCGGTCCACCCCCTGGTGACACCTTTTCCTGGAATAGCCCTAAGTAAAATCCAACTATTACAGCCACCCTTTCTTCTGATTCAAGAAGGGCAGTTGTCAGTTTCTGGTGAAAGAATGTGCACTGTACTGGTTAACCACTTACGTATAAGCCTGCCCAGGAAAAGTGTGGATAGGTAAACTGACCGGCTCAAAAATGACCTAATATAGTGCTGATTAGGCCGTATAAACTCCAATACAAACAAACGATTACAGCCACCCAAAAATATTAAGAGCAGTTTTCATCAGTACCTGAAATATTATTTCGTTCTTAAGACATCAACCTAATATCATCATAATAACAAAACTGTGTAATGAACACCCTCTCTAAACTCCACTTTTTACATGTATATAGCAGGCCTCATACTGACCAAGCTTTTCTGTGCCTGAAAGGCCCGATTTTACATCCTTAACCCTCATCATGCTGAACATGTCAACCGTAACCTGTGCAAACAGTGTAGATCCAGATCAGATGGCTTCTGAAGAAGCCATCTGATCAGGATCTACACTGTTTGTAATGCAGTTTGTGAAATGAACAAATACTTTATATAGAGTAATTTGATTGATGAATAGTCAGAAATGTGTGTAGCTAAATAATTTTATTTAGCAGGATTAGCGTTAAAAAGTCGTTTTATACCGAATATAGAAAAAAAATGGAAGCCAAAAAGCCTGTAATCAAGAAAAATCAAGAAAAAACCAAGCTCTAAAAGCCTGAAATCCTGCATGTGCCTGAAAAATATGAGGCCTGATATACACAACCGGTTTTTACAGTGGTATACATGATTTTTCATATTTTTGCTCCAAGACATAGGTTATGGGTACTCATTAGAACCACCTAAATGAGACAGTTCTTACAAGCTCCCAAAACCTGATTTATGAGGTGAGTAGCTTAACTATTACACCATGCAGGCTTTTCAACACAAATAAAAGAATGTTATGAAAACACACTTATACAAATTCATTGTAAACATTAACGCTGAAAAGAGAAAATTTTTAGAAGAAACACTGTGATATTTTTCTTATTTCTGCTCAAAATATGGATTGTGGGTACTCGTTAGAACCCCCTCTAGGAGGCAGTTAGGTACTCGTTAGAACGCCTCATGGAGGCAGTTCTAATGAGTACCCGCAATCTATATTTTAGGTGGTTCTCATGAGTACCAACAATCTATATTTTAGAGCAGAAATAGGAAAAATAAGGTATACCCCTGTAAACCCCAGTTTTACTATATAAAGGTGGGATTCAAGGGGGTCATAATTATATAGGCCTGTCTTTGTGATGAGGTTCACCTACCTTGAGAGAGAATAAAGGCTTGAGAACTGCATAACGACGTTCTTGACTACCTCATAACATCTGGCAACAAAACATGACAGCTCCTGTGAAAAGATTCATAACATAGAGGATCTTACATGAGTGCTCATGTATTATTGAATTTATTAAACGAGTTGAGGAAAAAAGGGATAAAATGCGAGGCCTAGCCGAGCATTTTATCCCTTTTCTTCAACGAGTTTAATAAATTGTTGATAAAGAGGATCTTACATGTACATGAGTGTTCATGTATTATTGAATTTATTAAACGAGTTGAGGAAACGGGATAAAATGTGAGGCTTTGCCAAGCATTTTATTCCTTTTCCTCAACGAGTTTAATGAATTATTGATTTAGAGGATCTTACATGAGTGTTCATGTATTATTGAATTGATTAAACGAGTTGAGGAAAAGGGATAAAATGGGAGGCAAGATAAGGGTTAAATAAATATAGCAAGAATAATATCATGCAGTTTGAATATTTTTCTGAGTAATAAAGATGTGTAATATTGTTTTACCCTTCTCTTGCTGAATATTCAGATTAGCCACATCAATCTCTGATTTTGAACCAATCAGATTACTTGATGTAATTTATTCCTACAAATTCATAAATTGAATGTCAAATAGTGTAGATCCTGATCAGATGGTTTCTTCAGAAGCCACCTGACTGGATCTACACTGTTTCCAAAGATAGGGGTTGTCGTGAACAGCATGATAAGAGTTAAACATGCAAATTGGACATCTCAAATATATGAATCATTTTCCCTATTCACCGTAAGTGTGTAACGGTCCAAATGAATGACACTGCTAATGTGTATTATTGTTTTTTTTATCTGCACTATTGTGTATTGGAGATATAGCCGTGACGTTAAGTGCACCCACTTATTTACAAGGTTAAGCAATGACGGGTCACAAAAAACACAGGTAAGGTGACCGCTGGGCAATTTTTTTTTTTTTATATCGTCTGCTCAGAATAGCGTTATAGACAAAGAATTTAAAAACGGATAATTTCATGTCGGAAACACTCAAGTAAGTTTCTTGTTAGAAACATACATTTTTCCTTTTATGTTGTGGGTACTTGTTAGAATCGCCTCGGCAACATACTTTATGGAGAAATAACACTTCCAATACATTGGCGCAGCGGCCCCCGCTCATCAGGGCTTCGAGAAATAGATTGGGAATAGCAACTCTAATACGCATGTACATTTTGCACAGCGGCCCCCACCCACAGAGCTTGGAGAAATAGATTGGGAATAGCACTTCCAATACATATGCGCAGCGCTCCCCTCCCCCGCCCATCGAAGCTTGAAGAAATAGATTAAGAATATCAATTCAAATACATTTGTACAGCGGCCCCCGCCCATCAGGGCTTGAAGAAATAGAATGGGAATAGCACTTCAATACATTTGCACAGCGGCCCCCACCCATCGGGGCTTGAAGAAATTGATTAGGAATATCAATTCTTAATACATTCGCGCAGCGCCCCCGCCCATCAGGGCTTGGAGAAATAGAATGGGAATAACACTTCCAATACATTTGCACAGCAGTCCCCGCCCACCAATACACTTTTATAAGGGCCAAAAATTAGGGCAGAAATTGCTCAACTTTGTGACACTGAAATGTGTTCGCTAAATCAACATGATCAAAGCGCTAGTGAATTTGTTTGTTCTAAAGCTTATCACTCAGTTTTGACACCATCGGTAATTGTTTGAACAGGTATCATGTAAAGGTGGTAGTTTGATTGACAATTACCGTTACATGTGTTCACGTTTATAGGTCAACAGGTAGATTAAGTGCAGTGGACCGTTAATCCGCTTGATTGACTGAAATTTTTACCGTTTTTTTTTTCTCACAGGTTTGAAACCAATACACAGTAGTTTTTACCATAATTCATGGGGCAAAAAGTGTTTTTTGCCTTAAATTATGGAAAAAAAAAAAACAGGAGCCATGGAACAACCGCGTTACACTGATTTCCGCGCTTAAATGATCAGCGCTTTAACGAGGCTGCAGTGTATCATCAAAAAATAACATAGCCTCAGTTTATTGGATGTCAATAAGCTATATGTTATAAATGTGTGTCAGAAATTATGTCACGCACCTTCACACTTCATTAAGATGTTGATTACATCACTTCTTGTGTCGATGTAACACAATTAATGCATGCAATGTCAGACGAGCTTTGCAACAGCGAACATTATTTCAACGCATATTTCAAGTGAACCATTTGATAAAGTAGCATACCAAGCTATTTTCCAGGGGCAAACTTATAGTTTACTTCCAATAAACCCTGTAAACCCACTGAACACCTCTGAATCGATATAAAATCGCCATGGAACAGGTTTGTTCTCTGTAATGACGGCTGATGCTTTAATTACAGTTTAAAGCATAAAACTTCATAAAGAAAAGGAAAATTTGAGTTTTTTTTGGTGTAAGATCAATTTTCATTTCACTTATGAACACAAAAGTTTTCACTTGTGGCTTCGCCTCTCGTGAAAATACTTCTTTTGGTGTGTATTTCGTGAATGAAATTTATCTTACACTGAAAAAAATCACATATCCTCTATGTGGCCTACCTGAAACAGTGTGATCATCCTTCCTATCTGTATCTGTGCCTCACCTTCCTGTAGCCCTTCTTCTGGTTCTGTAAGTATATACTTATGTCACAGAGGTCGGTTTTCCAGTACAGTTTTGTTTGTTTGTTTGATTTGAGGTTTAACATCCCCGTCAACACTGTAAAGGTCATTTTGGAGACATTGCTTCCAATTTTGTGGGACTTTTACCCGACATTGAGATGAAATGACATCTCAAGCCCTGTCGCCCAATGAAACCAATAGGGTTTATTAGCCTGGACGGTCCGCCTCACATCGCGGTTCCTGGACAGGCTTAGATCCTCTAAGCGGTTTACCAGTACTAGTGTGCGGGCCGGATTCAGCTTTGCGTGGAAGCATCATGCAGCCCATATATTTCTTCAAGCCCCTATGGGCGGGGTTTTTTCCAGTACGGTACTGGTAAATATATATCTACGGTATTTCGTAGGACTGGAGTTGGAAAATATACTTACTTTTCCCGTTGACCAATCAGTACTGCTGTTTTATAATTTTGTATGTGAGACAATGAATGATTGGTGTGCCGAGAGTTCATAACCTTTCTAACCTTTCAATACACTTTCACGGTTGTTAACACAAAGAAAATTTCCATCAGCTGCACGCTGAAGATGACAATTTTCAATATCTTGTTGTGGTTTTCATAACCACAGTGAGTTTATTTATATAGCCAGGTATGCCCTAGTATTAAGTGTTGTCCTGTTTATGCTTATTTAACAGAAAACTAGCATCGCCAGTTCTTGACAACACAGATTGACAGATGTGTTGACGATTGTTTTCTATGCCTTTTGTTCACAGTCTATTGGCATATATATGTTGGTACCTACCATAATAGAACAGTGAAGGCTTGATCATTTTTGCACCAGCTTCGACACTGTCCCTTGTTGAATGCTTATTTTGATATATGAAAGGTTATTGCTTTTGTCATATGAGCCCCGCCAAGCGAATTTGTGTCTTCGAGCATTCCGTCATGACAGATTGTAACTGCGCATGCCCAGTCATTTAGAGGTGCCAGGGATATGGCTTTCTGTCTGAAGGCTCCTCTAAATTCACTACTTGTATGAGCGAGCAGCGAAGGTTCTGGCGAGACTGCGTGGATGCGCAGGCTCGCCTGAACCTTCGCTGCTCGCATAGGCAATAAGTACCAAAATCGCTTGACGGGGCCCATATAATTTTGTGGTTTTACCCATGGTTGATAGTTATCACCTATGCATCCCTGTGTAACATGAGATAATAAGTAAGTGTTTGAGTTTTACGTCCCACCAACAGCTAAGGTCATATGGAGATGGGACTTCGGTTTAAAGACTCATCCGAAAGTGTGGAGAAGCCTGGGATAGATCCTGCGAGTAGCTAACCACTACACTAGGGAGGCTTCTAACATGAGATAAAAATGTCATCTGCACTCCATTGTAGAATGATCTGTCTGTATTGTTCGTCCATCCGTCTACAACTGCGTCTGTTATCTGTATTGTATTTTATGTGTTTTGTTCTGTGATTGGTGTCACATTGTTGTCTTTTTTATCAGTTACCCCCTGTATATATTGCATTGTAACGCATTGACCTGATAAAGATATGCTATCTCAGGACAAGTGAGCTTTATCACGTCAACGTGACATTGCACTTTTTTGAATGAACCGGACTACTGGTAAATGACAAAAACTGTTATTGTAACTGGGAAAAATGGTAATATTCCTTGAAAAAAAATACCATAGGAAAAACATGGTAAGCTGATACTAAAAATATATCGACCACCAGAACGCTTGGACGCACTGAGGACCATCAATAACTGACCGTAAATTGCTAATTTAAGAGTGTATAAGGGGATAAACTGATAAATAGAATACCAGATTCGTGTCTTTTGATATCAAGTTTATCAGGCTCGGCTTCGAGAACACATGTAGAATCGCTCGTCAAGCCTCGCGATTCTACAAGCGTTCTCGAAGCCTTGCCTGATAAACTTGATATCAAAAGACATCCACCTGGTATTCTCTACGTATGTTGCAGGCACCCTCTATTTACATCATATATAAATATATCATCGAACATCAACATAAATTCACCAACTCACTTTCTAGTTTTTTTGTATTTATGACTCCCTGCGTCACTTAACAATAACTAGGGCTGGCTAATCGGAGTTGAAAAGATAATCCATTATCAGTGATGCCAATGCGATTGATAATCGATTAGTAACCACTGAAGATTGTATCATAATTTTACCTATCTGGCTTTCTGTCTGAGCATGACTCTTACCATATGTTAAACTGCACTGTATATTTTTGGACATTCAGACCTGAGCAAACAGTACGGACCCAGATGAGACGCCGCAGAATGCTGCGTCTCACCAGGGTCTGCACTGTTTGTCACTCATTCAGCTATTTTATACACAACCTTGAGTAGTAATGTGTACCTATCAAATGATCGATTACTAGCAAATTAGTAATGATCATCATTTTTCTGGAATCTATCAATCGATTAATGGATTATACGATTAATCCTGGCAGCCTTAACAATAACTATAGAAACTGAAAGGGTGTGTACTTGCTGATAATTGAAGGAAATTTTTTGTCCATTTCCCATAAAAAATATATTGTGGGTACTCGTAAGAACCAATCCCACAGAGAAAATCATTATGGGGTAAGATAATGGTTAAGAATTAAATGACCATTTCCATAATGCTTGGCTACCTTGTGTAATGCTGTGTTGATGTTCATGATAATATGAGGTGTTGCGAACAATTTAGGCAATAAAATCATCATTAAAAGAGTCAAATGACTAGAAATGCGTCCATAGGACATGGATGCCCCCGCCTGAAAATATGTCTGTTTGTATTAATCCATAGAAAGTTACTGGCGGTGTTTAAGCTTTGGACCCTTTTTCCACATTTGACCTCTAACAAATGACCTTGACCTTGGAGGTAAGGACCTGGGTTTTGCATGTGACACATTGTCTCATGATGGTTAACATTTCTACAAAGTAATTTCAAAATCCAAACAGAAATAAGAAGGTTATTGACTGCGTTTAAGTTTCGGACCCTTTTTTGACCTTTGAACTCTAAGTATGACCTTGACCTTGGAGGTACGGACCTGGGTTTTGCATGTGACACATTGTCTCATGATGATTAACATTTCTACAAAGTAATTTCAAAATCCATCCAGAAATAAGTTATTGACTGCGTTTAAGTTTTGAACCCTTTTTTTTTACCTTTGACATCTAAGTATGACCATGACCTTGGAGGTACGGACCTAGGTTTTGCACGCGACACATCATCTCATGATGGTTAACATTTCTACAAAGTAATTTCAAAATCCATCCAGAAATAAGAAAGTTATTGACTGCATTTATGTTTTGGATGGATGAACGAACGGACGGACAGGGGCAACGCTATATGCCCTTCCACCATTCTTCGAATGGCGGGGGCATAATAAAACAGAATCTTATATTCATGGCCATTTCATATGGCTTAAATTCCAAATAAGGAAGAGCAATGAAGACAGGTTGGTACATAGTAAATACATGGTTAGTGTCTTTAATAAAAAAATATGATCAGTAAGCCTTAGACAATTTTATAGGGGCGAATTGCGGTATAAACTAAATACATGATTAGTGTCTTTAATAATAAAATATAATCGGTAAGCCTTAGACAATTTTATAGGGGCGAGCTTCAGTGAATTGCAGTATAAACTAAATACATGATTAGTGTCTTTAATGCCGTAATAAAATATAATCGGTAAGCCTTAGACAATTTTATAGGGGCAAGCTTCAGCAAGCCCCTATAAAATTGTTGTGGCAGTCCTATTATATTTTATTATTAAAGACACTATCATGTATTTAGTTTACCGGGTATACCACAATTCAAAACACTCAAGGATTTTGCAATAATTTAGTAAATTTAAGCAAAAAAAGACGACAAACTGTGTGGCATGTTGAACGACATTCAGTGCCATGGCGCGCACACGTAGTATAATGTGACGTCAAGGAGTGCAAAGTTTCTGACTTCACCGCGCACTAGAGACATAGGAAACAACATGGACGCTCGAATAAAAGTTGCTCAGCGCTTTACATTCTGTATGAAAATCTGCAAATAAATAGTTTATTTTAGCTTTAGAATTTATTTTCGAGGTTGAAACGCAACCGCAGTAGCAGTGCGCAATTATTCCAACGGGCCATTCAAACCAGGAAAGACCGAGAAGGTAAGAATTTAGCTGAAATTACTGAAAATCTGTTTAAATAAATATTGCAAAGATTATAACTTGCAGTTTCGTTCTTTTTCCATGTGTAAAAGGTTGCATGTTATTGTTTACACTTTCAAATTAGGGATTTGAAAAGTGGGTCCGGTCTATTAATGGTCACTAGACATATTATAGGTCAGTAGAATGTTTTATAGGTCACTACCAATAATAGCGTGCATTTATTCGGCCCCTTTATTACGTTACTAGAATGCCTGATTGCGGTATAAATTATTTCTTATTTCTGCATTAAAACATATGGTGTTGGTATTTGTTAGAACCAACCCCACTGAGAATATGGGTAAGATCATGGGCTAACCATCAAATGCCCACTTTCATAATGCTTGGTTACTTATCACATGAACAAGTCCGTGAAATGAACACCACAGTATACCTCACTTTATAGACAAAACTGGGGTTCTAACGAGTACATGCCAATGAGGCGGTTCTAACGAGTACACACAACCTATGTCTTGGAGCAGAAATAAGAAAATAGTGTATACCCCTGAGGTGGTTCTAACGAGCACCCAAAACCTATGTTTGGAGCATATATAAGAAAAATACCGCAGATTTCCATCAGAAAAGCAGCCATTTTGGAGACATGAAAAAATGGATTATGCTGCATGGGTGAGAAGCCTCAGTGGCGCAGTGGTAATGCTACTTGCCTTGTAATCCAGGGGTCGCCGGAAGATCCAGGGCTTCTCAAGACTTTCTGATGAGTCTTTAAACCGAGGTTCCGTCTCCATATGACCTTAGCTGTTGGTGAGACGTATAACTCAAACACTCACTCTTGTTGCATGGGTGTGTAATCTTATTGTGATGTGTAATGCTGTGATGAGGCTGATGACAATGATAAGTGTTGTTAACATTTTAGGCAATAAAATCATATTTAAAAAGAGTCAAATGACAAACATAATCTTATATTCAGGGTCATTTCATATGACTCATAATTCCAAATAAGGAGGAGAAATAAGAAAAGGTTGGAACACATCCATCCCAATGGTCAGTGTTCGGCATCACAAGGCTTGCTGAGTGATGCAGGACAGTGATCCCGAGGGACGGATTTTTCTATCCACCACTCAGACCCATATAGGATTCTTTTTCTTGCATACCTTCTGTTTCTTAGCTCGGATTTTTAATGTTGGAGTCAATTCGTTTACCGACATCCGCCACATTGTGATGACACTACAGAAATGTTAAATGACGTCATGTAATGTACTGTGATGTCAACATTAACGACGACTCATAATGAGGTCTTATTCAAGCAGTGCATTTATCAAACACGCGAGAATATTCGATTCTGGGTAAGAACACCAGGGTTAGAACAGAATTTGTATCCAAAGCTAAAACTATGGATATCCATATCTGGTGTGCAAGAAACAGTATCCAAGCACCATAGGTGACTACAAACCTCCTTCCCCATAGTACATCAGTGCATTGTAAAACTTTGTTTCTGCCTCGTACTTCAGCGCCTGTAGTTCCCCACAGAGTGACGCCAGAACCGTGATGATCTTGTTGAGGATTTTGTTGTCTGTTTTGATCAACTGCAGCATTGTTGTCTGCTCATAGGGAAGAAACTGTTAAAAAAAACAAAAAACATTCATTATAGGTTTGAGCTGTTCAAAGCATTTCTAGCTTAGTCCAACTTATTAGCTCGGCTGTTTTCGAAGAAAACGACGAGGTATTGTCAAAGCCCTGTCTTCGTCTGCGTCGTCATGCAAAAACTTGGACAGTTTGTAATATCTCTGTCAATACTGAACATATTTACTTGAAACTCGGAATAGTTGTTCATTATGAAAAGGAGAACTTTACCAATAGGTGAGGTAACCCTCAAAATATTTTTGGCACAGTTATGCCCCTTTTTCGACTTAGAATTTTTGCAAAAACTTGGACATTCTGTAATATCTCTGTCATTACTGAACATATTTACTTGAAACTCGGACAAGTTGTTCATTATGAAAAGGGGAACTCATACCAATAGGTGAGGTAAACCTTAAAATATTTTTGGCACAGTTATGCCCCTTTTTCGACTTAGAATTTTCGTCGTCGTCGTCGTCGTCGTGCAAAAACGTGGACATTTTGTAATATCTCTGTCATTACTGAACATATTAACTTGAAACTCAGAATAGTTGTTCATTATGAAACGGGGAACTCATACCAATAGGTGAGGTAACTCTCAAAATATTTTTGGCACAGTTATGCCCCTTTTCGGACTTAGGATTTTTGCAAAAACTTGGACATTTTGTAATATCTCTGTCATTACTGAACATATTTACTTGCAACTCGAACAAGTTGTTCATTACGAAAAGGGGAACTCATACCAATAGGTGAGGTAACCCTTAAAATATTTTTGGCACAGTTATGCCCCTTTTTGGACTTAGAATTTTTGTTTAACGAAAAGAAACTGCAGCCGAGCATTGGCACCCGCATGCGGTGCTCTTGTCTTTATTTTATCTCAAACACATAAACATTACAAACAATGTCATGACAAATAAAGGATAGGCCTCCGTGACCTAGTGGCTAAGAGCGCTGAATCTTGATCATTAGGTCTCTCACCGCTGTTGGTTCGAGCCTGGCTCGGGTCACATGTTAGACGCCAAGTTCTGCAACGGAAGGTCAGGTGTTTTTTCTCCGGGTTCTCCGGTTTTCGCCCACCTCCGATTAACGACTGACTCGATATGAGAAAAATAATCTTGAAAGGGCCGTAAAACCACCCCCCATCAAAAATGACAAATAAAGGATTAGAACGGAAGCTGAAAGCTTATTTAGTTCTTCTCCCGGCCATTTCTAGCTTAATGAACTGGCCAGTGGGAAAATGTTACTGAAATGGTCTTTATTATAATAACAGTGCACAGGGTCCAATTGTTCAAAGCATTGTTCTTTTAACAAACCTGTTACATACAGTAGAACTTCGATGGCTCAAACACTGATGGCTCTTTTACCATGGCTGAGTCGAACCTGTTCTTGAGCCCCTAGGGAAATCCTCGACATAAGATAAAGTGAGGGATAATTTAGAAGATTTTCGTCTTTTATTTTGCAAATGTATGCTGTGTGTACTCATTAGAATCACCTCAATGAGGCGATTCTAATGAGTACACACAGCATACATGTTCATTATAAAATACCGAAAAGATATCAAAAAGTATATTGTATACCTCCTGGCATTCTCCCTCCATGGCTCGAACTACCCCTGTCTCGAACAGATTTTCGAGGTCCCAAAGGTGTTCAAGCCATTGAAGTTCGACTGTAATAATCCTAAGTAATGGGACAGATAGACTTAAGCAAATAGTGCAGACCAAGATCAGACTGCAGTCTGATCAGGGTCTACACTGTTTGCCATTCTGTCTGCACTTTTTGGATTCCTTGCAGGTTTGTGAAACGAATTTGTTTAAAAAAATTGAGAATTACAGCAAGTCCTCAAGGTGTCCGAATTTTTTTTATTTTTAAGGTACTTGCAAAAATGTTAAATGGTATTTATTATAAGTATATAAGAGTATGGTCCAGTTGTTCATAACAAACTTATTACATGAATTGGCCAAAATATTAAATAAGTCTAGCAAGTACACCATCCAATGCACAGACATTTTTGCTGAAAAAAAAAATTATTTGCCATATAAAAATTGTTTAAGATATGTTATACTATAAAGGTTTCAAATTATTGTTTCAGAATGATGTTATGTTATATTTTTAACCTGTAAGACGCTGAAAAAAACATTTTACATCTGAAAATGTAGTCTGCTTATGTCTTCTGCTGAATTGTTTTGCAAAGGTTTTACAAAATATTTTTGCATACATGCAAACAGAGTGGACCCTAATCAGACTGCTCCTATAGGAACAGTTCAGACTGCTATAGGAGCATAGGAGCAGTCTGATTTGGGTCCACACTGTTTGCTATAGGAGCAGTCTGATTTGGGTCCACACTGTTTGCCAAAAAAAAACAACAACAATTTTTTTAAAGTAACCAGCAGACAACAAAGCAGACAACAATTGTCGTGATTGGCATTTTATGGGTTACTGGGTAATTCAAATGAAAACGTAAGCTCACCTGCAGTGAAATGGGGTCAAGGGTCATGTCCCAGGAATCCCCAACAGATTCTCCTAGGGCATCTTCAATGTCCTTCAGCTGTGATGAATATTCTTCCAGGAAACTGCCAAACTTCTTCAACTGTAGCTCACCCACAATTTCTATAATTTTAGGGGAATGGATATAACTGACATATTTTTTCGAACATTTTTCAAATGGAGACAACTGTCAGGACTTCCTGTTTGCTGTTCTATAAATTTTGTCCCAGGGAAAAAGGGGTCTACTCTTAAAGGAAAGAATTTGCTTCTCTTTCCTTTAAGAGTTGACCACTCTTGACACGGGAGACAAAAATACTTTTGCAGGAGTTTGCCTCCCCTGAAGGTGTTCCCATTCCTCTTAAGAGGAATAGATATAATTCATTCCAAACTATTTTGTCTTCCTTATACATGTAACAGGGATGTTCTCTTAAGGTCAAGAATACAAAAAAAATGGACTCTCCCATAGAATTTTTTAAAACTTTGCATGACTGTATATCTCCAAATTCCACATTCTGCATCGAAACACGCAATAAAAATTTATGTTACCAATTTCATCTGAGTGCCAGGACTTTGCAAAAACCAGAGCCAGTTGTATAGAAAGAAATGGGAATCTGACTAAAAAAATGTTGATTTTTCAAGCTTTACTGTCAAACTCAAAAGCAAATAAACTGGCCCTTAGAATTTTTCTAAAACATGATATTTTGTGTCATATTTACGAGTATTATTATTGTTGATTAGAATGAAGTGAAAAACGTCATTGAGTACCAAGTACATGCACATGTATTAAACAAGCACCTGCCTTAAGCAAGCACATTTTGGTTATTCCTTAGCTGCTTGCTTAATACAGGTTGGAATGTAGTTATACAAGTGATAACTGAGTTTGCTTGTTTGTTTGTTTGTATTGGAGTTTAACAGCCCAGTTGACACGATTTTCTGTCATTTTTGAGCCGGTCAGTTTACCTATCCCCACTTTTCTATACGTAAGCGGTTAACCAGTACAGTGCACATTCTTTCGCCAGAAACTGACAATTGCCCTTCTTGAATCAGTGGAAGGGAGAGAATACCGGTAACCGTAGAAAAGATTTCATGATCATTCTCCATGAAAGAATGTTGCCGACTCCGGCACGAAAGAATGTTGTCGACCCTGGCAGGTATCAAACCAAAGTCCTCCTGATCACCAGTCAGACGGGCACCCGACTGAGCTAACAAGGCCAACGTAATAACTGAGTTATAGCAGCAAAAAGAAGTATAATGTGTGTATAATTTTGGGGCATTTTGACGTAAGTTATGAACAATTTTCAGAGATGTACATGTACCATCAGTTGTAGCCTTATATAAAGAGTTACCAGAACAAAATTTCCTAAACATCATACATAAGCATAAAAAACAAGTAAATTTACTGCATTATGCTTTTACAAAAAAGACTGAAGAACTTTACTGCTTGACTAATGTGGCATGGAAGAACATGGATGTTTTCAATGAAGATGTTCTTTTGGTATCCAATGGCTTGTGGGTCAATGCACACAGTGTTTGAGTGTAATATCATTTACATATATATATTCTTGACCGTAAAAAATTAGCTCCTGGTAGAAGAACAGATTTAAGTTTTAACCCTTATCTCACAGAATGAATAAGTTAGCCACACGCCCACACCTATTTCTGATTTTGAACAAACAAATTATTTGATGTACATGTAATTTATTCCCACAAATTCACAAACTGAATGTCAAACAGTGTCGATCCAGATCAGATGGCTTCTTCAGAAGCCATCTGATTTGGATCTGCACCGTTTGCAAAGGTAGGGGTTGTCATGAACAGCAAGATAAGGGTTAAGCTCTTAAATTGGGTAGTAATATGCTATTATATAGATGGATATTCATCTTCAACTTTTGGGTACTTGAAGAGATGACTCAGGGTACCTCATGTTTGGTTACCCACTTTGTATCGGAAACCCCAAAATGGCAAACAGTGCAGGCCCAGATCAGATGCCGCTGAACAGATTACAAGAACTGCACAACTCGGGCATTACTTAAAAGAGTCTTTGACAATCAGATATAGATTTCAAAGATGAATGATGTGATTTGGTCAGATATATACTTACAAACACAGAAGTTGGTATAAAGAAGCATTTAAAAACAAAAAGGACTTGGCTCTTAAAAATTTTTGGGGCTCAGTAAGCCGCCGCTGTTCACTGAAAAAGACAAAGACTTTACGCAAAATTGTCTTTAATCAACAAACAGAATTATTCTCACCTCAGTTATTGTGTGATTATAAGTGTTTAAGAACTATAGTGGTGGATTAACTGCCTTTGTCAATGGTCTCTCCAGTCCGTCCATACATCAACCATACATGGGTGTCATTTGACATATCACCACGAACCATTTAGTTTTCGTCCGTCCATCCGTCCATCTACCCACGCATCACTTCATTCAAACATCAGTTCGAAAATATACCAATGCATTCTATCCATACATTCATTCAGTTATCCATCTCAGTATATTCAACTGCTCGTCCATCCATCCATCTACCAATGCACAAGTCCATTCATTCATCCATCTATCTATCTGCCAATACTTCTTAACCTCCTAGGAGGACTTTCAGAAGGGGTAGTCTGTCTGTTTACCCATCCATTCTGTTTGTCACTCGCTTTAAATTGTAATTGCGATGAAATGACCCATGGGCTAAAAGACTCACCAGTAATTGTGATGAAATGACCCATGGGCTAAAAGACTCACCAGATAAGGGTGAAACGACTCCGGGCGAAGCGACCCACGACCTAAACGAAACGGATTATGGCTGGTCGACGGACGGCACTAAATGGGCAGACTGGCAGGCTGGTCATCCGGTACTGCAAGGCTAGCCACTGCGAAGATAGATGAATGTCATTTATGCTGTATGAATGTCATTTGACGTGTCACAAGCAACTATAACTGAGGTAATGGCCAAGTATAACCGACTCTTTTTATAAAACTTGTGTTTAAAACCGCTATCAAAACAAGTTGTCTAATACAACTAGGGCACATTTATTAGTTCTTATGGTTTATTGTGTTCAATTTCGCAAAATGTGGCTTTAATTAGCTTACTTAGCGACCCGTCGTCAAATTTGTCGAATTCCCATCCCGGACTATCGGTCGCCATTTTGAACTGCCTCCTAATATCACGTGATTTCAATTAGTCACATGATTGAAAACTCGTGAGAGAAGACCGATTGTGATTTTTACATTGCTATGGGTAGCCGTTCATGTCTAAATTTGCCGCACTTGACTTAATGAAATAATGATAATATTAATAATAAGAAGATTAAAAAGAAGATGAAAAAATGCCTAAAGGCTTTATGGACGTCTTTTTATTTTCTTTTGTAAAAGGACCCAATTAACAGACCACATCAATTTTAAAAAAGAACCAGATAATATCCCCAAGTTTATTTGATTTGAGGTTTAACGTCACCATCAACACTGTAAAGGTAATTTCGGAGACGTTGCTTCCAATTTTATGGGACTTTTACCGGACAATGAGATGAGATGACATCTCAAGCCCTGCCGCCCAATGAAACCAATAGGGTTTGTAAGCATGGACTGACTCGCACCGCTTTGCATCGGCAGGCTTAAGTCATCTGAGCGGTTTACCAGTACTCGTATGCGGATCGGTTTGAGATCTTTTCAGTTCAGTTTTGGACCAATTCGTACCGCTTTGCATGGGTAGGCTTAGGTCCTGTAAGTGGTTTACCAGTACTCGTGTGTGGGTCGGTTTCAGCTCTGCATGGAAGCATCATAAAGCCCATCTATTTCTTCAAGCCCCGATGGACGGGGACCCCCGAAGAAATCTCGTTTTTAAGTTTGTTCTTTTATTTATTTATTAAAAAATAAAATTCCAATTTTGCCGGTTTTGCCCTCAAAAGCCATTTTCTTATGTGAAAGAGCTAAACAGACTGCAGCAGTTGAAAGTGTGCCAAAAAGTCCCCCTGTGAACAATGAACAAGAATTAAATCCTGTTTTCAAGCCTTTGCATACAAAAAAAAAAACAACAACAAAAAAACGAAATTTATATTTGTCAAAAAAATCTACAAACATGCAAGTTATAATAAATGGTTATGTTTTTAAGAAAGGGAAAAAAGATAAAAAAGAAAAGAAAAAAAAAAAAAAGAAAGAAAAAAAATCCTCTCCCAGGATTTGAACCCACAATAGGTTCTTGACCCCTGCAACAGATATAGTGTTGACGGGGATTTTAAACCTCAAATCAAACAAACAAATTATATGCGCTATTTAAAGTCAAATGCGCGCATATGACTCACATGCGGTATTAAGACATGCCGTCCTGTTCGTGTCTTTTGACGAAAGGCGAAAGGCAATCGTATCGATTCCTTTTTTTTTTTGTGTGTGTTTGTTTTACGACCCTTACAAGATTATTTCACTCATATCGAGCCGATCGTTAATCAGAGGTGGCCGAAAACCGGAGTACCCGGAGAAAAACCATCTGACCTTCCGTTGCAGAACTTGGCGTCTCACATCAGACCCCAGCGAGGCTCGAACCAGAGCGGTGGGAGACCTAATGTTCAAGACTCAGCGCTCTTAACCACTAGGCCACAGAGGCCCGTATATCGATTCTTGGTCATTGCCTTCCCTTCTACATTGAGTATACCCTCTTGGGTCGAGGTACACTGTGGAAAAGCTCCAGTGTCTGGATTTACTTTAAAATTAAACGAAAACAGAATGTATTTTACTCCTCTTTTTCATTTTTCCACGCTTGTGGTTTTGACGTCAGTGGTAACCATAACTTTGTGCCGTCTGCATTTCGTGGTATCTGTGCGGGTCGTCATTGGTATCCTTGTTCGAACACCCCCATCATGAATTTCACATCTATAATTTTAAAATTCTGCTCTTTGCTAATTCTAAGAATGCATGGCAGGTACTCAATGCATAAGTATTTTATGCTATTCAGGAAACATTGAACATTAGTTCAATTCTTCCATGACATTGTGAGTAATCTGGATGGGACCATAAATCGTGGCCACAAACAGACTGACTTGATCATCATGGATTTCGCCAAGGCCTTTGACAAAGTACCTCACAGAAGGCTATTGTACAAATTGGACTACTATGGGATAAGAGGATCCACACATAATTGGATTAGCTCATGGCTCTCTGGGCGCTCTCAACAAGTTGTACTTGACGGCCAAGCGTCTGATCCAGTCCCTGTTCTATCTGGTGTCCCACAAGGTTCGGTCCTTGGACCGGTCCTCTTTTTGATATTCATCAATGATCTCCCTGATAACATCAGGTCATCTGTCCGTTTGTTTGCTGATGATTGTGTCCTGTATATGGACATATTTTCTTCTTCTGACTGTCGCATTTTACAAGATGACCTGGATCTACTTGCACAATGGGAAGCAGATTAGCAGATGAAGTTCAATGTAGCCAAATGTCATTCAATGAGGGTGTCACGACACCTTCAGGACAAGCAAATTAAGCATGATTACACACTTCACCAGCAAACTTTGGAGCAAGTTCATTCCGCCAAATATCTTGGTATCACTATCACTGACGATCTCGGTTGGGGTCAACATAATATCTCTGACATAACATCTAAAGCAACTAGGACCTTAGGATTCCTTAGACGTAATTTGGTTTTTGCACCTCGGCAGACAAAGGATGTTGCATATAAAACATTGGTTCGCCCTCAGCTTGAATATGCATCACCCATTTGGCATCCATATGTTAAAACTCAGATTCAGCAGGTGGAGAAGGTGCAGAGGACAGCTGCTCGATGGACCTGCAGACGATGGCGAAATAGAAGTAGCGTCGGTGGCATGCTTGATGAACTAGAATGGCCATCCCTGGAGACCCGTCGTGAGCAGTCCTCCTTAACCTTCGTCTACAAGATACATTCTGGTACAGTATCAATTAACAAGGATAGGTATTTGACCCCTGCAACAGTGTCAACACGGACAAGGGCATCAAGAGCAAATAACTCGCAGTATCGTAGGTACCAGTCCTATAGTGATGCCCTGAAAAACTCTTTCTTCCCTAGAACTATTCCTCAGTGGAATAGTCTTCCATCTTCTGCGGTGAATGCCAAGACTGCAGATGAGTTCAAAGCCCGCACAGTATAAGATTGAGACTCAGAAGTATGCGTTTTAGGACACCTCTGTGCTTGGATTGTAAATAGTTTTAAGGACTCATCCAGAGATGATTTTTTTGTGCTAAATTCTAAATTTAGCCACCCACCCAACTGAGGTAATGGCCAAATATGACTGACTCAGTATAAGAAGATAGCTAGATAAAATTATGTACCAATTATTGCTGCAAAACTAAAAAAACCGTCGACTTGCATCAAACATCTATATTTTGCCGAATAAAATAGGTTACAATTCGTCATTAACTGTAGGATTTACGTCCACAGTTCGTAGAAAGTATTCCGAGACAATGCGAAATGGATTGCTATCAACATCTGCGGGCATCTATTTAATGTATGCCCGTAAAATGCGATTTTCTTCAACTCACCACGAATGTTTGTTTGTTTTTTCAGTCTGCGTTTTTTGGCACCCGTCTGCGTTCCAGATAGTCGAATACCCCGTGTGCGTATGTCAATGAAGCTATTTTTGGACGGAAATTTAGCTGTTTCAAGTAAATTGGAGGACTGCAAACTAAATTAATATCAATAGAACTGCGGAAGTTTCATGCGCGTGTGTGTGGCAGATAACTTTCCAGCAAAACGACATGTCTATCGCAGAGAAAGACCAGATTCCGCATAAGCATAAAAAGTCTTGGCGGTCCACAAAACACATCAAATACTGCATGTAATCATGTTATGCTTATCTTAGGAGTGTTGCATATGGCCCTCCAATACCGCTGCCATACATTTTGCTATGGAAACGATTTTCACCCTCTTAACCCTTGTCCTGTTGAGCCCGAATATCTCTTATCTTTCAAACAATGTAGATCAAGATAAGCCATCTGATCAGGATCTACATTGGTTGTCATTCAGATTGTGAATTTGTTGCAATAATTTGCATCAAGTAATCTGATTGGTTGATAATCAGTAATGGGTGTGGCATGTTTAAATATTCAGCAGGTCAAGGGTTAATTAATGCGTGATTCATTATGTCTAATCAGAAGTGTCGTGCTTGGCTTTTTGCTTTGCCTTGTCAATGTGTATGTAATGCAACCTTCGAAATTGTTGGAAGAAATACACATGTAGATGCCTTTTTCTGAAACTGGAACATTGCATACATACAGGGGCATTGCAATCGAAAATCCAGAGAATGGCAGCGTTGTTACAATAGCACTTTATATCCTTCAAAACGAACAGAGCCGAATTTAATCAGAATGATGTGAACTCCATCTGCAAACTGTGTCACGTGTGTGATGAAACGCTACATTTCATTCTTGACTGTAAATTTCTGAAAGAATTAAATGAATTTCAGAATGTTCTGAGACAGGGCTTGAGATGTCATTTCATCTCAATGTCGGGTAAAAGTCCCACAAAATTGGAAGAAACGTCTCCAAAATGACCAATACAGTGTTGACGGGGACGTTACACATCAAATCAAACAAATCAAACATTGAACTGATCATATTTTTGAATACAACTACTATTGCGACGCCCTGGTTAAAACGGACACTTGCTGAAACCAACTCAATACGTGACGTAATGGTGACGTAGGTTGTTAGGGGTGTTAATATCAGCATAAAAATGTATTGAAACTAAAAATCTATTGTTTTGATTTGTTTGTTTGATTCGAGGTTTAACCTCCCCGCCAACACTATTTAGGTCATTGTGTAGTTTGTGGGACTTTTACCCGACATTGAGATAAAATGACATCTCAATCCCTGCCGCCCTATGAAACCAGAAGGGTCAATATATGCATGGACGGCCCGACTTGCACCCATTTGTCTGGGCAGTCTTAGACCCTCCAACTTTCAAGCGGATTACCAGTACTCATGTGCGGTAGGTTTTAGCTCTACGTGGAAGCATCATGCAGCCCGATCTATTTCTCCAAGCCCCGATGGGCGGGGGCCATCTATTTTTTTATTTTAAAGGCAATAAATAGATAGATATGCCCTACACATAACTGGCAAGCTAATGCAGAAATGGGACAGAAAATATTAATGTAAAAGTTAAAAAGAAATGAACTTAAAAGTATAACAACCTGGAAACATAAGAATATTGTGTGCCTGTGTGTGCGTGCGTGCGTGCCTGCGTGCGTGTGTTTTACATCCCATCAACAGCTAAGGTCATACGGCTACGGGTCTTCTAAATACTCAGCTGAAAGTCTGTAGTAGCATGGGATCGAGCATACGACCCCTGGTTTATGACAAGGCGAGTAACATGACCACTACACCACGGGGCTCCGAGAATATTAGAAGGAATAACCGAAGCTGTCAATATGAAAACTGGAGGCAAATGCTTTAGCTATAATGGATAATAACCATAATAATAGCACTCCCGGTACAGAAGTACAAGCACTCCCTTTTAGAGGAGCCGTACTGAGTTGTGTTGTCGGTCCGGTCAAGTTAGTTAGGAACACATCAATGTAATTTTTGGAAATTATAAAGGAAGGGTCTGATACAGAGCCCTGAAGGACAGTAGAAACCGCGTATGCCGGCTCACTTTATAGAAATTAAAATGAACTGGTTAATGAGGAAGCATTGAGGACACTAGACAATATCCAGCAGGCGCTCAACGCCAAATCAACGCCTGAAGAACGCTGAAAACATTGTTTCAACGTTGATTCAACACTGAGTCAACGCCGCTTGCCAGTGAGGTTTTGAATTTGCCCGCCATGTTAGTATGTAAAAACCAGTGATTACTGTGGAGGCATCAGTTTTCCATAAGTGCAGTAAATAGAGATGTCTGTATTTCAACATTAAATACATATATCTGTAATTGAAATCCAGATATCTGTATTTGAAATGTAGATATCAATATTTAATTCTGTAATTCAGATATCTGCAATTCAAATGCAGATATCTGCATTTCAATTGAAGATATATCTAATTAAATGATAATACAGATATATGTATTTAAAATATAGATATCTGTATTTTAAATACAGATATCTGCAATGAATAGGTTTAAACCCAAATGGGACACCATAAATTACCCGGCTGCTGCAGCTGAATACACATTACTACAGCTTGTGATTCTTGCACACCAGATAATGAAATCCATAGTTTTTAAAGCCTGGGATAGAAATTCTGTTCTAAGTAGAAGTGGAGGCAATGATCAGGAATCGATACAATCAACCCACAACTCCCATCAGAGACACCAAAGGAAAAGAAACACAAACATGAAACAACAGACCCTAATGGAAACATCAATAGCGGAAAGCCAAAAGGACAGTTACTTTCCCACAAAATGGCCAATAGGCTATCCAAAATAAAATAATATAAGCGACACAAACACCCAAATACAAACCATAACAAAAATAAACTGCGACAGAAGAACCGCCTTGGAACGGTCAGCGGAAACTGGAGGGCTTAAATCGATTTTACGTGGCCACAATCCTTGCCCTTACTTCCGTCGCGATTTAGACAAATAATTTATTCACTCGGCATGAAGGCCCCCTAACTCATCGGTGCAACATCTCCGTGAACACTAAAAATCAAACAACCACAGAGATGAAACAACGGTGAGGACTCGACAGCAAGAAACCACTGAAATGCCGGAGCAAAAGAAAACCAACAGTTAGACTCCGATGGGCCCGACCAGAGACAGAGCATCAGGTACCAACCAACATACGCCTTTACGTTGGAACCGTCATAGAATCTGAGGCCTGACCCACCGGCGTGCAATTAAAGAGGGAAGCAAAGTTGTCAACCGTGATTGGGTTAACTACCATGCATGAGTCTGTCGTATAGCATTTTTGTTGTACCCAATCTTTTTATATCGAAGAATGATTTTACGAAATTGGGTGCTGAAGTCATTACGGTTATATATTTTTTTCTGAATTTATATTCTAAATCACCATAAAATTCGGGTTCCGATAAACCTTGTTGCAGAAGAGATTTAAGTCCAATATTGAATTTTGAAATTAAATCAAAAGGACGTCTATAAAATTTTGAAAAGGCTTTGCGTAGTTTATGGTACCGATAACCCTGATTAAGAAGTTTATCCGTTAACAATTTATTACGAGTGTTGAAGTCAGTTACATGACTACACACTCTAGCAAATCGAATTAATTGCGAAATATAAACGCTTTAAGACGGCGCACGCGGAACATCACAATCCAAAAAAAGAAAATTTACAATCTAAAAATCAAAATTATCGCGTTTATCATAAATTTTGCAAGACAATAGATAGATGTAAATCCAAAAATGGGGCCTCGGTATCAGAAGAATTTGCTTTATTCAACTGAAGTTCTGGGGGGTAAATTTGACTGATCAAACCATCGAAATAGGTATTATCAATATTTAATAAATCATCCAAATATCTAGAAGTGGAGTTAAAAGCTTCAATGATTTCAGACTGGTTTTCAGCAGAAAGGGACATCATGAAGTCTCTCTCTCTCTCTCCTAACAGAACAAAAACAGATCAGCCACAAGTGGCGCGCAATTAGTACCCATCGGAATACCCACTACTTGTCTGAATAACTTAGTACCAAATCTTATGTAAATATTGTCAAGTAGATAGGTGAGAGCTTCACAAACTTTCTGACATGACCATAAAGTATAATTTTAATGCTCTTCAAAAGTGAAAAAGGCATTTCTTACATTACAAGCAAGATACAGGGAGTCTTCCCTATCAAATGTCCATTCAATTAAATCATTGAGTTTTTCTTTTATAAGATTATGAGGAAGCGTAGTGTAAAGGGTGGCAAAATCATAAGTAGACAGAATTGAAGCACGAAAACGCCTGGTTTGTTAACCCTGGTGTTCTTACCCGAAATCGAATATTCTCGCGTATTTGATAAATACACTGGTTGAATACGACCGCATATGCTCCGTCGTTAAGGTTGACGTCACATGACGTTACTAAATACCACTGTAGTTTCATCACAATATGGCGGACGTCGGTAACCGAAGTGACTGCAGTATAAAAACCCACGCTCAGAAATGGAAGGTATGCAAGATAAAAGAATCCTACATGTGTGTGACGGGTAGACCCTCGGGACGGATTTTTCCATCTACCCCTCACGCTCGTATAAGATTCTTATAGTCTGAACTCTCTTCAATACCACAGTAGATGCCTGTTATATAGACTACACGTGTCTCGATAAATAAACTACAATTAGTGCCAAGATGTAAAAGGAAACGGAAGGGTACAGCAACCCACCCGTGGGTGGAGTCTTTATCTCTTCGATTATTAATCTTGAGTAGACAAACTAGTGATAGCTGATAATTTAGTGATGAAAAAGTGCGTGAATTTTATTTGTAAACTTTTAATGTGCAACAATAAGAAAAATAATGAATAGCCCCGTAAACCGATTTTTCTCTGAATAAAGGCGTTTTTTCTGTCGTGGTTTATTTTTGATAAGGCTTGTCTTTGAGTGTGTGTATCGCTTATATTATTTTGTTTTGGATAGCCAATTGGCCATTTTGAGGGAAAGTAAATGTCCTTTTGGTTTTCCGCTAGTGATGTTTCCATTAGGGTCTAGTTGTTTCATGTTTGTGTTTCTTTACGATCGACCCAAATTTACTAAATGATAAAACGGAATTCATGTCCACGTGACCATCACTGATTTTGGGAAAACCGTATTAATAGAAGTTGAAAAGTTGCGCTATTTTATCGATACAACATTTCGGTCAGAGCTATCTATAGACTCATGACAGGAATCGTGTGCTGGAAATACCCAGATCAGATGCCGCGGAATATGACGTCTGCTCTGCACAGGGACTACACTGTTTGCTTAAATAGTGGCATTTGAGAGTTAAACGAAATAATATAAGAATGCCGGGTTGCTCACGTAATGAAAGAAAAACAATACACGCTGTCAAGTGACGTCTTCGGAACATTCCATTCATAAAACTGTAACACAAATGTATGCCAAGTCGAGTAAAAATAGACTTTTCGCACTTCTGTTTGGAACCCTGAAATGTTTAAGAGCAAAATGATAGTCCAGACTTTATAGGTGGTACCGTTATTAGACATACAGCGTGGACCTAGATCGGATAGACAGTACATTGTTTCTGATCAGGGTCGGCACTGTTCGCCATACGTATGTAGCAACAGTTTTGAACATGATTCAGGCCCGTACACAGCCTCTGAAAAAGGGCGGGTTGAGGGTCCGAATTTCAGGTATTTTGCAGAAGGTGAAAAACTGCATGAATCTGAGATAATTTCCAAAAAGGGGGGGGGTGTTGGGGGGGGGGCTGCGTTTGCACCCTCCCAACTGTGTGCGGGCCTGCATCAACAGGTAAAATTAACTTTTTTGTTTAAACATATCACTGAAGGGGCTCTGTGTACACAACACTGTTATTCAGGAGCTGGGATGCAGTGGTGGGACTAAGCGAGGAGAAAAGAGAGAGGAGCAACTATGACAAACGTTGTAGATGCTGACTAGAAGCCGTCGATGGATCTACACTGTTTGCAGCAGGATAAAATGTTGAACATGTAATATTTTTTTCAGCACAGATTGTGTTGCATTATCAATGAAATACTCTGAATTCAGAAAGATGAATCAATATAACGGCTACCCATAGTCCACGTTAAAAAGCAGAGAATGTGTTGCTTGCTATTGTGATTATCACTGACCATCTGACTGCCGCTGACCTTGGACAAAATCCAAGTCTGGTTGTTTATAGTCAGAGCGAAGCGTAAGAAGAAATTTCTGGACTGTGCTCGTTTGTTTGTTTGATTGTTTAACGTCCCCGTCAACATTGTATATATCATTTGGAGACTTTACTTCCAATTTTGTGGGACTTTTACCCGACACTGAGATGAAATGACATCTCAAGCCCTGTTGCGAATTGAAACCAATAGGGTTTATGAGCATGGACGGTCCGACTCGCAACGCTTTGCCTGGGCAGGCTTAGATCCTCTAAGCGATTTACCAGTACTCGTGTGCGGTCGATTTCAGCTCTGCGTGGACGCATCATGTAGCCCATCTATTTATTCAAGCCCCGATGGGCGGCGGCGGGTTGACAGTGCTCGTGCACTTGGGCATTGGCAAGCAGAATCTACATAATCAGACGCCACACAACGCGATGTCTGATCAGCTCTACTGGGCTTTCTTAAAGTTAAACGAACAGTTCGATTCTCAGTTCAGTATTTCCCAGCCTACACTCAGAGACGATCGATCCACCAGTACTATCAGTGCTTTGATTATTTTTCGATGATTAATTACCGTAGTTATTGTTTTCTCACATCTGGACATTGAATTAAGCGGTCTATTAATCAAAATGTAGAAAATGACCATAGGTAATCATCAGTGACGCGCTTGCACATAACTACTTCTGATTGGTCAATATGCTTGACCACTATTACGCAATTATGAACAAACTGTGTTTTCGCGAGCCTAATAATTTCCCAGGTGTCCGGCTGTTTTCCTAAACATTTGTCAGAATCAGAATCAGAATTGTTACTGGTGACACGTCAAATGACATTCATACACCAGGACCTGTGATATGGGAAGTTAGTCCCTAGCTCTAACCAAAGATGTAAACTTAGCTACACAATCCTCAGCACCTTCAGCCGTCAAAATAATAGAATCGGGAAGGGCATTCCAATCTCGAATGGTTCGGGGGAAGAACGATTCTTTATAAATATCCGTTCTTGCAGTAAGGGTCTGAAACGTCATTGAATGGTGTTTTCTACAGTGCCTAGCCGGGGGAACAAGGTCATCTGTTGGAATGCTGGCAGCACCCTTTAGACCTTTGTATAAGAGTATGAGCCTACTGTCTCTTCTCCTTTTCTTGAGAGATTCCCATCTTAATTTTCCTAGAATTCCAGTCATGCTCCCAGTTTCAAAGCAATAATTTCCAGTTACAAATCTAGCAGCTCTATTCTGAACTTTTTTCAATTTCTTCATTAAGGATCACTCCGCTTGGGTCCCAGATGCAACTACAATATTCCAAGATTGGGCGAACAAGTCCCCTGTATGCTGTCTCTTTCACATCCTGAGGACACTGATGAAGATTTCGCCTCAGGAAACCAAGTGTTCTATTCGCCTTTGTACACATATTGCTAATGTGTGTATTCCATCTCAAATCGTGAGTGATTGTCACACCAAGGTATTTAATGGAATTCACATTTTCGAGGACCGTTCCCTCTAAGGTGTAAGAAGCCTCAACTTTATTAGATCTCTTCCTTGTTATCTGCATAATATTGCATTTAACTGGTTGAAATCTCATGCCCCATTTTCTGGCCCAACATCCTAATCTATCTATGTCAGCCTGAAGTTTCAGTGAGTCATCTGTATCTCTAATTTCCCGGTAACAAACACAGTCATCTGCGAACAGTCTTATTTCTGAGTCAATGTCAGTGGAAATATCATTGATGTACAGGGAGAACAATAGAGGACCAAGAACAGTCCCTTGTGGGACTCCAGACAAAACTGGCGCCCATACTGAAGATTCACCATTAACAACAACACGCTGTTTTCTGTAGCAAAGGAAGGAATCTATCCATTTAAGAGTCTTCCCACCAATTCCATAACCAAATAATTTGGATTTAAGTAGTTCATGAGGAGGGGTGTCAAAAGCCTTCTCAAAGTCCAGAATAAATGTGTCCACCTGCCCCCCTTTGTCCAGGATTTTTGCCCAATCATTAATAACCGTGCTCAACTGAGTTGTGCAATCGATAAGACTTTAACAATGAACCAGTGCTTCAGCTGAAGTGCACGACCCGCCGGATGCTTTTAGCTTTATGAGTGTTACCATATATGGGTATGGCGGCCATTTTGGTCATGTGACCTGGAACTAAAACGGTTCCCCCAATAAATGCGCCTTATCGTAAGGAGCAAAAATATATCTTATACTTTAGTACTGTATTCTGAATCGTTTGCAGGATAAAATGCATTCTTACTTTTCCAATACAAAAGCATGTGTGTCAAAGTTTGACCTAGGCACAAAGAAGGTCAAGGTCAACCCAGGGTCACCATTTTAGCACTTTATGATGGGCCTACGACCCAGATGCTATTTATCAAGTTTCGTGGAAATCTGCCCAAGGGTTCTGGAGGAGACTATTTTTGAAGGGTTTTTACCATATATGGCTTGGCGACCATTTTGGTCATGTGACCTGGACCCCATGAGCAAATTTTGGTTTTATCCATCCCATAGAGGCTCCATATGAAATTTGACTTCAACCGGCCCAACGGTTTCCGAGGAGAAGCAGTTCGAAAATTTTCAAATTTTTTCGCCTCGGCGAGGCTATACTAAATGGAATGTAATATTTGGCAAGTTCATTGGTTAGATCATAGGGGCTTGAATCATGAAAAAAAATAAAAATAAAAAAATGGAAAAAAAAAAAAAAAGAAAAAAATGAAAAAAAAAAAAAATTTGTTTTTTTTTTTTTTTTTTTTTTTTTTTTTTTAGGGTACTATATTAGAGACAAGGGGGGAAACTTCGGCTCCATTTTTGGGGGGTTACCTCATTTTACCCAGTGTATCTTTTTCGTAAATGCAGTTTTTCAATTGTTTATTATGAATTATACAAGTTAAATATGTCCACTTTGCAACAATAATCCGCCTCTGTCTGTCACTTGCAGGAAACATGTTTTTCTCGCATGGATTAACTCAGCAAAGCAAAATTCGGCATAAACGTGTGACAAAAATTTTCAGGTTTTCATCAAGGCAGTGGCTAGCCGTCCGGTACCGGACGACCAGCCTACGCGTCTGCCCGTCCGGTACCGGACGACCAGACAACGAGTCTGCTCGTCCGGTACCGGACGACTAGCCAACCCATATAGGAATGGCTAGACGTCCTGTAGTAAATTTAAGTCTATCATTTTATATATGGTATACATTCCAAACAATATTACCCATTTTATGATGTAATAAAAATATTTGTAATTCATAATTCATTACTCTAACTGTATTCTTGTCACCTGTTTGTCGCTATTTCAGTAAAGGACGTAACTGTAATTGACCTTGATGCAATGGTTTGTTGTACTTAAAGCTTTGTCCGGGTACTGTGACAGTTATTATTATTATTATTATTATTATTATTATTATTATTATTATTATTATTATTATTATTATTATTTTAATATTAATATTATTATTTCTATCTGTATATTTTTATTGTTGTTATTATTAAAATCTGCAAAATCTGCAAATGTTTGTACGATGTTGACCTTGTTATTAATCGGGATAGATTAATTAACATTAAATTAATTGAGCATATTTATTTGACTTATCAATTCAACATGATAGGTACAAAGAAATATCAATTGAGGTAATTATCTTATAAGCAGGGCACACATAAAGGCAATTATACTTTCAATGTTTCCGAAACACGATGAGTAGAGCAATTACTCTAATGATCATATTTATTGGGACAGTTAGGCTTCAGCAAACAATGCAGTCCCAAATCAAACTGCTCCTGAAGCAGTGTCTACACTGTTTGTCAATCCATCTCCACCTTTTGGACTCTTACCTGGATTGTGAAACAAATTTGTTAAAGTTTTTAGGAGAATAACTGCAAGTCATCAAGAACCTAAATGTTAAGGATTTTTACGGTACTGCTCAATTTTCGCGACGCTTGGATCAAACAAGTACCTTCAAGCCGCAATTATACAAAGAAAGGAAAGGTACGTGTAAAATGTATAAACTTATAAAAAATATTAAGTTACTAGTATAACCGATTGGTAATTACCTAAGAATATCTTATTGATAGTAATAATATTAGAAATAACTGAACACGACTACAGCTTATATTATCACAGGGTCTGTATTTGTTAATACAATTATGTATTACCGACACGGCTGTGCTTATTTTCAAAATTACGGGCGAGGAAAATCTCAATGATAATTACATAGTCTCAAAGTTAAGTTTAACATCCAGTCCTCTAGAAAATGATACAAGTGCTATTTAACCTTCAATGGCTCTGCATACCCTATATGAAATGAGAGACTAAAATTTACTACCGGACGGCTAGCCATTCCTACGAGGGTTGGCTAGCCGTCCGGTACCGGACGAGCAGACTCGTTGGCTGGTCGTCCGGTACCGGACGGCTAGCCACTGCCTTTCATCAATCACAAGCGAACTAGTGTTACGGAGGAAACTTTTTTCGCTTTCAGCTGATGTCTTTCATAACAATGAACCTCTCTTGACCAATTTTTATCCAAAATGATGTATTTGCAGCTCAAAATTTAGATTTTGGTACATTCACATCACTTTCTGAAACCGATCAAGAAAACAATCGTCGCGAAGCTTGGTTTTTCTGCTGATTCCGGGCTACTCTATCGATGAACTAACGACCGGAACGACCGGTGCTGTTTAATTTTTTACCGTTCGAAGTATCGACAAATGAGCATTGTCGCTATTTTTTGTTCCATTTTCAACTAAACCCCAAGAGGGGACACAGACGTTGTACATTGCATATACTCCAGTTTTGAAGGCTCAAAGCGTACACGTAACCATGTAATTACGGTAGGGTTCTTTAAACTGCACAGGGGATGGTTCTCCCTGCCCAGGGGTTGGTGGGGGGGGGGGGGGGGGGCAGTTAACGTCCAGATTCGAAGGACGATACACATTCATACCTGCAAATGATGCCAATGGAACGTGTTCTCACACCGAAATTTTGTCGCCGCTGCTGGGGATCTCGAACCTGGGTCCTTTAGCATCTGAGGCAAATGGACTAACCACTGAGCTAGGTGGTTGGCTAAATTTAGGAAGGCAGGGATAAGCCGTAGTTATCTCCTTACCGGACTCAGAAAAAGTGAAATGTATTTTTTGTTGAAATCGTGGACGTTTTGTTTTATTTTCAAAACAGTTTCACTCATGCTTGTGTGGACAGAAATAAAAAAAAATCAGCCAGCTTGTTAAAAATGCCACCAATACGTAAATGTTCAAAATGATGCAGCATGGAAACAATTTGTTCCCTATTGCAACATATTCCTTTTTATGTTTTGAAATTTTGATCCTGGGTCGCTAATGGCCAGTAAATGACAATAAGCACTATTTAGGTTGGGCCCTTGGGTCCTTTTCCAACAGGGATTTAAGGGGACAGAACCCCTACAGTGCAGCACACACATGCTTTCTCATCCGCGAGTTTCTGAAGTGGACGCTTCTATTTATGAATTCGGTCAAATCCATTGATGTAGGGATTTTGGTAGAAAAACTGCTCAATTCTTCTGCTCAGCAAGTTTGTATTAATCTGAATAGGCGCTACAACTCACCACAACACAGCAAACAAAAAAGGTCAGAATAAGCTAGAGCATATCAACCTTGATATTTTTTTTTGGGGGGGGGGGGTGCGGAGCGGGGATCATTTTACGGTCCTTTCGAGTTTATTTCACTCATATCGAGCCGATTGTTAATCACATGTGGTCGAAGACCGTAGTATCCGGTAAAAAAAACCTGGCCTTCCGTTGCAGAACTCTTGAATGCCTTAAATAGATGACTTTTGTGAAAGGTTTGATTGTGAAGTGCTTAGATCTGTTGATAAGTACTTGTGCGTATTAGCCTAGAGTGTATTGGAAAGTAAGTGAGAAATGGGGCCTTGTCAATACATAGGACATTTAAAAATTTTGGTGCTGTTGAGTAAAGCGGCATTCCAATCTTAGTGTTTCTCGAGCGGGCTATTAAAAGGCTATAAAACGTTTTTCATGCTCAATTCAGCCGAGCGTTAAATTTGTAATGCTCGCTATTTTTAAATACTAACAGTTCAGGCAATTTTCCTGCTTAGATTTGTTTGTTTGATTTGAGGTTTAACGTCCCCGTCAACACTGCAAAGGTCATTTAAGAGACGTTGCCTCCAATTTTGTGGGACTTTTACCAGACCTTAAGACGAAATGACATCTCAAGCCCTGCCGCCCAATGAACCAATAGGATTTATTAACATGGACGGGCAGACTCGCACCGCTTTGCCTGGGCAGGCTTAGATCCTCTAAGCGGATTACCAGTACTCGTGTGCGGGTCGGTTTCAGCTCTGCGTGGAAGCATCATTTCTTCATGCCCCGATGGGCGGGGCCGTTTCCTGCTTATAGATAAGAACTGAATAATAGAATGTATGATGGGATTGAGGCCGAAACAAGGAATTTTCAAGCAAGTTTTCAGTTTAGATAAGTATCATGTGGGTTTTTGTCGAGCATGAGACTTTAATTCACTGAAAACGAGTCCGGAGCCACGACCGCAATATAAATTATTTTTCTCACCCAAACACTTGAAGGAATTTATTTGTTTGATTAGATGTTTAAAGTGTCCATCAACAGGTCATTTTGGAGACGTTGAATCCATTTTCTGGGACTTTTACTTGACATTGAGATGAATTGACATTTCAAGCCCTGTCGCCCAATGAAACGAAAAGGTTTTAAAAGCATGAGCGGTCTGACTCGCACCGCTTTGCCTGGACAGGTATAGATTCTCTGAGCAGTTAAGCAGTACTCGCGTGCGGTCGGTTTCAGCTCTGCTTGGAAGCGTCACGCAGCCCATCTATTTCTTTAAGCCCCGATGGGCGGGTCCGAAAACTTTAAAGAATGCGTTGTGAATGCAAAGACTCCACAAATATACAGAACTTAATAAGCGATAAAGCACATTCACACCAATATAACACAACAAAATGTTAGTGTTTTTTTTTTTTTTTTTTTTTTTTTTTTTGGTTTTACGGCCCTTTCAAGATTATTTCATTCATATCGAGCCGATCGTTAATCAGAGGTGGGCGAAAACCGGAGTACCCGGAGAAAAAACACCTGACCTTCCGTTGCAGAACTTGGCGTCTCACATGTGACCTGAGCGAGGCTCGAACGACAGCGGTGAGAGACCTTATGATCAAGAGTCAGGGCTCTTAACCACTAGGCCACGGAGGCCCGTACAAAATGTTAGTATTTTAATATTCATACCTCCTGATGAAAATCGTCATCGTTTTTCCAGTGAGCCGCTAAAGTTTGTGTCTAAAGCATCCGTTTGTACATGTAAAGTGCAACGCATGAAATAAAAACCAGTCCATGTACATTTCATGACCTGCTTTCTTTGACACTTGACAGCAGTTTGATGACAAATTGAATGTCCATTTCATTAAAAGTTGATCAAGGGGTTAATCAAGGTTTATTTGCAGAGGAGAATTATGGATATCCATAATTCGATTAATGGATATCCATAAATCAGCCGAATAATGGATATCCATAATTCGAATTAAGGATATCCATAATTCGATCAATGGATATCCATATTTCGATCTATACATAAATCGATTGATGGATATCCATAATTCGATTTATGGATATCCATTATTTGATTTATGGAAATTCATAAATCAGCCGAATAATGGATATCCATAATTCGATTTATGGATTATCCATAATTCGATTTATGGATATCAATAAATCGAATAATGGATATCCATTTTTAGATTTATGTATATCATTAATTCACCTCGATTTATGGATATCCATAATTCGAATTATGGATATCCATAAATAAATATGGATATCCATAAATAATAATGGATATCCATAATTCGAATTCCATTTCCACAGATGCATATAAAGACATGTTGACACACAAATAAAAGGTTATCGCGTATATTAATGATGTATCTGCATCATTTCGTCCTCGATATTCCATGACACTGAATAAGAGCCACGCATTTCCCCGGAAGTACTTATTATATATATTTTCCCGTTTAATTCCGCTTAGCGTTAAAACAGGCTATAAGTCAGACTTCCAAAACACTTGAAACAACAGCAAACTATTTCACAAACGATTTGACACCACAAAAATGGACAGACATACACAAAAATAACACAGTTACAGCGAATTTATCGACTACCCTCCTCTGTCGACATCCGTACTGCTCGGTCGAAAACCGTATTTCTCGGTCGACAGCAGCTTTACACAGTACCGGCTCGGTCGACAACACAGAAAATGGTATTACCCCCGTGTTGATAAGGACATGTCATTCTGACTGTTGAAATGTACATTTAAGGAGAAACTGAGGAGCTGCTCCCCTAATCGCATGGATAACAAAACATGCTACAGAAGACGGTTTTGAAAACAAAATTACCTCCGGCTCAATGTGGATGTTTTGCAATGATTGACATAATGAGATAGCTAATAAACCCTAGAGTGAGGCAGAGTATGAGGCAAAGAAAAGAAACACTTAAGAAATGAAATTTATTATTCTGCTGTTCATAATAGTACGAACGCAGTGGGTTGTGTGCAAAGTATGTGAACCCCGAAGGGGATCATGTAAACTTTGTAAGCGACTCGCTGTCGTTCATACTTTCATGAAAAGCAGAAAAATTAAGTTTATTGTTTTATAATTACATTCTTTGCCCCTCATCACTGGGCGAAAAATAATGCTTATAGGGCAAACTTTTTAAACTGAAAAACATTTGCACGCCACTTTACTACAAAGAGAGGAACAGCGTTGACCTCACCAACGCCCGTAGAGAACCATGGTTTAGAATGACGTCACTTGACGTCACTGAAAATCATGTGACTCGATGCGTTCACGAAGTATGAACTACACTGTTTTCTATATGTTTACATTACATTTTTTGTTTATTTATGAGCCGGATAAGTGTCATACCCTATCAGTTGAGCATGAAAAACAGTTTTATAATCCTTGGGCCAGGTTGGTGCAGTTCAGGTCTGTACACCGTTCTTTCTACCTCTGGAATGAACAGTACACAATATGTCCATATCCCTCTACTTAATCTTAAGACCTCCACAAATTTCTTCCAAATATCTGAGAGAGAGAGAGAGAGAGAGAGAGAGAGAGAGAGAGAGAGAGAGAGAGAGAACAGCAAACATTAGACAAAATACATGTTGAACCGCTTTTTCCTTGGTTTCAACCTATCACAAAGAAAAAAAAGAAGGAAAATTCCTACAGGCCTATTGCCACCAAAACAGCCATTGTTATTTAGGATAGGTAGCAATATTAGAACACACGCTGAAAGTCGTCAGTCATTCCGACCACTATGAATCCAAATTTGTAAAACAATTTCTTTCTAGCCGTATCTCTTTTAACTTATGTTCTGAACCGTTTGGCTTAACACCTCTGCATTTATTTTTTGCTTAGCTAACCGTCGCCGTGTACCGGGAACGAGCGTTTAAACACAAGGAGACGAAGTCATATGTGCACACGTTCTTTAGCACTCTGCCCAAAACACATAGATTTTATACGATACCCGTTGTGCAAGAAACTGACAAACATTTCCCTTCAATACGGAGCACTCTACCAATCTCCTGAATAACATGGGATGTGCCCGTCCCAGTCTGGACATAAACAAGGTAGGTGTGTCTTGTTGTTGTTGTTTTTTTTATCAGATCTAAGGCCGTCTTCTGCGTTTCAGTAAACATTTTATGTCCTTTTCTGCGCATGTGTCAAAACAGTTACAGCGGCTAATTGGAAGTTGACCGCAAAGCGATACAATACAAAATTCCCAGGGACAGCCCATTATACGTAGAAACACCATCAAGTTATCTTATCTGCGTAATACGTGTATACCTAGTCCTAGCAGAATATGTTAAATTGAAAAAATAAATCAAAGGAGAAATTAAGGCTATCAAACACATTTTAACAGTAACAACAGCTACTCCACTGCCGGACGTAGTTTCCAAAGTTCCGGATTATATCTGTCCTGCACGTCCCGGTTTTTAAACACGACGATTATGGCAAGCGCCCGGGTTTCTGTACCGATCATTGACAGAACACTGCGAAAAGCGAAGCAAAAGTTGCAAAATATACATTTAGAGCTGCGAGTACATGTTTTGGGATTGGCAAAGACAGCTAAAGTTAAATGAAAGACAACGGGTGAAAGCGAAAAAAGTTCCCCCGGTATCACTAGTTCGGTTGTGATTGATGAAAACCTGAAATTTTTTGTCACACGTTTATGCCGAATTTTGCGTTGCTGAGTTAATCCATGCGAGAAAAACATGTTTCCTGCAAGTGGCAGACAGAGGCGGATTATTTTTGCAAAGTGGACTTATTTAACTTGTATAATTCATAATAAGCAGGTAAAAAACTGCATTTACGAAAAAGATACACTGGGTAAAATGAGGTAACCCCCCAAAAAATTGAGCCGAAGTTTCCCCCCTTGTCTCTAATATAGTACCAAAAAAAAAAATTTTTTTTTTTTCATTTTTTTTTTTCATTTTTTCATGATTCAAGCCCCTATGGTTAGATCTCATTGATATCTGTCAGTATGCCAAAAATTATTTAAATATTCCAATCGGTTAAGTCACTATCGCCAATTTTCACAAACGGGTTACGGACGGACAGACAGACTGACAGAATGACACGGTGATTATAGGGCGCTCTTAGAAAATCAACCGACTTCAGTCGGTCGCTTTTTCTGCGGGTCGTGCAATAAACTGCAAGTAATTAATGGTCATGAGGCCTGTGTATGAACGCTCTACATACCTGGCCTTTTTAGGACTTTTAGAAATTTTCTAAGACAGCTTCTTTGGAACTGGTTCAGTTTCTGGCATGCTGTTTGAGAACTATTGGAGAACTGTCCAAGTCTCACGTGCGTATAATATTGTTGGTAGCACCACAGCTCTGTAGAAGTTCCAATGTTTCAGGGAGAACTCTGTTTTGGTCTATTAAAATTCGAACGAGGTTTCATATTAACAAGAGGCCCCATGAGCCAATATGCTCACCAGAGCTCATGTGGGCGCTTCCAACTGACAGCCATGTATTAAATTAAACCAAGGCAGCCCCAGCCCAAGGACGCTATAGATGAAATGTGAACCCAATCGGCCCAGTTGCGTCAGAGGGGTTGCCATTTGAATACGCTGACACCACATGACAGACAACGGACAACTGCCCATCCAAGAATCCCCTTGAGCCTTCTGTTCTGGTGAGCTAAAACATCTGTAACGGCTAACATGGTTAATATTTCTATAAAGTCTAAGCCTCATACAGCATATGGTTTCTGAAGAGATGATTTTTTTTTTTTTTTTTTTTTTTTTTAATTTTTTTTTTCAGTTTGCTTTCTGCTGCAACTAACAAAAATAAGTTGTAGACCTAAAATCATATGGCATAAATTATATTGCTTCGGAAACATTTCTATAACTTTTGTCAACATATCTACAAAAGCTTGGCAGTAAATGTCTTTTTTCTTCTACAAATTTTCCCATTATAAGTCGGTGGAAACTCTAAGACGCCATAGCAACTGAACTAAACAGCCACATTTTGTTAAAAAAAAACAACAAAAAAACAAAAAAAAAAAAAAAAAAAAACAACACACACACACATACACACACAAAATAATAAAAAATACTGAAAAGTGTAATATGGTTAATTTTTCCACAGTCTCAGCCTCATAGAACATATGGTTTCAGAGGAGATGATTTTTTATTTTTATTTTTTTTTTCATTTTGGTTTCCATGGCAACCAAGAAAAATGAGCAGCAGGTTGATATAATATTGCAGATAGCCTAATATAATATGGCAGATCGAACAGTGCTGGCATTTTTCAATTTTCCCCTTTATAAGTCTGGGGAAACTCTAAGCTACCGCAGCAACCAAACTAAAGAAATACAATACAAAACCTAGTAAATCAAATACAGTAGAACTTCGATGGCTCGAACACCGATGGCTCGACCGGCCCCGATAGCTCAGTTGGTAGAGTGTCCGCTCCGGGGAACGGGAGGTCTGGGGTTCGATCCCGGGCCGCGACATACCAAAGTCGTTAAAAATGGTACTAGCTGCTCCTCGCTTGGCACTCAGATTTACGGGGAAGAGCTAGGACTGGTCGATCCAGTGTCAGGATAATGTGACTGGGTGTGGTATCATGTAATGTGTCTGGGACGTGATACTTCAGTGAGGCAGCACTATAAACACTGTGAGGCAGCACTGTAAACGTGAGCATTGAGCTCCCTGTCGCAACCAGACACCGTCGTGATATGACTGAAAAATTGTTGAAAGCGACGTTAAACCCGAATTCACACACACACACACACCGATGGCTCGTTTACCATGGCAGAGTCGAACCCGTTCTTGAGTCCCTATGGAATTTATGTACATAAGAAATAGGGAGGGTAAAATTTTGGATATTTTCGTGTTTTATCTTGCAAATATATAGTGTTCGTACTCATTAGAATCGCCTCGATGAGGCGATTCTAATGAGTACACACAACATACATTTTTCATTATAGAACACCGAAAAGATATCCTAAAGTATGTCGTTTTGCCTCGTGGCAGTAGCCCGCAGTGGCTCGAACTACCCCTGTCTAGAACAGAGAGATGATTTTTTAAGTATTTCTTTCTATGTTTTGCATCTTGGTTTCCACGCGAAACAATAAAAAATAAGCACGATGCCTAAAATCATATGGCAGATAGTAGACTGCTAAAGGAACATTGCTATGAAAGTTTTGTCAAAATATATGCAAAGGCTTGGCAGGAAATGCCATTTTCCAATTTGGCCCTTTATAAGCATCCGCAAGGATGCTACAGATGGCATTTAGGTGGCTTCGGGGAAGATGACGTTTGAAAGTGTTGACGGACGACGCAGACGATGGACGACTGCCTATCCTATAAGCTCCCCGGAGCCTTCGGCTCTGATCAGCTAAAACCTATACGTTTTCGTGCATTTAGTCTGCCAAAATATGATTTTTCAATCCTTTACACTCCACTACCTTATAAATTATAATCTTATAAAAGATCGCCCCGCCCATCGGGGCTTGGAGAAATAGATTGGGCTGTATGATGCTTCCACGCAGAGCTGAATCGGACCACACACGATTACTGGTTAACCGCTTAGAAGGACTAAGCCTGCCCAGGCAAAGCGGTGTTAGTCAGATCGTCCATTGCATATTGGCCTTCTGGTTTCATTAGGTGGTAGGGTTTGAGATGTAATTTCATCTCAATGTCGGTTAAACCCCTGCAAAATTGGAAGCAACGTCTCAAAAATGACCTAAATAGTGTTGACTGGGACGTTGAACCCCAATTCAAACAAATTTAAACAAACAAATCTCACCTCTCAGCTTGACAATATTTATATGAAATTTGGTACTGAGTAATAAAGACAAATTGTGGGAATTTCGATAGACCCACTGTGGCTGATTTGTTCTTGCTCGGCTATAAAAGAGACTTCGTGAAGTCCCTTTCTGTTGAAAAGTAATCCAAACTTATTTAAGCGTTTATCTCGACGGCTAGATATTTGTATAATTTGATAAATATTGACAATACCCACTTCGATGGTTTGATCTGCTGATCAGTTAAATTGACCCTTCAGAACCTCAGTTAAATAAAGCAAGTTCTTCTGATACCGAAATCCCGTTTTTTGGATTTACATCTACAGTAGAACTTCGATGGCTCGAACACCGATGGCTCGTTTACCATGACTGAGTCGATACCGTTCTTGAGTCCCTATGGAATTTCTGTACATAAGAAATAGGGAGGGTAAAATTTAGGATATTTTCGTGTTTTATCTTGCAAATATATACTGTGTGTACTCATTAGAATCGCCTTGATGAGGCGATTCTAATGAGTACACACAGCATACATTTTTTATTATAGAGCACCGAAAAGATAACCTAAAGTATGTCGTTTTGGCTCCTGGCAGTAGCCCGCAGTGGCTCGAACTACCCCTGTCTAGAACAGATTTTCGTGGTCCCAAAGGTGTTCGAGTCATTGAAGTTTTACTGTATCTATTTTATTCGGGTTGCTTCATGCAAAATTTATGATAATCGCGATGATTTTTGATTTTGATATTGTAAATTTTCCTTTCCGGGATGGCGAAGTTCCTCGTGCGGCATCCTATGACGCTTATATACCACAATAAGCCAGAGTATCTAGTCATGTACCCGATTTCAACACTCATAATAAATACACCGCTAAACTTCTGAATCAAGGTTATCGGAATCATAAACTTCCGACAATCCTTTTCTTAGCTTTATAGACGTCATTTCGATTTAGTTTGGAAATGCAATGTTGGATTTAAATCCCTTCTGCAACAAAACCGAATTTTATGGGGACTTAGTATATAAATTCAGAAAAACATATGCTTGCAATGATTTTAGTGCCCAAAGTCGTAAAATCATTATTTTGATATAAAATGATTGGACACAGCATAAATGTTATGCGACAGACTGCATGCATGCATGCATGGTAGCTAACCCAACCACGGTTGATAATTTTGTTTCCCTCTACAACTGCACGATGGCGGGTCGGGCCTCAGACTCTACGACGGTTCCAGCCTGAAGACTTACCATCACGTGAACAAGTCTGTGAAATGAACACCCCACTAAACCCCACTTTATATAGAGAAAACTGGGGTTTAAGGTGGTGAACACTACTTTTCTTATTTATGCTACAATACAAACAAAGGCTGTGGGTACTCGTTAGAACCGCCTCAACGAGGCGGTTCTAACGAGCACCCACAACCAAAGTTGTGCTTTGGTTGTGGGTGCTCGTTAGAACTGCCTCATTTGTTGTGGGTGCTCGTTAGAACCACTTCAGTGAGGCGGTTCTAACGAGCACCCACAGCCTATGTTTGCGGTATAAATAAGAAAAGTATCATGGATTTTCATCAGAAAAGTAGCCATTTTGGAGATGTGAAAAAATGCATTATGTCACACACGAGTTTGTTATCGTTATGTTACTCCATCTCTGATGGGAGCTGTAGGTTAATTGTATCGATTCCTGATCATTACCTTCTCTTCTATTTTACTTAAACTTTTGTCAGTTGGTGCTTGATGCCCTGTCTCTGATCGGGCACACCGGAGTCCAACTGTTGGTTTTCGTTTGCTCCAGCATTTCAGGGATTGCATGCTGTCGAGTTGTTTCATCTCTTTATTCGTTATATTTTTATGTTCTCGGCGATGTTGCTCTGATGAGTTAGAAATCCACCATGCGGACTGAACAAAATATTTGTCCAAACCAGGGACGAGGATTGTGGTCAAGAAATCGATTTATGCCCAACCCAACCCCAATAAAAACCGTTTTGTCGCGGTTGATAACTGTTCTTACCTCTTTAATTGCACGCCGGCGGGTCGTGCCCCCGACTCTTTGACGGCTTCATCCTGCAATGATCAGGAATCGATACAATTAACCCACACCTCCCATCAGAGACACCAAATGGAAAGAAACATGAACATAAAATAACTAGAATCTAATGGATACATCACTAGCGGAAAGCCAAAAGCCAAAAGGACAGATACTTATACTTCCCACAAAATGGACAATTGGCCTATATAAGCGATGCACACATTCAGAGACAAACTATAACAAAAATAAACCGCGACAGAAGAACCACCTTCGAACGGTAAGACTAGCTTTTTAGGTAATGTCGGTTGGTGCCTGATGCTCTGTCTCTAGTTGGGCCTACCGAAGTCCAACTGTTGATATGCTTTTGCTCCGGCATTTGTTATTTCCTACTGTCGAGTCCACACCGTTGATTTATCTCTGTATTCGTTTGACTTTTATGTTCTCGGAGACGTTGCAATGATGAGTTAGACAATTTCAAAATTCAATATTGGACTTAAATCTCTTCTGTCGGAACCCGAATTTTATGGTGACTTAGTATATAAATTCAGAAAAATATATAACCGCAATGACTTCAGCACCCAATTTCGTCAAATCATTCTTCGATATAAAAAAGATTGGGTACAACATAAATATTATACGACAGACAGCATGCATGGTAGTAAACGCAATCACGGTTGACAACTTTGCTTCCATCTTTAATTGCACACCGGTGGGTCAGGCCTCAGATTCTATTACGGTTCCAACGTAAAGGCTTATTGAGAATGAGAGATCTAATTCAAGGTAATGTTGATGGTGCCTGATGCTCTGTCTCTGGTCGGGCCCATCGTAGTCTAACTGTTGGTTTTCTTTTGCTCCAGCATTTCAGTGGTTTCTTGTTGTCGAGTCCTCACCGTTGTTTCATTTCTGTGGTTGTTTGATTATTTGTGTTCACGGAGATGTTGCACTGATGAGTTAGGAGGCCTTCATGCGGACTGGATAAATTATTTGTCTAAATCGCGACGGAAGTAAGGGCGAGGATTGTGGCCACGTAAAATCGATTTAAGCCCCCTCCCCCCCCCCCCCCCCCCCCCAGTGGAATTCGTTTCCAATGGCCGTTCCAAGGCGGTACTTCTGTCCTGGTTTATTTTTGTTATGGCTTGTTTTTGGGTGTTTTTGTCGCTGCTAGGCGGACCATTCAATTGAAATGTCAAGCCTGAATTTCTCTGAAAATAAAAAATAAAACAGCAAAAACAAACAAACAAAAAAAAAAAAAAAAAAAAAAACAAGAATGTCATCTTGAAATTTGGCTTAGTGTGTGTAAATTTGAGTTTAATCAGGATTTAAAAAAAAATCTTTTCCTCAGAATGGTAATAAAATTTTTTGGGTAGGGGCAATCAGTGTGGGTAGGTAGGAGCACAGCAAACCAAGAATTTTTTAAGGATGGCCCGACCGATCAAAGGCGATTCTCTATGTGGTTTATTATTGATATTGTTCGTCTTGCAGGTATGTATTGCTAAAAAATTATTTTGGATAGCCGTTTGGCCATCTTGTGGGAATGCAACTGTCCGTTTGGGTTTCCGCTTATGTTTTCATCATGGTGAAGGTGTTTATGCTTGTGTTTCTTTCACTATTGTGTCTTGGTATGGGGTAATCGTACAGATTCCTGATCATTTCATTGACTTCTACTATTCAATTTGGTAAAGTCGTTTAATGGCTGTGGATGCGAGGTGGTGGTGTCGATGTCTGATTATTGACTACAGTACAACTTCGATGGCTCGAACACTGATGGCTCGTATACCATGGATGAGTCGAACCCAATCTTGAGCCCCTAGCAAAATCCTCTACATAAGAAATAGTGCGGGATAATTAAGGAGATTTTTGTCTTTTATCTTGTAAATGTAAGCTGTGTGTACTCATTAGAATCGCCTCGATGAGGCGATTCTAATGAGTACACACAGCATACATACTCATTATAGAACACCGAAAAGATGTTAAAAAGGATCTCGCTATGCCCCCTGACAGTAACCTCAGTGGCTCGAACTACCGCTGTCACGAACAAATTTTCATGGTCCAAAAAGGGGTTCGAGCCATTGAAGTTCGACTGTATTTTTCACTGATTCAACTTCGATCACTACCACGTCCATATGCGAGGGGCGTTTGGAAAGTATTAATAGTGGGTGTGGCTTGCAAATATAAAGCATAACTTGTTATAACTAGCGAAGTGCCGCAAAGTATTCTCCTTTGACCTGGAAGCACTTTTCCAGTCTTTTTGTCCACTCAGAAAATGCATTTTTATACTGTTTATACACTGGAAAGGCATGACGGCTTTCAAAACGACGTCCTCGCAGACATGTTGAGCCAGAAATCACAGGGAGAAAGGTCTGGACTGTATGTTGGATGTGGTAAGGTTTTTAATGTTCAACTCATCCAAATATTCGATCACCACGACTGATATGTGTGCAGGGACGTTATCATGAAGGATATGAAGACTTTGCACCCATGCACGCGGGCACTTTGCAGCATATTGATCCAACACAGTAGAAAGACTTTTACTTTACAAAATAATCCTGTGACACCGCAGCAAAAATCAAGCGCGAAAGAAGTGGTGGCAATGATCAGGAATCGATACAATCAACCCACAGCTCCCATCAGAGATACCAAAGGGAAAGAAACATAAACATGAAGCAGAGACACCAAAGGGAAAGAAACACAAACATGAAGCTCGAAGTCTTATTTCTCCATAAGCAGGAATACTCGTACTACAGGTAACTAATCCACACTTATCTGTCACTTCTGTGACGTCACAGCCAGTCACTAGTTTTCATACAGGTAATACTAGGAAAATGAATAGAGTTATATAGGAGCCTGTCATTTAACTAATAAAATATTTTATTTTCATTTATACAAGATATTATTATAACCTCGCATTTGATAGAAAAATGTATCTGCTTCATTTTGGTACCAACTTTGTTGAAATGAAATAAATTTTAAAGTGGCCCAGATTCTAATGAACGCCACTAGGGTATTTCCCTATTAAATCTTTGTATTTTACAACAAAAATGAAAAATAGCCTTAATTCAAAGGCTCAAAAGTCATATTTGTTAAAATTTCTCCGTGCGCTTTAACCTCTCATTAGAAAGATCTATTTAATATCTATATTCAGGTGGTACAAAATTTAGAAAAACAGTTTATTAAAAGTGGTTCACAGATTGTAGAAAATAGCTATATTTGAAGTTTCGGATCAAAAATGTGTAAAGATTACACAGACGCAGGACTTGTATACACAGGATATTAGAATGAATAGCAAAAGAAGTTATAAGAATAGAAAATAGGTATCAATATGGATAATATTATTGATAGAATTAGAAAGAATATTTTGCTTTAAGAAAACAAATATACATCCATAATTCAAAACTTTGCACTCATAACTTATTTATTTATATTTGTTAATGTGAAAATATGTTTTAATTAGCAACCTTTTGAAACTTTATGATTTGCAGTAATTATATTTTCGCCTAGGAAAACTACTAACTGCTTAATTAGAAAAATTGAATGATACTATGTATATTTCCACCATTACGAAAACGCGCCTATACAAATACATTGTAAATTTCACGACCAACTTACAAGAATTTAAGAAAAAAATCTTTCTTATTTCTGCTCTTAATTATAGATAGAGGGGATACTCGTTTGAATATCGATGATGACTCAATAGAACAGTCAAACGTATGATTTTAAGCTCATTTTTTTTTATTTTTATCTCATTTCTGCTAAAAATAAAGCTTGTGGGTGCTTGTTAAAATCGCCTCACTGAGTCGGTTCTAACGAGTAACCACAATCCATGTTTTTAGCAGAAATAAGACAATTAATGTTTGTGAGGGTCAAATAATTTTCAGTTTTTGACGGTAAAATTTTCAATCTACTTTTCAATAGGCATGTTTAGGTAATGTTTGTTAGATTTTACACCAGTCCTGTAGATGCAGTGTTTTATTTCATGTGTTTAGAAAGCTTTCATGTTCTCGATAAGTTATAATTTATACAATACGATGCATATTTCCATCATTACGAAAATACGCCTATTCAAATAATTTCACGGTCAAAACCAGCAATTGTAAGAAAAAATATTATGTTTTTCTTATACACATAATTTGTTGGTACGCGATAGAACTGCCTCTGCGAAGCGGTTCTAACGAGTACCCTCAATCTATATTTAGAGCAGAAATATGAAAAATGAGCACCATGAATTTATGGTTCGTGGCTAAAAGTCATACATAAGAAGTAACCAGTGCTTCAGCTGAAGTGCACGACCCGCCGGATGCTTTTAGCTTAATGAGTGTTACCATATATGGGTATGGCGGCCATTTTGGTCATGTGACCGGGACCTAAAACGGTTCCCCCAATAAATGCGCCTTATTGTAAGGAGCAAAAATGTATCTTATACTTTAGTACTGTATTCTGAATTTTCCAATACAAAAGCATATGTGTCAAAGTTTGACCTAGACACAAAGAAGGTCAAGGTCAACCCAGGGTCACCATTTTAGCAATTTATGATGGGCCTACGTCCCAGATGCTATTTATCAAGTTTCGTGGAAATCTGCCCAGTGGTTCTGGAGAAGACTATTTTTGAAGGGTTTTTACCATATATGGCTTGGCGGCCATTTTGGTCATGTGACCTGGACCCCATGGGCAAATTTTGGTTTCCCCCATCCCATAGAGGCTCCATATGAAATTTGACTTCAATCGGCCCAACGGTTTCCGAGGAGAAGCCGTTCGAAAATTTCCACTTTTTTCGCCTCGGCGAGGCTATACTAAATGGAATGTAACATTTCGCAAATTCATTGGTTAGATCTCATTGATATCTATCAGTATGCCAAAAATTGTTTAAATATTCCAAGCGGTTAAGTCACTATCACCAATTTTCACAAACGGGTTACGGACGGATAGACAGACAGACCATATATGGCTTGGCGGCCATTTTGGTCATGTGACCTGGACCCCACGAGCAAATTTTGGTTTCCCCCATCCCATAGAGGCTCCATATGAAATTTGACTTCAATCGGCCCAACGGTTTCCGAGGAGAAGCAGTTCGAAAATTTTCACATTTTTTTCGCCTCGGCGAGGCTATACTAAATGGAATGTAATATTTCGCAAGTTCATTGGTTAGATCTCATTGATGTCTATCAGTATGCCAAAAATTGTTTAAATATTTCAAGCGGTTAAGTCACTATCACCAATTTTCACAAACGGGTTACGGACGGACAGGCAGACTGACAGAATGACACGGTGATTTTAGGGCACTCTTAGAAAATCAACCGACTTCAGTCGGTCGCTTTTTCTGCGGGTCGTGCAATAATCTTTCGTCTGGATCGTGTCATTTTTCTCTTAAAGACTCTCCAAACATAGCGGTTCTTTTCTTTGTCTCATTAATTAATTTTAATCTTCTCTGGGCCTAGCCGAAATAAAATATTAAATTTGGCACTCGATTTGAGGTCTTTCGCCATTTTAACCTACCCAAACTATTTTTTTTTTGCAGTTGGGTTCGAAAAATACAGCCACATTTCATCTCCAGTTACTATTTCTCTGAGTCTCCTGGAATCCCCATCCTTATATTTTTCTAGAAGTTCTGAAGATTTTTCTTCCCTTATCCCCTTTTGTTCAGGTGTCAAAAGATTGGGGGATCCACCTAGCACAAACCTTCTTAAGCTTTACAACTTCTTTCAATATATAAAATACGGCAGACGAATTCATGCCATATAAATCCCCTATCTCTCCCACAGTGCACGGCGCATCCCAGCAGGCACATGGCGTACTTGTGACGTCACATCGACGTCGATACAACGTCATGACGTTTATGCAACGTCGCATCTACGTCATGACGTTGAACCGACGTTGATTTGACGTTGCCCTAGCGACGTGTGCCTGCTCGGATCCTCTTCAATTACGTTTTCACAATCTCGATTTTTTTTCTGAGACTGCTGAAAGCGGTCGACCCGGCAGCGGCTCTTCTTTGATCGAAGTTCGTGCACCTCTGAAAAGCCGCACCCATCTGCAAAATATTGGATACGATAGTGCATTTTCACCAAAACCTTCATCCAAATCGGCTTTGATCTCCAATGGCGATACGTCTAGCAATGCACGCACTTAGCAGTGCCCCTTCTGTTCTTCCAATTTAACATTGCTATTTTCGGCTATATTTTCGCCCAGTCTCATCTACAATGAACGCTCTAGCGCACCGCATGCATAATCAAAGCGCCAAAGGCACTGAAATGACAGATTCTATGAGAAAATCATAACACTGTGAAAACTTACAGAAAACCTTTTAAAAAGAGCTTAAAATTTCGAAAGGTAGTTCTGCAAATTCCAATATATGATATGTTTGCAGATGTCTATAGACCTGTGGTATTATCATTAGATGTTTCAAATTTTTGAAAGAAACTATTTACGTTTTCAAAACCAAACATTAAAATTCATGTTTTATCAATGCTACTGTCCATAAGTAACAGTTTTTATCTGGTCGGTTGTGGACACCTCTACCCACAGATACTCTATGGGAAAGAGATCGGAGGAGAAAGGCTGGCTAATCCAGTACATGAATTTCATCGGCTTGAAGACATTTTTGAGTAAGAAACAGCACTATGAGCCCGCTCGTAATCCTGCTGGATATCCCGGATTCTGAGCGTAAACAAATAAATGGAACCATGTGAGGCCGAAGCACTTGATTGATGTAACGTCTCGATGTTCAATCCACGTCTCAGCTATGAACTTGAATGTTCTTAATGACACTAAGCTGCGTTAGCTAACTACACGCAATAGCTCGCCACAAAATTACGCTTATTTCACCCGATATGTCATGCTCTATTACGCACGCGTCGCCTCGGCATACCTTACACCTATACGTCGAAACACCCGAAAACGACAACCGGCGTGATTCACGCTGAAGTGCGATTTGTCACTGAAACGCATATGTCAGTCGCTTAGTCGCCAATTTACGTATTTCATGTATTATGATGCAAAATTTTGGTATTTTGCAATAAATCTGAATGCGTAATTTAGATTATCATGTTTGGTATCAAAATGTTCCTTATAAAAAGCAGATTCTGAAATTTTCATTTTTACCTTTAAAATATAAAATTTTATTCAAAATTGTTCATTTTGTTCATTTTTGCATTTTTGAAACAAAGAAACAAGTCTCAACCTTTTTTAGTTTTGTGTGAATTTGTAGATTTTTGAAAATTGTAGAATCAGTTAGGAATTTCCAACTAAACAGTAAAGGCGTAAAATAATAGTTAAAATTGATGCTTGGAGTTTACCAGCAAAATATTGTTGAAATTGTTAAGTTGCTAAATTGAACTTTGAATGTACATGTAATTTGGATGTTGCCAATTACTGTATTGTGTTGATATGATGAACTGTTGAAAATAATTAAAAGTGGAAAATAGAACTTTATACTGTCTCCTGTGTTTTGGACTAATTCCCCACATTTAGAAGAACATTTAAGAACTGGACTTTACCACCCCTTAATAATTTGGTGGAGAATGCGGGCAGCATCTTTTAAGCTTGCTACGCGATCTCGTGAAAATCATGGATTATAAAAGGAGACAGAAAGTGAACTTTGTGAATTTCTACGGTGGCTTAGGTAGGCCATACTGGCTGCCTTATGGACAGTTGCGACAGCCTCCAGTACTGGTGATCCATGTTCCAGTAACAACACGAACGCCGTTCAGGGATCAAGAGCCGACTTTCAACAGGGCTGATCAGGAACACTTCGTGAAAACAAAAAGTAAGTCAACGAGAACTAGGGACTTCAAACGTAGACAAACATTTCTCGAAAATAAAACAATTTGTTCGGGACTGCCTTTCTTTGAACTTGACAATCTAGAACTTCAGCAAGAAAGTAACACGGTGTTTCAGGAAAGGCAGTCTTATTCAAAATCTAAACCAGAGGAGAGGAAAGCGGTATGTTCTTTACTACCGGGTGCTGACTTGCCAGATAAGCAATTTTGTAAAGTTTTCTCTAGACTAGACGACCATCATACAGTGGTAAACAATGCATTAGTTCGCAGTCTAGAACTATCATACACTCGCATTTCCGAGCTTCAACGCGAACTTGAAAAGGTGAATTCGGTGCAGTGTACTCTGAAACAACGACACTCGACAGAAATGGAACAAATGATGGAGACACTTAACTGCTACAAATTCGATCCGAACTTTGTCGCCTGAAGAATGCAGACCTCGAGGAGAGGAACAGACAACTGAAGGAGAGTTTCAACTTGGTAAACTCTGCATGCGAGAAACTACATGACGATAAGACTAAGTTATCGAATGCAGTGCGACAATGCTTCGAAAATCTACAAGCATACAAAGATGTGGACAATCAGACGAATAGTGAGGATTTGAACTGTGAGTGGTGTAGCATTGTTGAGGCATTTTACAGAGTGTGCTCGCCCGAATAAATTTATGAACAGTTTAGAAGAACATAAATTTAATATAAAGACTTGAGTAGGATGAAGTTAATGGTATTATTTTCAGTTTTTTTTTCTATGTTGTTGAGTTAAAATGTTTTCATATTTACGTTCGTGATGATATCATTTTTTATTTTTGTCTTTTTTAGACCTCAGTTATATTTTAGAACATGTTTGCTAACACGTTTTACTTGACACATTAGAGTTTTATGGGGAATGTATAATAGAGTATTTAAGTTGTATGTTTTGATTTCAACGTAAATGTAGATGTACACCTATATGCAACTGAAAATATAATACCCTTGATATTTATTTAAGGCGAAAAACCTATGAAAAATGTTTTTTTTTTTTCATACTTCATGTGACATAAGTATGCATTTTTGACACCTTCATATGGACACAACATTGGAACGCACACTGCTGTCTCGATATTTACTTTGTCAAAATTTCTTGATTTCAATACAACCGGAAATTAAAAAAAGGAGGTGCGTTGTTCAAAATATTTTTATAAAGATATGTTTACTAGTCCGTAATTTGTTGTCCATCAAATAGTTTTAAATTTTCTCATTTCGATGTTTAAGCATAACTTTCGTTCTGGAATACAATTCTTTAAATATGTTCTATAAAAGGGCTGTCCTTTGGAAGCAACGAATGCGCCATGGAAGTGAAAAATATGGAGTGTACATTTTTTGTGGGCCAGACTAGCTAGTTTCGGCCAACTACCCTCGGATATTTTCAGAATTCCAAAGTGGAATCAATGATCCTATGTAGCTTTTACCCCATCAAACTCCACTTTTATGTAGTAAACCTGGTATTTACGGGGGTTTACATTATTTTCATTATTTCTGCTTAAAAACATAGATTGTGGGTACTCGATAGACGCGGTCCAGTCGAGTCCCCGCAATTCATGCATTGGGCAGATGTGGAAAATATGTCATAAACTTTCTTATATACTCGTATGTCGTACATGTAAAATGCATGCTTTTTAAACGATTAAAATAAACACATACTTCAATAAATATTTAAGGAATATATTCTAAAGGACGCACACAAAAAGAAAAAAATCTGCTTGTAGCACCAACCTTTCACATGTAGTTGTAAGCAACCCTAAACAAATGAAAATTTGTTGACTATAGTGCTACTGATGGAGGTACCCCATCTACCCGCTGAAACTACATGTAAAACTTTATTAATCAAAGTATGAAAAAAACGTTGTTTTGTTTCTAAGTGCAGCTACGCGTACATGTCATGGCACACATGTAGTCAAATTTGGTATATTTTGGGTCGGTAAAAAAAATAAAAATAAAAAAAAAATGTTACAAATTATTATTACTATTATTATTATTATTATCATTATTATTGTCAAAAATTGTGAAGATGCTTCGGCTCAAAATCGGATTGGGTTCACAAATCACATTTTATTTGGTTAAATGTAGACATATTATTCTCTCCGTATCGCTTGTTATAGGCGGATTTTAGCAGAAAGGTTATCCTGAAATTTATTCATGGTCACTAAAATCATCATCGCGGCAGGCCTATTTTAATCAGGAAGAGTTCGTTTTTGTATAACTTATTAGGCTACAGCAAGTGCATTGATTTTCGTTCAGATTCTGAAAATTTTAGAACATATAGCATCGAAAGGTATCTTGTTTTTTCGTTCCGTAAATCAAAGGGTTTTACAAATATATCGAGCATAAGGGCACACTTTGAACATAAATTGCTTTTAAAAAAAGTTCTGGGTAAGTCCTTTGTCAGATTAAGTTTACCCATTGCGGATCGGGTACGGTATGTTTCGCACTTTCCTAAAAGCGGTATTAGATATGTCATTGTTGTCATTCTGAATAAAACGCAAATTCACGGTAATGCGCTCGTATAATAGAGGACGTAGGTTCGTTCGGAAATGTTTTTTTTTTCTTTTTTAAATAATATTAAAGTCCCTGCTTCGAGCCTTGCTTGGCGTGTAGGTATTAATCAAGTTTTAATATGGGAAATGAAATGAGGAATCTGACCTGTGTAGAAAAGATTAAGACTGTCGTGTGCCCAGAGACAACCTGTTCTATGGCACAGACGAATTTAATGCTTATAGCTGGGTAGATTTCGTTGATGCACACCCGCTATCAAGAGTCGTGATAGCTGGAGTCGACTATAATTGTTGCGAGTAGCAACTGAGTAATTTTAATGATATTTTGTACATGTACATGTAGTTATTCCGCTGGGAATTTTCTGATATGTGTCTATGCGGTAAACATAGGACGTGCCAATAATAGAGCATATGCAGACTGGTAGGCCTACAGGTAATTTTAGGACAAGTTCGCTAGACGGAATAGCATTGATTGGGGTAACTGGCAGCTGTCCCTGCAAACCCGAGCCCAGCAGTCGCTCGTCGACATTTGCTATTGGCTTCGCAGGTCAGTTGTCCAAACATGCCAAAACTAAATTGCAGTGTTGTTCGTTAGCGGGACTGTGTCATTTAGAATTTCCACACGCACGAGTGAATTGGAATTTACTGTGGTGTGAAGACATCTACTGGACGGAACAATAATACCGGTAATTGAGAACTGGTACCGTAAGTCGGAGCCTCGAGGACGTCGTTTATTCGACATCTGCTCCGTCGGTCTAAGTTTTCCAAACCATACCAAAACGTAGTGCTGTTCGTCAGATAGATTGTAATGTAATTTAAAGATGTTGCAACATGTTTTATTGTAATGTATTGAAGATACATTCTGCATTTTTGTTTAAGGACATTGTTGCTAACTTGTTATTGCAATCTGAGTCTATAGTCATACAGGGCATTGTTGCATAAACTTGTGTTGGCAATCTGAGCCCGTCACGACATAGGACATTTGTTGCCAACATTAAGCAATCTGAGTCCGAAGCTACTATGCAGGACAGGGCTGTTCAGACCTGGAAATAGGAAATGCAGCCTTCGTCCAAATCAAAGGGTACTAGTACTGTTGTCTGAAGTAGGGACGCCTACTATTGTAAACTGTATATAAACGTAGCAAACAAAATATGTTGTAGATCGTTATACTTTTTCAATGTAAATAATAATATGCAAGCATGATTTTGTCCGTAATTTCATTGCGAGGCAGCGCATCATGCACCCTGCATCAAGTTGCATTTGGTATAGTGGCGTTGGGTAGGACTCGGATACATGTATGGTTGAGGATAACTGCCAAGCGCGTACGTATTGATAATCTAAGTCAGCATGCTTTCACTAGCATTTAATCGACATCGTTGTCATACTTGCGTCAGAATTAAGACATACAAACGTGTATTCTCTAACAGTCCCGCTATACCGACGATATCACCGCCATGTACCATTCGTACATACTTTTGCAAATTTATTAAATGTAGGCGATTGCATGTATGGTCAAGTAAAGGATGCTAGGATTTTTCTTGTATGTTGTACAAAATACCTTGTTGTATATACTGTTATTATCAAAAACATATACCAACGGAAAAAAATAACAAAGCTAACTTTGGAGGCCAAAGTTTTTCAGCAACGAAGGAGTTATTATGATGCAAAATTTTGGTATTTTGCAATAAATCTGAATGCGTAATTTAGATTATCATGTTTGGTATCAAAATGTTCCTTATAAAAAGCAGATTCTGAAATTTTCATTTTTACCTTTAAAATATAAAATTTTAGTCAAAATTGTTCATTTTGTTCATTTTTGCATTTTTGAAACAAAGAAACAAGTCTCAACCTTTAGACTAATCGGACTAGCTTTTAGCATGTTTTGATGTATGATTAGTTAATCTTGGTTTCGCGTCCTGGCGGAAGCCGTGCATTGAATTGTAGAATAAGCCGGTTAAGTTCTCACTTTGTTAAGCAAACACGTTTTTGAGACTGAGATGTTAATCTTGCTAAAAATGCCAGTTTGACAGCGGAAACCATTTTTGTTGTTTGTAGTTTTCACAGTTTATGTGAACTGAGCATCTAAGTTTAATGCGTAAAAGTTATTGGTTGATAAGAGTTTGTTTGTTTGATTAGTGGGCGTTTCTTTTTTAGTTTTGTGTGAATTTGTAGATTTTTGAAAATTGTAGAATCAGTTAGGAATTTCCAACTAAACAGTAAAGGCGTAAAATAATAGTTAAAATTGATGCTTGGAGTTTACCAGCAAAATATTGTTGAAATTGTTAAGTTGCTAAATTGAACTTTGAATGTACATGTAATTTGGATGTTGCCAATTACTGTATTGTGTTGATATGATGAACTGTTGAAAATAATTAAAAGTGGAAAATAGAACTTTATACTGTCTCCTGTGTTTTGGACTAATTCCCCACATTTAGAAGAACATTTAAGAACTGGACTTTACCACCCCTTAATACATGCACTAGCGTAAGTGTTCCGTATTGCGTCGACGCGTTAACTTTGGTCACGACAGGGACGTCTAGCTCTCAAACGTGCATCGCATATTAGGGCGACGATCAGTGTCAATGCTTATTAGTCGGTAGTTGAGACCCCTTGATTATCTACAGGTACAGTGTAGCAGCTGCCGGCGAAAATCTGTTTCGCATATGCGTCTGGCGGTCGAATCGATCTTGACCTACTGACGTCGGTCTTCCGCAACGTCGACGTTCACTAGCGTCTTCTGAATATAGTAAGATGTCGCTCCAATAGATGATAGATCGCAAACATGTGGCACCGAAAATCAGAGTCAACGTCATCCGCTTTCCGACCAGCTTCTAACTGTCCAGGGGCACGCTTACGATCCTTTAATGAAAAATGTTGCAATACGCTCTCACTAAATGCTTTTTTGAGAACAAATTTCAGTTTCTTCTTTTCTAGGCACGACCTTACATTACACATCAAAAGTTTGATCCCGAACATGTGGTTTCTATTCGTATTGGTGTGAGGGTGGTGCACAGGATCGACGTGGCCGGACTGGTAACCAGACGTCACGGTTGATTAATTTAACCTTTTTAGCTTAAGGGCATGGTGCCTTAGTGTGTTGTAATCGTTTGGTTTCAGAATCAAAGCACTGAGAGTGTGTGGTGTAGGTTGGAGTAATAGGCCTGGGCTGAGATTTAAACTGTTTCATTTCACTGTGAAATTCCAAACAAATAGTGAAGATTTTGATAAGAAGACGCGTTCGGCAGCGTCTGATCTTGGTCTACTATGTTTGCCAAGCCTACACCCTATGATTCCAGGATACCCCTCTTCCGTCTTATGGAATACCCGATCTCACTGCGGCTATTTTCTACAAGACAGAAAGTTATTCTGACAAGTCAGTGATAGTCACGTAGACATTAGCACTGAAGCGCTTTTCGTATTATCAACTTCGGGTCGAATGCCAAACAATCAACCCAAACATAGCAGCGAAGTTTGTCAGTGTTGGGTACATGTAAGTGCTATCTGTAAAATCTGCACATGAATCAAATGTTGGATCTGGCAAACAATGTAAACTCAGTTCAAAAGCCATACAACACGGTGCTGATCTTGTTCTACACTTTTTTGCATTAGTTACTAACATCTTAAGTTTAAACGAATCAGTCCAAGTCCCCGTTCATGACCAGCCTGCATTTAGAGACAATCGGCATTGATTTATTCACTGCCTTGGGTTTCTGGGGTGCACTCTTCCATCACTGAAGTTGGGCTCGTCCATTCTGCTAAATATATGGCACCTAGAATTATATCACAGGACCCACACTAAGTATCTGTACCATATTCCAGGGTTGAAAGGGACAGCCTTTCTTTTCAATTACTCCAAGCAAAGTCAATATACACCTAACTTATAACTGACCTAAACTTGACCTCGAAAGTCAGAAATAAACCCCATTAATATTCTTGTCTACAGCTGACCTGGTCCATCAGCAGGCTGGTCTTTAAGGATTAAATATTGACAGCAATGATAGAAAACAGTGTTAAACCTGAGCAGACTGCTGAGCAGACGCCGCATTGATTTGGGTATACAGCGTCGCATGTTGCAGCTGATTCATATGAAATGCAGAATCGTCAAGTCGTCTGCTTCAAAAGTTTGTATTACGCTTACAGGATAACTAATACGCTTGTACAATTTTCGCATTACTGCGCCAAACAGGACTACATTTTGTGCGGACTCATATTTCTATGGCGGTCAAAGCCGGAAGAAAAAGCTTGATTACTTTAAACGTGCAGCACAGAATTAATAGACAGATGGAATCTGTCATTAAAAATCGTGCAAGTTTTAATTCGCTCAACTGGTTAAAGGTTAGATTTTTCATGCATGTTTAAAAATGCACGAAGCCTTCAAAACGATTACGCAGTACGGCTACTATTAATATTTTCCATATGGCCCTCGAGTTGACCAAATTCTGCACAAGCTTTGGTAATCCTGGCATTGACTTCATCATCAATTACGAAAACTCTTGACACTGTGAATCCAAGGTAGGTGAACTTATCTACCAGTGTTTTGCCGTTCACTGTGATTGTAGGTTTCTGTTAGGCACTCCATATGCTGGCTGATGTACAATCTCAGTCTTTTTGATGCTGAATGTGAGATCATAGATGTCTAATGAATCAGATACTTAATCCTCACCATATTTTCTTTTTGAGCATATTTTAGCATGTCACTAGTAAATAGGAGCTCCTCTAGCACCTCTCTGCATCTTGGATTTAGCTTGCAACCTTCCATTCAAAGCGATACCTAATAGGTATACCAGTGCCACCATCCTGTAAAGCATCTGTAAGCATGGCAGAAAATATACTGAACAGCGTTTGCGAAACTATAAACATTGTCTTTGAGTATTTGTATCGCTTATATCCTTTTGTTTTGGACAGCCAATTTGCCATTTTGTGGGAAAGTAACTGTCCTTTTGGCTTTAGGGTCTGTTGTTTCATGTTTGTGTTTCTTTCCCTTTGGCGTCTCTGATGGGAGCTGTGGGTTAATTGTATCGATTTCTGATCATTGCCTTCACTTCTATTTTGCTTAATGCATTTGTCACAGAGAATGGCTAAAAAATTCGGCATTATTTAGGACTCGAGCTAGTATACCATCATGGAACTGCCGCACCATTGCCTTTGCCCTGAAAAAAAACTTTGACATAATGTTCCGAATTCCCTTACGACTGACTGTCAGATGCTTTGGTAAGGCCTATAATGGTCATGTAGAGATCCACAGTTTGTTCCTGGTATTTCTCTCGAAGCTGCCGTGCCGTGAAGATCATACCAATTGTTCCAATCTCCTTCCTGAATTCACACACTGGCATTCTGGTAGATGCCCCGACTGTTCAAGGTGTTCATTTAATCGGTTAATAAGGACTTACCAAGGATCGCCCCAGCAACTGTAAACTGTTATAAAGAAGTTGTGGTGTAGAACTAGATTCTTTCACCATATAAAGCCACAATACACCAATATTTGTACCAACATTCCCTGAACTTTCTGTGTAACCAAAGAAGACTTAATATGTTGAAACTAAAATAGGAAGTATGTGGGAACATTCATTACGAAAACATCCTTTACAAATACATTGCAACCTTTATCGCCGAAAAAATGAAGATTTTAAGATGACAAAATGGTGATAACCAACCACTTGTTTTAATTCAAATTGTTCATACCAATTGTTCCATTCTCCTTGCTGAATTCACACACTGGCTTTCTGGTTTGCTGAGTTGAAGTAAAACAAGTGGTTGGTTATTACTATTCCCTTATGGAAAAAATCTAAAAATGGTGATATTTCTCTTATTTCTGCTCAAAATATAGATTGTGGGTACTCGTTAGAACCGCCTCAGGCGGTTCTAACGAGTACCAACAATCTATAATTTAGAGCAGAAATAAGAAAAATGAAGTTTACCCCTGTAAACCAAAGTTCTACTATATCAAAGTGCGGTTCATGGGGGTCAAAAGCTTGTAGGCGTGTTTTCCTGATGCATAAGAATTTTCTGGACTCTGGTGTTCATATATGACAACAATTTCCTCTATCAACTAATTTTATTACTAAATCATAACATGCTTGCATAGATGTAATTAAAATCTCCTGATTATTGAAAACAAAAATGCAAATGCAAAAGTATACATTTGACTGAATCACATTCCCATGCAAAGATCATTTAACCACCACAATAAAGGTTGCTTTGTAGCATGTTTAAATGGAATGGATACACTTCCAGGGGAGGCAACTCTTTTAAATTAAAAGCAGTTTTATGTTGTAAGGGTCTTTCGACCCAAGACACAGTTTTGTGTTTCTTGTATAGTAGTCACATCTAAAACTGGCAGGGTAGACCATTTCAGGTGTTGTCAATATATATTAAAATCGCTGTGTCCACAAGAAGATTTGATAGAGTGTTATTGGCATGCAGACTGAATGACCATATACATTGTAGCCTTGTTTTCGTTACAGTTAAATTCACATAATCATATGACTTGGTTAACCTTTTTGTAAATAAAATATTCCAAAGGCAGGTGCAAACGATAGGTCCGCCCTGCCAATCTAAAGGGAATGGAAAACTGCAACATCTGAAATAATTTCAGCCATTCTTTGAGGCATTTTTACAAAGAGGTCAATTTCAGTGACATAAGCTTTGCTTTCCTGTTAAGTCAAATTCTCAAGACAAGCTATGCCACGCATGTGAAGGTGCAAAGTCACTGAACCATTAAATGTAGGCCAAGGTCAAACATGGATGCTTGCATAAAGTTACCATCCCTAGATGCAAGTTTGTACCAAGTATCATTAATGAAGCTCTCAATGTTCTTGAGAAATTGATGTGAATGCTGCGCTAGATGCAATAGTTCACAAAAACAATGAACCATGAAATGTAGATAATTTCAAATATGGATGCTTACTCTGAAGTTGCCATCCCTAGATGCAAGTTTGTATCAATTATCATTAATGAAGCTCTTATAGTTTTTGAGAAATGGACTCGAACATTAGAGTACACCCTACGGTTAACACAATAGTTCACAAAGTCAGTAAACCATGATATGTAAGTCAAGGTCAAATACAGATGCTTGCACTTAGGTTGCCATCCCTGGATGCAAGTCTGTGCCAAGTATCATTAATGAAGCTAATATAGTTCTTGAGCAAGGGATTTGAACATTAGGGTGGACACTAGCTAGGGTGGTCAAAAATGTTAGCAGCTTGAGAAATAAACAGATGAATGGAATTGAAAACCCGACTGCTACATGGCCCTGTGCTTAATGCAGGAGAGACAAAAACTGGTCTACTCTGAAAGGAAAGAATTTGCTCCTGAGGAGCAATTTCATTCCTTTAAGAGCAGACCCCATTTGATAAGGGAGAAAAATAGCTTCTGAAAGTTACCTTCCCTGAAGGTGTATACATCAAGCTTAACGGACATCTGTTAACTTGAACTCTTCTAAAGAGCACAAAAATGACTTTTTTCGACCGAAAAAGCATAAAGGTAAAATAACAAATACTAATCTGAAAAACTACCATATCTTCAGAATGGGCTTCCATGGCCTAGTGGGTAAGAGCCCTGACTCTTAAACATTAGGTCTCTCAACTTTGTGTCTCTCAACTTTCTAACAAAAAGTACACAGAACTTCAAATTGTTTTGCAGCATTTTGAAACACGTTACGAGTTTCTGAATTTTGGCATTTCACATGTGACCGTAGCATGCTACGGTCACGTAAAGCCAAAATTCAGAAACTTGTAACGTCATGCTATGGTTACATGTGAGACGCCAAAATTCAGAAACTCGTAACAAGTTTCAAAATGCTGCAAAACAATTTGAAGTTCTATGTACTTTATGCTACGGTCACATGTGAGACGCCAAAATTCAGTAAATCGTAACATGTTTCAAAATTTTGAAACATGTTACGATTTACTGAATTTTGCAAAACAATTTTAAGTTCTGTGTACTTTTTTGTTGGAAACAAATGGTCAATATATATGCTTCTCATTACACTGCTATCCATGGAAAACTTCAAAGTGTTCCTCTAAATAATTTGAGCAGTGTATGCTAAAACTCAATAACATCCTTAATAAACACAAGTCAGTAATAGGTCTCTCTTTAACAAAGCATAATAACTGATATGTCTAGTGCGATTTTAGCACTGCTTCAACTTTAACACACTGCAAAATCTTGCACCCTTTAGGGGAAGGGGGGCAACTCTTGCAAAAGTATTTTTGTCTGCCATGTCAATAGGGGTCAACTCTTATTGGAAAGAATTTGCTCCTGAGGAGCAAATTCTTTCCAATAAGAGTAGACCCCTTTTTCAGTGGGACATGACTTAAAGAAAAGCAAACAGGAAGTCCCAAAAGTTGTCTCCCTTTGAAATAAATAGTGGAAATCTCTGCCAGGTGTTCCCATTCCCCTTAATTGGTGTCAAATATACTTTTTGAAACATTACCGGTGCATGATTAATAGAGCATGTGCACTGATTACGTCGGCCCCCGTCCATAGGGGCTTGAAGAAATATATGGGCTGCAGGATGCTTCCATGCAGAGCTGAATCCGGCCCACACACTAGTACTGGTAAACCGCTTAGAGGATCTAAGCCTGTCCAGGAACCACGGTGCGAGGCAGACCGCCCATGCTAATAAACCCTATTGGTTTCATTGGGCGACAGGGCTTGAGATGTCATTTCATCTCAATGTCGGGTAAAAGTCCCACAAGATTGGAAGCAACGTCTCCAAAATGACCTTTAAAGTGTTGACGGGGACGTTAAACCTCAAATCAAACAAACAAAAAACGTCAAGTATGGTTACAATATTACCAAAAATTTCCAAAAAAATTAGACAGCTAGAGTACTTGCTCTAATTCTCCTAAAATGTTAACAAATTTGTTTCAGGATCCTGCTAGGAGTCCAAAAGGTGCAGACAGAATGGAAAAGAGTAAAGACCCTGATCAGACTGCTCCTTCAGGAGCACTCTGATATGGATCTAATGGCCAACAGTGTAGACCCTGATCAGACTACTCCTTCAGAAGTAGTCAGATCTGGGTCTGCACTGTTTGCTAAAGCCTGTCTGTCCCAATACATACGATCATTACAGCATGCAAATGTCTATTGTTAAGACAAGAAAAAGGAAGTGAGTTAAAGGAATAAAATAATAAAAATTTAAATGGTGTAAAGGGTTTGGCTTGATAGACACCTGGAAGTTTCTGATTTAAAACAGCACCAAATCTGTAACTTAAGACATAAGCGAATAAACCCCAACATATGAAAGCCTGTATCACATTCCATTTACAAGTCCAGGTAAACCCCACTGTATAGAAACTAGGGGTTTACAAGGGTATATACTACAGCAAAATTCCTCTATTAAGACCACCAAAAATGAAGACTAATTCTGTTTTAAAAAGCTTATTTAGGAGTATGCAGTTATTTTTTCTCCGTCTTTTCTGCACACAGTGTCCGCCGGTCAGGGGACCACCTTTGGAACTGTTCAAAAGTGGTCTTATAGACCACTTTTGAACAGTCCCAAAGGTGGTCTTAATATAGGAATTTTACTGTATTTCAGTTCAAATACATGTATACAGACTGTGGGTTCTTGTTAGAATCACCAGAAGGAGGCAGTTCTGACAAGCAACCACAACCCATTTTTCGCCAACATAAGACAAAAGCTTTCACATGTTGTTCATAATTTTTATAATGGCACAAAACACACACAAAAAAACAACACTTTTTGAAATTCAGTATACTGCAAAAGATATGACAAATCAAATGGAAGCTCCATGAACTACAAATAAAAACCTAATGAATTAGCAGTTATTAGAGCTAAGTGCAGGTAGACTACAAGAATCCTTACATGGGTGTGAGGGGTGGATGGAAAAAACCGTCCCAAGCCTCGCGATGCTGGACAATGATCCTGAGGGGCAAATTTTTCTATCCACCCCTCACACCCATGTAGGACATGGATATGAGGGATGGATGGAAAAAACAGTCCCGAGGGTCACTCTCCGGCATCACAAGGCTTACTGAGTGATGCCGGACAGTGATCCTGCGGCCCAGATTTTCCACTCCTCACACCCATGTAGGATTCTTTTTTTGGGTGCTTTTTTTGGGTGCATACCTACCATTTCTGAGCATGGATTTTTAATACTGCAGTCACTTCGGTTGCCAATGTGTGCCATATTGTGATGACACTACAGTGATGTTTAGTGACGTCACATAACCTGCTCGGACGTTAACCTTAATGACGGCTCATATGAAGCCATATTCAACAAGTTAGTGCATTATCAAACATGCGAGAATATTCGATTTTGGGTAAGAACACCAGGGTTAGGACAGAATTTCTATCCACATCTAAAACTATGGATTTCCTTATCTGGTGTGCAAGAAATTACGTTCTAATCACAAAACATCACAAAAATACACCTATACAATTGTGACCCCCTTGAACCCCACTTTTATATAGTAAAACTGGGGTTTACAGGGGTAAACCTCATTTTTCTTAGTTCTGCTCTAAAATATAGGTTGTGGGTACTCGTTATAACCGTCTCATCTAAGGAGTACCCACAATCTATATTTTGAGGAGAAATAAGAAAACTATCACAAATATTCATCTTAAATTTTTCATATTTTCGACGATGAAGGTTACAATGTATTTGTATAGGCATGTTTTTGTAATGAAACAAGCCCAAGAAAGACCTTCTATTATGCAACTATTTGCTCCTTATTCTGACCTTGGACATGTTTGGTTCAACCAATCATATCCCAAATCATCATAATTGGCCTAAATTACATACCCCTTATCCTGCTGAACATGACAACCCCTACCTTTGCAAACAGTGTAGACTGTAGACCCAGATCAGATGGCTTCTGAAAAAGCCATCTGATCAGGATCCACACTGTTTGTCATTCAGTTTGTTTGTTTGTATTGAGCTTTAATGTTCCCGTCACTACTGTTTAGGTAATTTTGGAGATGTTTCTGATTTTGTGGGACTTTTACCCGACACCGAGATGAAATGACATCTCAAGCCCTACTACGATCATGCAGTTTGAGATTTTAATGAGAACATTATATCAAGCAATCTGATTGGTTTACAATAAAAATGGGCATATCTGATTTATTCAGCAGAATAAGGGTTGGTAAACACTGGCTGATCTGTATCCTCTCTGGTCAAAGAACACTAAAGACATTTTTTGTGTGTAGCAGGTCTTCAGAGACCTCAATAACCCTTTTTCAAATGAATGAAATCTGCTACACTGTATATAGCAAGAGTCTATTCAAAATTTTGGGGTGTCAGATTGAGTTCTTTTTGAAGTTCGGAAATCTGATTTTTTTTTTGGAGGGGGGGGGGGGGGGTCTTTTTTTTCACAAACAGTGTCGGCCCTGATCAGATGCCGCATTCTGCGGCATCTGATCAGCGCCTGCACTGTTTGCCAGTGTACCCATTTTGGGGTTCCTATCTAAAACGGGTTCAGCTTCAAACTGTATGTGCAATCAGTGCAGGATCTGAAGAGAGTATGCATTCATACAATTTTGTCAGAAATTTTGCTGTGAATGACCTTTTCTGCAGGCATTATTCAGGAAACAAAATAAAACAAGTAGCTTACTTACTTGGCCATTGGTTTAAAAACAGAAACAATTTCTGCCTGTGACCTTCAAGGTCATTGGCAGGGGTGGAGGTAATGCAGGGGTTGGGTAATGTTGAATAAATTTGGACCAATATCTATCAAAATGACAGGCATACAAGGAAACTGGGTTGCAGTTACTGAGAAAAAAGAAAATGTGTGAATATGACATTGATGCCCTAAACCAGGGGCGGACCTTACCCTGAAACAAGCATTTTGCCAAAAAAGAAATTGAAACTAGACAATCACTAAAGGTGATAAATGTCCCCACCATATGCCTCACTACTTTCGGATGAGTCTTTAAACCAAGGTCCCGTCTCCGTATGACCTTAGCTGTTGGTGGGATGTAAAACTCAAATACACACACACACCATATGCCTCACTAGATGAATAACTTGTTTGAGATAGAAATTCAAGGAGACATAATTCTGTAATAAGCGGCTGGATCAGAATCCTGTTTCCTTTATGCACATGTTAAGTGCATGTCTGAACTGTGTTGCAGTTTCAATGCCCTCCATCAAATACTGTAGGAGGAGTTGCAGAGGCAAGAAGAGTAGTGCTACAAAGTGTAGCATACAGACTTAAGAGTGGAGTAGGTTAATTGTATCGATACCTGATCTTTGTTTTACTTCTACTTTACTTACATTCAGACAAGTGCAAAACCGTATGCCCTTCGCCACTTCATGGTGGGGGCATAAAAATAATTGGTCAATATTACCCTATATTGGATATGACCAATATTTTATTGTATGAAATATGAATCAAATATACTAATCTTTTCAAAAGATATAGAAAGGAAACCATTTTTAAGGGGAATGGGAACTCCTTCAAGGGAGGCAACTCCTGCAAAATTATTTTTGTTTCCCATGTCAATAGGGGTCAACTCTTTAAGAGTAGACCCCTTTTTCAGTGGGACAAGGCTTATAGAAAAGCGAACAGGAAGTCCCAAAAGTTGTCTTCCTTTGAAAATTGACGGAAAACTCTACCAGGTGTTCCCAGTCCCATTAATGTACAGACTGGATGGATGGATAGCAGTGATACTATATGCCTCAACCCCACCCTATGCACCCCCCCCAACCCCCGGCACACTAAAAATGATGGAAGCAAAGAAATTTAATGTGAGTATGGCACAGATGCAGGCACCAAGGTGACATCAATTGTACAGATGAACAAAAAGCCACACTATAAAACTCAACTCCACCAAATTTACATTCACATGTATACATTTTTATCATTTAAGCACAAAATCCTACGCACTTCCATACTAAATAAAAAAAGAAAGTGTCACACGAATATAAAAAATCTGGAATTCCTTTGACAAAATCTGGTTTGAGAAATGTATGACTAGATCATTGGGTTTATATACATGCATGCTAATCAAACTGTAGTACCTTTCAGTTCTTACAAATAAAATACAAACAAGTTACATGTACATCAGTCAATAAAACATGGTGTCAGAATGCGGGATACATACATTAACATAAACCCTTTCAACCCTGTAGACCAGTAAATGTACCTATGCAAACAGTGTAGATCCAGATGAGATGGCTCATAATGAGCCATCTCATCAGGATCTACACTGTTTGCCTTCCTGTTTTTTCTTCTTCAATTTTTAAGGAAGTCAAGGGTGAAAGGGTTGAGATGAAAAGATAAACACATCAGACCTAATTTGCTGCCGATTTTTCATCACCAAGCCAAAAAGTCTGTGTAACAAGTACCTTGAAAACCCCACTTAATATAGAGAAAATTGGGGTTTACAAGGGTACACAATACTTTACTTACTTATACTTACAAAAAAAGAAAAAAAGAAAAAAAAATGAATGAGGGTATTTTTCAGAACCACCTCATTAAATGTTTTTTATGAGTACCCACAAACTACGTTTGAAAGAGAAATTAGGAACCAAAAATTTAATAAGAAAAAAAAAAACATTCTTGTGATATGAAAGAAAACATAACCTCAAATGGAGGTGTTATCCCAATGATGACTTACTGTTTACTTTTATGCCAACAAAGCCTGTTCAAAAATGAGGTCCACTCTCAAGAAGAGCCCTGTGGACAAGGGGTACAAAATATTTCTTCAGGAGTTGCTTCCCCTAAGAGAGAATCTATTCTCTTAAAGAGGTATGAATGCAATTTATACTGGTTTCTGCCATTTTTATGAGGGACGCAAACTTTAGGACATCCTGTTTTCTTTCCCCCAGATAAAAGGGGTCTACCCTTACAGGTTCAGGAGAATTTTCCCCCTTTTTTCTTTCATGCTTAGCCAGCCCCTCATGAGAATTTCTCAGGGAAGAGAGACAGCTTTTGTGATTCCTTATTCTTTTTCTGTAATCTGAGACCCTAGGTAAAAGGGGTCAATTCTTATAGACATTACGAGAACACACCCGTGCAATATAGTGTGTTTTTTCATATCTCCTAAATGCCTACTTTTCCGATGAAAATCTGTGATATTTTTCTTATTAATAGTGCAAACACAGGTTGTGGGTGCTCGTTAGAATCGCCTCATTGAGGCGGTTCTAACGAGTATCCACAATGTATGTTTTGGAGCAGAAATAAGAAAAATCATGTATACACCCGTACACCCCAGTTTTCACTATATAAAGCGGGGAGTAAGGGGGTGTTCATTTCACGGACTTGTTCACTTGATGAAAGCATTTGCTCAAGACAGAGTAACAAATTCTTTCCGTTCAGAGTAGACCCCTGTTTATTAAATAAAGGGAGAGAAAAATATTTCTGAAATAGATTTACCTCAACTGAAAGTGTAATATCCCCTAAAATGAATGAAAACACCTGAAAAGAATTTGCTGCCTTTTCTTCTGCCAGAAAAAGATAATTTATACATCCAGAAAATTGCTTCTCTTGTATTTAAAGGCATGTATTCTTGATTATTGAGGACTATCATTCCATTACATAATATTATGTAGCCCTCAGTGCTGTCTGAAGAGAAGTCCTCTGTCTTCAACAGGTACTGGGCCTCCTTGGGGAAAATCAATAATTTACTAACTGTTGACTAGTGTTAAATATTGATTTTCCCCTTAAGTGCCTCAGTCAGGGGATACAACAAGAGCCACTTATCACCCTATTAAGGGACGCATTTGATCTGCTATAGACAGTATATTACAAGGGGCAATGAAACAATTATGAACACACGCTGTGTCCTACTGTTACAAGAATAAATGCCTTTAAGCATACTCTTATGGAAAGCAGGTCACTTCTGCATGACAACGCAGGTAAAAAATTTCTTGAACAAGCTGTCTCCCACTACTCCCTTTTTGGGTTGATTGTTGGTTAATCTGAGTCAAACGATACTAAGCACAGTAGCTTTATTTGTCTAAATCGCGACAGAAGTAAGGGCGAGGAGTGTGGCCACGTAAAATAGATTTAAGCCCCCCAGTGGAAATCTTCCACTGACCGTTCCAAGGCGGCTCTTCTGTGGCGATTTATTTATGTTGTTGTTTGTTACTTACTGTGTGTATCACTTGTGTCTTTTGGTTTTGGATGGCCATATGGCCATTTTGTGGGAAAGTAACTGTCCTTATGGCCTTCCTTTGTTTAGGTTTCCATTATGGTCTGGTCGCTTAATGTTTGTATTTCTTTCCCTTTGGTGCCTTTTATGGGTGGAGTAAGTTAATTGTATCAATTCCTGATCTTTGTTTTACTTCTACTTTACCTTGTTGATATCCATGTGACTAACACTGATTTGTTGCATATGCAGGTACTTATGTACAGAAAACAACCATGCTATTCTTACCAGTGTGAGGTCAGGGCATTGCAAAAGAGGGTTATCTATAAAAATTTGGACTGGAATCATGTGTTGGATTTGGCAAACAGGGCAGACTCCGATCAGATGCCACAGAATGTGGCATCTGATCAGGGTCTACACTGTTTCCTCACAGCGCAGGGTTAGGCCAAACAGTCTGATCATTTTCCTAGTCCGCACTCAGAGATTGCTTTAATTGCCTGACAGAGTGAGTGTTCTAGTTTTAAGTGCCACCAACAGCTAAGGTCATACGGAGACAGAACCTCGGTTTAAATACTCATCTGATTTGTTTGTTTTATTTGAGGTTTTACGTCCCCATCAACACTGTAAAGGTCATTTTGGAGACGTTGCTTCCAATTTTGTGGGACTTTTACCCGACACTGAGATGAAATGACATCTCAAGCCCTGCCGCCCAATGAAACCAATAGGTTTTATAAGCATGGACGGGCCGACTCGCACCGCTTTGCCTGGGCAGGCTTAGATCATCTAAGCGGTTTACCAGTAATTGTATGCGGGTTGGTTTCAGCTCTGCGTGGAAGCATCAAGCAGCCCATATATTTCTTCAAGCCCCAATGGGCGGGGGCCTAAATACTCATCTGAAAGTCTGGAGAAGCCCGGGATTGATCCTGCAATCCCTGGTTTACAAGGCAAGTAGTGTGACCACTACACCATGGAGGCTTCTAATTGTCGAGAGAGGAAGACTTTTTCATTCTGCTGCAAACGAGATGTAATTTTTAAGCAGACTGATCAATGGCAATATCAGTTTCACCCTAAACAGTCAAGGTGAAAAGATCGGTACGTCACGAAAACACTCCTATGTAATTTTGACCCCCTTTATATAGTAAAACTGGGGTTTACAGGGTAAACCTAATTTTTCAGGGGCAAACCTTATTTTTCTTATTTCTGCTCCAAAATATAGTTTGTGAGCACTCGTTAGAACTGCCTCTATTGAGGTGGGGTTCTAATGAGTACCCACAATCTATATTTTGAGCAGGAATAAGAAAAATACCATTTTCATCTTAAAATGTTCATTTTTTTTGGCGGTAAAGTTTACAATGTATTTATATAGGCGTGTTTTCGTAATGAATAATTACGGTATTTGCCATATGTATTTAGACAGACAGGCCTGAGCGAACAGTGTAGGCCCAGATGAGATGCCGCAGAATGCAACATCTCATTTGGGTTTTCAGTGTTTGTCACTCATCCAGCAATTTTTGACACAACATCAGGCAGTAAATTGTACTTATTCAAATTTTACAGCAAGTATGGTAAGGACTTGAGGTGTCTGAATACATATGGTAAATACATTATTCTTGGACAGACCTTCCTGGGTATGACTATCTACATGAATACTGATAGTTATTTGGCCCCAGCCCATCGGGGCTTGAAGAAATATATGGGCTGCATGATGCTTCCATGCAGAGCTGAAATCGATCGCACATGAGTACTGGTAAACCGCGTAGAGGAACTAAGCTCACCCCGGCAAAGCCATGTGAGTCCGACTGTCCATGCTTATAACCCCTATTGGTTTCATTGGACGATAGGGCTTGAGAAGTCATTTCATCTCAATGTCTGGTAAAAGTCCCACAAAATTGGAAGCAATGTCTCCAAAATAACCTATACAGTGTTGACGGGGACATTAAACCTCAAATCAAGCAAGCAAGACATTCCTGGGTATGATTATCTTTATGAATACTGATAGTTATTATGCAACAATAAACCACAACCAAGCTGTTCAAAGCAAGCAGTCATTAGTCGATGAACTGCTATTATGTCAACATATTAACCCTTGTCCTGCTGAATACTTTAATCTGCCACACCCACTACCGATTATCAACCAATCAGATTACTTGATGCAAATTATTACAATAAAATTCACAATCTGAATGGCAAACAATGTAGATCCTGATCAGATGGCTTCGTCAGAAGCCATCTGATCTGGATCTTCATTGTTTGGAAAATAAGGCATATTACGGCTCAGCAGGACAAGGGTCAAGTACCATAAAATCATAAAAAATCCGGACACACTGAGGATTTGTTGTAGTTTTCCTAAACTTTTAACAAATTTGTTTCCTCATCCAGCAAGGAGTCCTAAAGGTGCAAAAGGAATGACAAACACTGTTGACCATGATCAGCAGCCCCCACCCATCGGGGCTTGAAGAAATAGATGGGCTGCATGATGCTTCCACGCAGAGCTGAAACCGACCCCTGCACTTGAGTACTGGTAAACCGCTTAGAGGATCTAGGCCTGCCCAGGCAAAGCGGTGCAAGTCGGACCGTCCATGCTTATAAACCTATTGGTTTCATTGGGCTGCAGGGATTGAAATGTCATCTCAATGTTGGGTAAAAGTCCCACAAAATTGAAAGTGAGGTCTACAAAATGACCTTTACAGTGTTGGCAGGGACGTAAACCTCAAATCAAACAAACATAGACTATGATCAGATAGCTCCTAGTCTGATCTGGGTGTGCACTGTTTGCTTAGGCCTATCTGTCCCAATACTTGATCATTACGGTATGACACAAAACTTATATTTTTGTTAAAAAAGTTGTTTTTTTCAGCAATATTTTTTTCTTCATTTTGGGTTTTAAGGCCTTTTCAACATCATTTCACTTATATCAAGCTGAAACCAGAGTAACTTAAGAAAAAACATCTGACCAGTTGCCTTACTTGGCACCTCACATGCATAGTACATTAGATGAATCTTCTAAGAACAGTCATTTTAACCATTATTAAGACAAGGAGGCCCATTTCAGCAAGAACAGCAATGTTTGCCAAAACATTTAACCCTTATCCTGCTGAATAAATTGATTTATCCACACCCATTTCTGACTATTCACCAATCAAATTACTTGATATAATGTACAAAAATTGTGTTTTCTTATTGCAAAAATGGTGAAACAATGTGTAATGACTGGTTAATCGGTTACTTATATGATGCTTGTATCTAAGGAATGTACTCCTAGATGCAAGCGTGTACCAAGTATGATTAACCCTTATCATGCTGTTCACAACAACCCCTATCTTTGCAAACAGTGTAGATCCAGATCAGATGGCTTCTTCAGAAGCCATCTGATCAGGATCTACACTGTTTGGCATTTAGTTTATGAATTTGTAGCAATAAATTGCATCAAGTAATTTGATTGGTTGACAGACAGAAATGGGTGTGGCTTAAATGAATATTCAGCAAGTATCATTAATGAAGCTTTTATAGTTTTTGAGAAATGGACTTGAACATTAGGGTGAACACTTGGGTTGACACAATAGATCACAAAGTCTATGAACCATGGAAGGTAGGTCAAGGTCAAATATGGATGACTGCATTATAGTTGCCATCACTAAATGCAAGCTTATACTGAAAATTTATTAATGAAGCCCTCATAATTCTTGGGAAATGAACTTCAATAGCAATAGTTTGGCGCAATAGTTTACTTCAGTGAACAATGAAAGGTAGGTCAAGGTCAAATATGGATGACTGCATTATAGTTGCCATCACTAAATGCAAGCTTATACTGAAAATCATTAATGAAGCCCTCATAATTCTTGAGAAATGAACTTGAACAGCAGGGTGAATGCTGGGTTTGGTGCAATAGTTTACTTCAGTGAACCATGAAAAGTAGGTCAAGGTCAAATATGGATGCTTGCATTATTATTGCCATTCCCAGAGGCAAGTTTGTACCAAGTATCGTGAATGAAGCTCTAAAAGCGCTTGAGAAATAAACTTGACCATTTGGGTTGTGGCAAATGTTGACCTATTCACAAATGGTCAAACGGATGGAAAATCGGATGCTTATATCGCTTCATGCTAATAGCAGGCATGTTAAAATGGACCTCAAATGGTCATTTTTCTGAACAATCTATACATTTTTGTTTGGATATAATTCATTTTTTCTCAAACACTGTTTCTGCTTTGGCCCTGAAACAGTGTTCTAAAGAAGTCAGGTGTATTTTACCCTACAAGCACTTCAAAAAATTCTAGGAGATTGCAATGAATCTTTTTTTTTCAGCAGAAATAATGCTTGACATTTGTGTAAATTATCTGCTCAGCCAAAGTAAGGTTTGAAATTTGTGTAAATTATCTGCTCAGCCATGTTTGACATTTGTGAAAATTATCTGCTCAGCCAAAGTAAGGTTTGACATTTGTGTTAATCATCTGCTCAGCCAAAGTAAGGTTTGACATTTGTGTAAATCATCTGCTCAGCCAAAGTAAGGTTTGACATTCATGTCAATCATCTGCTCAGCCAAAGAAGGTTTGACATTTGTGTAAATTATCTGCTCAGCCAAAGTAAGGTTTGACATTTGTGTAAATCATCTGCTCAGCTAAAATTTGGCTTGAAATTTGTGTGAATCATGTGCTCAGCCAAAGTAAGGTTTGAAATTTGTGTGAATCATCTGCTCAGCCAAAGTAAGGTTTGACATTCATGTCAATCATCTGCTCAGCCAAAGTAAGGTTTGACATTTGTGTAAATCATCTGCTCAGCCAAAGTAAGGTTTGACATTTGTGTAAATCATCTGCTCAGCCAAAGTAAGGTTTGACATTTGTGTGAACCATCTGCTCAGCCAAAGTAAGGTTTGACATTTGTGTAAATCATCTGCTCAGCCAAAGTAAGGCTTGGCATTTGTGTGAATCATCTGCTCAGCCGAAGTAAGGTTTGACATTCATGTCAATCATCTGCCCAGCCAATGTAAGGTTTGACATTTGTGTAAATCATCTACTCAGCTAAAATATGGCTTGAAATTTGTGTGAATCATATGCTCAGCTAAAGTAAGGTTTGTCATTTGTGTGAATCATCTGCTCAGCCAAAGTAAGGTGTGACATTCATGTCAATCATCTGCTCAGCCAAAGTAAGGTTTGACATTTGTGTAAATCATCTGCTCAGCTTAAGTATGGCTTGAAATTTGTGTAAATTATCTGCTCAGCCAAAGTAAGGTTTGACATTTGTGTAAATCATCTGCTCTGCCAAAGTAAGTTTTGACATTTGTGTGAACCATCTGCTCAGCCAAAGTAAGGTTTGACATTTGTGTAAATCATCTGCTCAGCCAAAATAAGGTTTGACATTTGTGTAAATCATCTGCTCAGCCAAAGTAAGGCTTGACATTTGTGTGAATCATCTGCTCAGCCAAAGTAAGGCTTGACATTTGTGTAAATCATCTGCTCAGCCAAAGTAAGGTTTGACATATGTGTGAATCATCTGCTCAGCCAAAGTAAGGTTTGACATTTGTGTAAATCATCTGCTCAGCCAAAGTAAGGCTTGACATTTGGGTGAATCATCTGCTCAGCCAAAGTAAGGTTTGTCATTTGTGTAAATCATCTGCTCAGCCAAAGTAAGGTTTGTCATTTGTGTGAATCATCTGCTCAGCCAAAGTAAGGCTTGATATTTATGTAAATCATCTGCTCAGCCAAAGTAAGGTTTGACATTTGGATGAATCATCTGCTCTGCCAAAGTAAGGTTTGTCATTTATGTGAATCATCTGCTCAGCCAAAGCAAGTATTGAAATTTGTGTAAATTACCTGCTTAGCAAAAGTAAGGCTTGACATTTATGTAAATCATCTGCTCAGTCAAAGTTAGGTTTGACATTTGGGTGAATCATAAGCTCGGCAAAAGTAAGGTTTGTCATTTGTGTAAATCATCTGCTAAGCCAAAGTAAGGTTTGACATTTTGGTGAATCATCTGCTCGGCCAAAGTAAGGTTTGTCATTTGTGTAAATCATATGCTCAGCCAAAGTAAGGTTTGACATTTGTGTAAATCATCTGCTCAGCTAAAATATGGCTTGACATTTGTGTGAATCATCTGCTCAGCTAAAGTAAGGTTTGAGATTTGTGTGTATCATATGCTCAGCCAAAGTAAGGTTTGACATTTGGGTGAATCATCTGCTCAGCCAAAGTAAGGCTTGACATTTGTGTGAATCATCTGCTCAGCCAAAGTAAGGCTTGACATTTGTGTAAATCATCTGCTCAGCCAAAGTAAGGCTTGACATTTGTGTGAATCATCTGCTCAGCCAAAATAAGGCTTGACATTTGTGTAAATTATCTGCTCAGCCAAAGTAAGGTTTGACATTTGTGTAAATCATCTGCTCAGCCAAAGTAAGGTTTGACATTTGTGTGAACCATCTGCTCAGCCAAAGTAAGGTTTGACATTTGTGTAAATCATCTGCTCAGCCAAAGTAAGGCTTGGCATTTGTGTGAATCATCTGCTCAGCCAAAGTAAGGCTTGACATTTGTGTAAATCATCTGCTCAGCCAAAGTAAGGTTTGACATTTGTGTGAATCATCTGCTCAGCCAAAGTAAGGTTTGACATTTGTGTAAATCATCTGCTCAGCCAAAGTAAGGTTTGACATGTCTGTGAATCATCTGCTCAGCCAAAATAAGGTTTGACATTTGTGTAAATCATCTGCTCAGCCAAAGTAAGGCTTGACATATGTGTAAATCATCTGCTCAGCCAAAGTAAGGCTTGACATTTGTGTAAATCATCTGCTCAGCCAAAGTAAGGCTTGACATTTGTGTAAATCATCTGCTCAGCCAAAGTAAGGCTTGACATTTGTGTAAATCATCTGCTCAGCCAAAGTAAGGCTTGATATTTCTGTGAATCATCTGCTCAGCAGATGATTCACACAAATATCAAGCCTTATTTTCCAAAAAAAAAAAAAAATCTGAAAAAAAAAAAAAAAATGAAAATGCCTTATGCTAAACAAGCTTAGCACTTGAAAGGTTACTAATTGCAAAATGAAAGAGATACACATTGCACTACAGCCCAAGAACTATTTAAAAGTAAAATAAACTATCAAACCAGTACAAACCATGGCTTGAACACCTTTGGGATTAAAAAGGCAATTCTAATGAGTATACACAACACACCTCTTAACACAACAAGCCTATTTATCATATGACGTGTCATAATGCCATGTAATATTTTTGATAATCCACTAGTGGATTAATTATGCAAATTAGCTAGATACATACCGTAACGTTACATGTATGAGTTCCTTAACGACGTCACGTTTACTAATGGTGGAATATTGATATTTTTGTAAATATCGTGAATAAAATGCGTTTTAAATGTCATATGATAAATAGAATCTTGCATTCGTGCTCGTATTATTGAATTTATTAAATGAGTTGTGGAAAAGGGATAAAATGCAAGGCTTTATGTTTTATTGAATTTATTAAAAGAGTTGAGGAAAAGGGATAAAATGCGAGGCAAAGCCTCGCATTTTATCCCTTTTCCTCAACTTGTTTAATAAATATAATAATACATGAACACTCATGTAAGATCCTCTATATAGGCAATGGAAAGGAACAGCGTTTTAGTATGCAACAAATCACAGAGTGGAATGGCATACCGAGTGATGTCATTAAAAGCTGCAAATTTCTGACGTCACTCGTAGATTCCTTGATGTAAGGTGATGTAACCTCAATTTCTCACACCGAAAACGTTACAAAAAGACATAAATGCATGTGATACACTAAACATTTTTGCAGGATTTCTTCTAACAATGGCGAAAGGCTGTGAGAATTTAAAGGAAACAACATTATTGCCAATTTTCAGCGTGTTAGAATTGAAACAGATCAGCTTTAGTCTGTGATCTATTGAGTAATGAATAACAGTTTGTCAGTCAGTTGTAAGTAGACAAATTACGCTGGCAGCCAGCATGGTTTGATCTACTTTACAACTGGTTGGTTGGTTGGTTGATTTGAGGTTTAACATTCCCATCAACACTGTATAGGTCATTTTGGAGATGTTGCTTCCAATTTTGTGGGACTTTTACCCGACAATGAGATGAAATGACAACTCAAGCCCTGTTGCCCAATGAAACCAATAGGGTGCATGGACAGTCCAACTCACACCGCTTTGCCTGGGCAGGCTTAGATCCTCTAAGCGGTTTACCAGTATTCGTGTGCGATCGGTTTCAGCTCTGCGTGGAAGCATTATGCAGCCCATCTATTTCTTCAAGCCCCTATGGGCTGGGGCCGAAAACTGACCTCCAATATTATTACTCAACAAATCACAGCTAGAGCTGATTTATTTCTTATCCCATTGTATGCGGGAAACCCCTAAAGGGGTACCTTGGCAAACAGTGTTGGCCCAGATCAGACCCAGTAGAATGCGGCGTCTGATCAGAGCCTGCACTGTTTGTTGACAGAATTTTCGTCAGAAATAGAAATTGAAAAAAAAAAAAAAAAAAAAAAAATAGGCCGACAACCCATATAATGACAATTGGATGTGCCCAACATATAGCAATGGAAGAGTCTACAATGGGTTAAATAACCATCCTAAAAATTATCTGGAGCTTAATTTATGCTAATTTATTTTAGTTCAATTGCGATGAAAGCTTCAAGCTTATTAAATCACTCTCAAACACTCATTCCGGTTGTTTTCATGCGCATGAGAGAGAGGCAGTGGCTTTTACACCACTGCTACCCATTTACACCTGGGTGGAGTGGAGCAGTGTCATTAAGTGTCTTGCCCAAGGACACACCTCGATATCTGGAGCTTTTGGAAGATATTTTTAGGAACTCAAGAACAGGTTTGAATTGACCATGATAAATGAGCCATCGGTGTTCGAGCCATTGAAGTTTCTGTGTATCTGTGATCTAGAGTTGTGGACAAATTTTCTGGAAACTCAACAGGTTTGAAGCAGCCATGGTAAACAAGCCACTGCTCTTCACGAGCCAGTTGTTCAAAGCATTGTTAGCTTAACAAGCTCGTTAAAGGTCAAACTGTTAACTGTTCTAGCAAGTTCAATATGTAAAATTTTGGTATTTTTGCTGACATAATGTGAGCAGCTTTTGGAGATGCAAAAGCTGCTCACATTTTTTCAGCAAAAATATTAGCCTATTTGCCATATTAAATAATCAAAGTTTTAACGATACACTAACTTATGATGTCAATAGTTTTGAACAATTGGCCCCTGGTCATTTAAGTTTCACACGTATGAATCACAACAATTGCCGTCTGCTTTGTCATCTGTTGGTCACTTTATAAAGTCAAGATTGCTAACAATGTGGACCCAGATCAGACTGCTCCTTCAGGAACAGACTGATCTGGGACCACATTGTTCAGACTGCTCCTCCAGGTCTGGGTCCACATTGTTTGCCTGTTACAAAAATATTTTTAAAAGTTTGTGAGAAGATTCAGCAGGCGACATAAAACAGATGACATTTTTAGATGCATTTTTGACGGGTACAGATACTGGAAGTCCATGTAAATGTCTCATGTGAATCAATGAAAATGTCTCATGTAGATACATCTTTCTTGTTCACTCCATTGTCCTTCTCTGTGACCACTTTCTCTTTCATTTCAGGCTTTTTCATACCACACAGGGTCTGCAGCAAGGAGAAGTAGTCATGCCACTCGTCTTCATCTTTGGCTTGAAATGTCCGGCATTTCTTTCCACGACTTCTCACATAAACTCTTAACTTCGGGGATACTTTGGCTTCCTTTAGCACTGAAACTGGTAATTCTGAAAAACAGACGCTAACATTCTTGGGCCAGATGTTCAAAAATAACGAAATAACGATGAGATAAGTAAGCAAAATGTGCGAACTTTGATCACATGTTGATATTTTTGCTGAAAAAAAAAGCGAGTAGCTTTTGCAAAAGCTACGCACATTTCTGTGGCAAAAAATACCAGAAAATAAGATGTTGTACTTTCTAAACAGATAACAATTCAACTACTAACAAACTCATTAAGGGGAATGGGAACATCTTTAGGGGAGGCAACTCTTGCAAAAGTATTTTTTGTCTCCCATGTCAATAGGAATCAACTCTTAAAGAAAAGAATTTGCTCCTGAGGAGCAAATTCTTTCCTTTAAGAGTAGACCCCTTTTTTAGTGGGACAGGGCTTATAGAAAAGCTAAAAGTCCTGAAAGTTGTCTCCCTTTAGAAAATGGCAGAAAAATCTGCCAGGTGTTCACATTCCCCTTAAGCTAACAATGCTTTGAACAAATTGGCCCTGGTCATATTCCAACAGAAATCTAACAACAGTTTTCCATCAAAATACAGCCAACACCTTTTCAATATATAGAGTATAGGTGTATACCAAAAATATTTCACCTCACTGTTACGGACCGCATTGCCTCCCTTCAGTTATCTACCTTGGTAGATTATATATTTCTTGCACACCAGACAAGGGAATCCGTGATTTTACCCTGGGATAGAAATTTATGTTCTGACCCTGGTGTTCCGACCCCAAATCGAATATAATCGCGTGTTTGATAAATGCACTGGTTGATTACAACCTCATGCGCGGCGTCGTCATGCGTGACGTCACTAAACATTCCTGTTGTGTCATCACAAAATGGCGGACGTCGGTAACCGAAGTGACATCAGCATTAAAAATTCGCGATAGAAATGGAAGGTATGCAAGAAAAAGAATCCAATATGGGTGTGAGGGATGGATAGAAAAATCCGTCCCTCGGGATCACTGTCCGGCATCACTCGGCAAGCCTCGTGATGCCGTACAGTGTCCCTCGGGACGGATTTTTCAATCCACCCCTCACACCCATATAAGATTCTTATAAGCTGATAGGTTTATAACCACTCTCTGGCAACTGCGTCAGGGCTCAGTGGTGAGAATATTGGACTGATGAGGCCTAATTGGCCGAAACTAGCTAGTCTGGCCGAGAAAACATGTACACTCCATATTTTTCACTTCTGTGGTGTATTCCTTGCTTCCAAAGGATAACCCTTTTATAGAACATATTTAACTTCACTACAGCTGGTGTGGGGGAATGTGTGGCGGCGGTAAAACGTCTCCCTGCCCTACATCATAGTGTAGATTATATTTTCTTGTCCTTTGGGATCATTGATTCCATTGTGGAATTTTGAAAATATCTGAGGGTCACTGATGAGGCCTAATTGGCTGAAACTAGCTAGTCTGGCCCAGAAAACATGTACACTCCATATTTTTCACTTCTGTGGTGTATTCCTTGCTTCCAAAGGATAACCCTTTTATAGTACATATTCAACTTGTGTGGCCTGGGTTTGACACAATAGGTGGGACTTTTCTTCAACTATGCTTCTTTCCTTTGTTACAGCTTTCACATCATAAAACAGGGACTTTATTTCACCGAAAAAGGCTTCGTGGCGAAGTTGGCTTCTCACCATCGTAATTGATGACTCTCTTGAAGAGGGATGTGTTAGGGACCGCATTGCCTCTATTCAATTACAGTAGAACTTCAATGGCTCGAACACCGATGGCTCGTTCACCATGGATGTGTTAAACCCATTCTTGAGCCCATAGCGAAATCATCTACATAAGACATAGTGGGGGATAATTAAGGAGAATTTAGTCTTTTATCCTGCAAATGTATGCTGTGTGTACTCATTAGAATCGCCTCGATGAGGCGATTCTAATGAGTACACACAGCATACATTTTCATTAGAGAACACCGAAAATATATCTAAAAGTATCTCGTTATGCCTCCTGACAGTAACCTCAGTGGCTCGAACTACCCCTGTCTCGAACAGATTTTCGAAGTCCCAAACGTGTTCTTGCCATTGAAGTTCGACTGTATCTTGGTAGATTATGCATAGCTTACAGGTTTATAACCACTCCCTGACAATTGTGTCAGGGAGTCGACTCTTTGGCGCAGAGGTTAGAGTACTAGACCCACCCATGCGACTTGGGTTCAAATCCCACCATAGGCGGGATTTTTCTTCAGCTATGCTTCTTTCCTTTGTTAAGCCTTTCATGTCATATGATCATTTGTTGCACCAGGAGCACTTGTGAAAATTCTGATGCTTTCAAAACAGGAGATGAAATATTTTTGGTATTTATTGAAACAAGAGGGCCCAGAGGGCCCTGATTTGCTCACCTGAGTGTCACTCTCTCAAGTACATTCTATTTTTAGCTCTGGTGGCCATCTTGGTCATCAGAGCAGAATGATTTTAGCTATTTTGGTATGGAGTCACCTAAGCAACATTCCTGTGAAGTTTGAAAGAAATTGGCCCAAGGGTTTAGGAAGTTCGCGTTTGAAGCACATTTACAAGGTTTTTCAATTTTTAGCTCTGGCGGCCATTTTGTTCATCGGAGCGTGATCATTTTAGTTATTTTGATAGGGGGTCATCTAAGCAATATTCCTAAGAAGTTTGCATGAAATTGGCCCAAGGGTACTGGAGGAGTTGTCGTTTGAAGATTTTATCTATTTTTAGCTCTGGTGTCCATCTTGTTCATAAGACCGGAACCATTTTAGCTATTTTGGTAGGGGTGTCACCTAGGCAACATTCCTGTGAAGTTTGTATCCAATTGGGACAAGGGTTAAGGAGGAGTTCACATTTGAAGCAAATTTACAATGTTTTTCTATTTTTTAGCTCTGGCTATTTATCAGAGTGGGATCACTTTAGCTATTTTGGTGGAGGGTCATCTAAGCATTATTCCTTTGAAGTTTGAATAAAATTGGCCCAAGGGTACACGAGGAGTTGTCATTTGAAGATTTTTTTTCTATTTTTAGCTCTGGCGGCCTTCTTGTTTGTCAGGGTGGATTGATTTTAGCTATTTTGTTAGGGAGTCACCTACATAACATTCCTGTGAAGTCTGAATCAAATTGGCCCAAGGGTTTAAAATAAGTTCCCCTTTGAAGCAAAATTTACCATGCTTTTTTCATTTTTAGCTATGGATGCCATTTTGCTCATCAGAGCAGAACCATTTTAATTATTTTGGTAGAAGGTCACCTAAGCAACATTCCTACGAAGTTTGAATGAAATTGACCCACGAGTACAGGAGGAGTTGTCGTTTAAAGATTTTTTTATTTTTTTTTAGCTCTGTCAGCCATCTTGTTCATCAAAGTGGAATGATTTTAGATATTTTTGTAGGCAGTCACCTTGGCAACATTCCTGTGAAATGTGAATCAAATTGGCCCTGGGGTTTAGGAGTTGTTTGTGTTTGAAGCAAGTTTACAATGTTTTTCTATTTTTAGCTCTGGCCAACATTTTGCTCATTGGAGCAGAACCGTTTTAGCTATTTTGGTAGAGGGTCACCTAAGCAACATTTCTGTGAAGTTTGAATGAAATTGGCCCCAGGGTACAACTGGTAGGAGTTGGCGTTTAAAGATGTTTCTATTTTTAGCTCTGGTGGCCATCTTGTTCATCGGAGGAGAATGATTTTAGCTACTTTTTGTTTTATACCTGACTGACATGGTCATGTTATATTTTCCGAATATGAAAATATCATTTGTTTCATATATGCTTTGATTTCACTGCAAAGTATATAAAAACTGAATGCAAGGATTTTCTAGGGGCTTTTTTGACTAAAATGAAATGTCTAAGTGCATTGTGCTCGTATTAATAAAATAATGACGTGTACTTATCAGTGTATGCTTATATAAGCATATTGGGCGATTTGCATGCCCTGTGCATGCACAGGTTTTGTCAACTGTCAACATCCTGTGTCCTGGTTCCCAAGGAGCCGGTGCTTTGGTTCCCAGTCGACTGCACATAGGAAAATGATGCTTGGAAGTGGGGAAAATCCAGGTCGAGTTATAGTCTGTTTTTTACATTTTTTCTGGTTCTTTTTCCAACTAAAGGTTGAAACTTGGAAAAAGGACGCTCAATAGGCTTATAATATCTTGAGGTGTTGTATGCTGACATTGAAATGTGAAAAGCGTGCACTTGCCATGGGTCAGTACCTGGGTTAGGTCAGTTAAATATTGAACAACCCTCGTATATTTAACAGGTGAAAAAAATGCTAATCACCTATACCTGGCCAGGGATCGAACCCGGTCCGCCGGTGTGACAGGCCAACACTCCACCGCATCGCTATAAAAGCCAGCTTGTACCACAAGGCAGTACAAGTGTATTTTATAGCTATCACTACTACATATTCCCCATCCTATTTAAGATTTGTCCTCGAATCCCTCAATCCTTCCAACTAAAATTCACCGGTACACGGATGTGGTCCGAGTCTCTGTGGGTCATTTACGTTGGGCGCCAAACGTAGCAGATGAAAATATTCTAAATCACATTTACCCGGCCAGGGATCGAACCCGGGCCACCAGAGTGACAGGCCAACACTCTACAGTGCCGCTATAAAAGCCAGCTTGTACCCCAAGGCAGTGCAGGTATATTTTATACCTATCACTACTACAAATATAAACTTATATCAGAAATCATAATGAATATAGCCTTGATGAAAGTTTGGCAAACTGGAAGCCAAAATGGAGTGATTTATAAGAGGCAAAATAAAAGTAAAGCTAACTTTCTTTATGCCAAACTCTTAAGCATTAAGAGGAATGGGAACACCTAGTAGACTCTTTCCACCATTTTTCAAAGGGAGACAACTTTCCGGACTTCCTGTTCATTTTTCTACAAGCCCTGTCCACTGAAAATTGGGTCTACTCTTAAAGGAAAGAATTTGCTCCTCAGGAGCAAATTCTTTCCTCTAAGAGTTGACCTCTATTGACATGAGAGACAAAAATACTTTTGCAGGAGTTGTCTCCCCTGAAGGTGTTCCCATTTCCCTTAAATTGAACTAAAATTCAAAATATCTTGGAAAATCTTCATTAATCTCTCTGTATTTCAGCTCAAAACCCAAAACTGCTCTCCATATAGCATTTCAGACCATGAGGGGTCACTGTAATTTACAATACTGTGTTGAAAATATCAGAATTTTCACAAGTGAGAAGCAAGAGTGAAAATACTGACATTTTCAACACACGAGATGAAATATTTTTGGTATTTATTGAAAAAAGTAAATTTTCTTTTTATTTTATAATATTTTAGGACACTTACTGTAATTGATATGATATTTTTAATGTAAAATTAATTTTAATTAATAATATACCTACCCATCACTACAATTATAGCCTTTTCACCAGACGCAGGTCTGGGACAGTCTGACACAAAAAAAATCTAGCCAGAAATGCCACCGGCATGTCCCTTTTCCCGTGACCACCCCAGCGTCGAGTCCTGATTGGTCGCTGATGTCACATGACCTATCAGACCAATAGGCAGACGATACAGGTCACGTGACCGCAATTTTCGCGCCGAGAAGATCATTATTTCTTTCAGGAAAACAAATATTTCAGGCGGGGCTGGGAGGCGGGACATACCATTGTAGTGATGGGTAGGTATATTATTAATTAAAATTAATTTTACATTAAAAATATCATTTTAATATCAAATATAACTACCCATCACTACAATTATAGCCTGAATTCAAAGCAAGTGGAGGGTTGGATGAAAAATAAAGTTACACATACCTAACTCCTCCAACCTTGGTTGTTTATACCCCTTTTAAAACCATCCAATGATGGTAATGTAAGAGAGTATCCACGATGACTGCAAGGGATCCAAATCCCAAATTCACAAGTGGAGAAGATAAATGGACAGGAACCGGAGTCAAAATAGAAGGTTCATACCTATTCAAACAGGCTAACAAACAACCAAGGAAAATAAAATCCCAAAATAAGTGCTGCTCATAATAGATTGAGAAGCTACTAAACTACCCAAGGAATGAGTACCACTACGAATGGGAACCAAGCACCTTAGGTGAAGGGATGAAAAGTAGCGTTGGAACATCCATTACGCAGTAAGAAAAAACATTCTGAAGAAAAAAAACGGAGTTCCAATATGCCCAAAATGTAGAAGGTTCTAACCTCATACTGTATTCTGAATGATAATAGGGCAGAAGTGAAATTAGCATATACTGGTAGAAGCTTTATCACTTTACAAATCCACTTTGCAACCAAGGATGGTTAGAAATATATCCAAAACCCCTTGATTGAAAAGAAAAAATTCTCATGATAATCTCGAAACGTTTTAAACATTCTAATGTATACAAAAAATTCACATTAGCCTACAATCCACGAATCCTGGAAATGACAGGACAAATAGTAGTTTCAGACAAGGTCATTTATAGCCTGAAACAAAAATAGGTTGAATGAGAAGAGAAAAAGAAGTCATTGTTCTTCTCATACCTGAAAACAACCCTCTGTAATTGGCAAAGCATGACTATAACTTCTACGAACTGAAGCAAATGTCAAATGAAATACAGCTTGACTATCAAATGAATAAAAGAAGCTGAATTCACCGGATCGTAAGGTGGTTTAGAAAAGACCACAACACCCATGCAAGATTCCATTTGGATTCAAAGTCCTGAAAACCTGTCGGCATAGTGAAAAAAAACCCTTTAATAAGCTGGTGATGGTAGGGTTTAATGAAAAAGTGTGAAGCCGACTAAAATTTTAACATGTTCGAGATTACTGATCTGTACCCTTCTCTTAGATGAAATAGAAATTGAAGGGTAGAGAACAGACAGAAAAAGAAATCCAGTAAAAAAAACCTCCCTAGAGGAATTGTCTGAATTTATTTCCCTTTTTCTACACCAACTAGAAAATATCTTCCATCTTCCAGAGTAAAACTTGAGAGTGGAGATCTTTCTATATTTGAAGATACACTCGGCAGAGAAACCAGAAAAGTGTCTACCTCTGGTTTGATTCCTGACAACATCTGGATGTGTAAGTAAAGCATTTCTGGATTGAAATGGAATGCTTGACCCACACCTTTTAGATATTTGATCTGGAACTACTGGAAGACTGGTTGCAAGTCTTGAGACTAGGCTCAGAATGACTAAAAAACCAAGATCTCTGAGGCCATAGGAGGCGTAATCAGAATGGCTCGGCTTTTGGACGCTTGAATTTTTACCTAGAACTAGAGGAATTCAGTTGAATGGTGTAAACGCATATGTAAAAGATTCCCCCAATCTAGAGATTTTAAATCAACTGCACGTTCCAGGTGATCTGAAACTTGAAACACAAAGGAAGTTGATTGGAGAACCGAGTTGTTTGGACATTTGATTAAAAAAGGCCCAATAAAGGTTCTCTCCATTTGAGAAAACGCCCTGTAGAGAACGGATGGTGAACTGGTCTATAGGGGCGATCCCAATGACATAATCTGCCCTGGAGGTGTCCGACAAGGATAGACATACCTTCCTGAAGACACCAAGTTATAATCTTCCATGTAAAAGCCAACAGGGAAGAGTAATGAGTCACTCCCTGATAAGTAGAAAAAACTACACTATTCATTTGTCTGGAGTAACAATAATGAAGCTGTTCCTCAGTTTGGAGCTATGAAGAACTGATAAACCAAGGAAATTTTTCTGAAGTTTCAGAATGTTTATACACATATACATATATACATACATATACGCATACACACACATATATATATATATATATAGCCCCGCCTAATATAGGCCCCACGTTCCCTGAACAACTAATCCCTGAGGTTCGAAGTGGAAAACCAACCTGAAAGGCTGGCATGCGAAAAAACAAAATAGGGAATAGTCTCTAAAAGAGGAGACCCCATTTGATACTGAGGGATTAATAAATCGTAGAGAGCAATCTTGATAATGGAATTTATTGCTCCTTTAGACCGTATGGTATTTCCAGTGATAATATTAGCAAAAATAACCTGGAAAGGTCTAAGATGAGATTGTCCAGGGAAACTGGATCCAATTACTAAGTTCTAAAAAGGGGAAACAAACCCCTGACATAAATCGAAAGTTTTTCGGAGCGTGAAAAAATTTGGAGAAGTATCTTTGAGGTAGAGTCAATTTCAACTTCTCGATAAAGTGTATGAAATCTAAATTCACAATAACCTGTACACGTTAGGACAAGGTATGATAAACAGTATCTGTAAAAATGATGACAAAACCCATCATCGGAACACTACACGAGATTGGGGCCTAATTCTATGATGAGAGCTGCTTAATTAATTTCCAATAAGTTGGTGAACAGGGAAAACATTGATCCGTTGACAAATCCAACAAAGGAAAGGCAACGGACTGATACACAAAAATTCCATCCAAGGTGAAACAAAGGTATTTGCGTAATGACCTATGGATGGAGATGTGAAGGCTAGCGACCTTTAAAACTACGGAAATCGTCCCCGAATTTGGGAAATTTGACCTGACTAATCGAGGACGAAGTTTCCATTTTGAGACGATCGACTCGCATCATCTTGTTAAGTGTGAGAAGTCGATGATGAGTCGATTTCCCCATTTTCTCCTTTTCCTTTCATTGATCCGTTGACAAATCCAACAAAGGAAAGGCAACGGACTGATACACAAAATTCCATCCAAGGTGAAACGAAGGAATTTGCGTAATGACCTATGGATGGAGATGTGAAGGTAAGCGTCCTTTAAAAACTACGGAAATCGTCCCCGAATTTGGGAGAATTGACCTGACTAATCGAGGACGAAGTTTCCATTTTGAAATGATCGACTTGCATCATCTGTGTTAAGTGTGAGAACTCTATGATGAGTCGATTTTCCCATTTTCTTCTCGAACAGAAAGATCCGCCTGTAGAAGCCTGGGGAAAGGAGAAATTTTTCTACTTACACGGCTTTCTTTTGGAGAAGAACCCTTCCTCTTCCAATAAAAAGATTTCTTTTCTTGATACTATTTACCAGAAATAGTATTTGCATGTGAGAAAGAGAAAGGATTCCTAACGAACGCAATCCAGTAACCCTTTCTCACAACTCATAAAACTTAAAAAAAAAATATTTAATAAAAGAAGCCAAGGCTTGATAGAACTGAAAAAGCTCGGCTCCTACTGGGAGAAGATGAAGAGGAGGGGAAGGAAGAAAGTCATTTGTTAGACTTGTGTCTTCCTCTATTGGGAGATTTCGTTCCAGTCCGACCTCTGGAACGAAAGGACCGTGTACCCTGATCTGAGAATGATCTATTAGTAGACGAGGACTGATTGAGATCTTCTAGTCGAGGGTGATAAGCACTTAAAAGTCATCGGAAGTAGTCGAAGAGCGTCTCTTGGTTGCGGTACCTGTACTTGATACGCTCTCCGAAGACTTCAAAAAAGACGAGTGCCCACGGTCTTGAAGCTTGATTCTGAAAACGTTGGGAAGACATGGTCCGCTTGTAGTTTTAGAATCAAGAGGCGCTGAGGCTCTAAGTTTTCATTTACTATGCTCAGTAAAAACTGAACCAGTTATAAAGAGCAGAGTTGCGCCAAACATGCAACATGGTGGTAGACAGCCATGGCATGTAAAAAATGACCGGGAAATAAACAAAAGCATTAGAATAGCAGCTATATGGTCGGAATGCTCTTGTTTGAAGGCAAAGTGGGTAGAACTAGAATACCAGTCATAATGAGAACCCACTTAATAATAGTCCTGGTAAGAAGCTCCAATGTTAGAGCGTCGAAACAGGAAGTAATGCCAATTTCCCTGACGTCATATATACAGAGACTGAATCTGGGTCGAATTTAGGAATTTCATAAGAACAAAAAATTGATGTTTTTTGTTGTTAGAACCAATGTTCCAAGTTCATTTCGCACGAGTGCCCCCGGTCTTGAAGCTTGATTCTGAAAACGTTGGGAAGACATGGTCCGCTTATAGTTTTAGAATCAATAGGTGATGAGGCTCTAAATATGTCCTTCTCATAATCGCTAAATAGTAAGGACGAAAAAGGACCAACCTCTGAGTATTGATATATCCCCAGAGGATAAATCACTAGGCCCAGATTCAGCTCTAGGGGCAAAACACTTGAGGCTCAATTAAACTTCCCCAGTGTTAGGCCCTTTATTGTATATAGTGCACTGAACATGCGAAATTGCCGAATCAAAATTGAGCATTCAAGGAGCCGTGCCTAAAACGATCAAGGCCGAATCGGCCCAAGGCCGAAACGACCCACCGAAATAGGCCGAATCGATCCAGGTGCAAAATCGGGTCGAAAACGACCCAGGCCGAAACGACTCAGTACCGAAACGTCCCGGATTCACTTGCAATAGTTACGGTATTCCAATAAACGATGCCCAAATCTGTATGTTTTACAAGGGAAAACAATCCAATTTAATGATTATGATAACAAAAATTTATCATAATAAGAGGAAAGAAGCATATGACCAAGGTAAACTAAGTACCGAAGGTCCGGAAAGGTTACCCGATAAAAACCGGGATCGGAACCGTACCAAAATTCGTATGTAATTTGGATTCGGAAAAAATTTTTGGGCATAGGTTCCCCGCACCCCGGAGTCCCCGCAATTATGAGCAGGGTCTCTACGGGGCGGTCGACGAACCTATCCTAGTCAACCCAGGCCCAAATGGGAGGAGGGGACATAGACTGGCTCATCTTGATTCGGCAATGGTGACCCACACGAATTGGATGGATTCTGTTTAGAAGATACTATAGAAAGGCCACAAAGGGACCTGAATATTATCCATCTGCATCGTGGGATTTATAAGTGCTAAACAAAGACGGGTCTTGCACATGTTCAAAACTAAATTAATGCTGAGAATTTTTATTCAGCGATACAACGTCTTCCGATACCGGAAGTGGAAGGAACACGTACAAAAAACGTCCTCTTTTCTGGCAATTTAAGTTTCCACAACGCCGACTTCTATTAAAACATTACCAGGAATAATACGAGCGTATACCCTGGCACATAACATGAAAAGAAGTGTGGTGCTTATCAAAACCCAAAAACGGTTGATCACATGATAAACAAAACTTCCAAGTGAAATTTCAAAATGGCGGACAACCACTACACATGCAATGTCGGCAGAAACACACGAAATAAAGTCTCTAAGAATTTCGGAATAAACAGTAAGCTTAAAAAGCCTAAGTACGTTGTGGAAACTCAAGGTAAGTGCAAAATCAAAAAAAGAATAAAACACTTATCCGTTTATTCATTCTTCCATGGAATGTAGTTTGACCATCCTATCCCAAGCAAGTCTGAAAAAATAATGGTCTTCTCGGCGCGAAAATTGCGGTCACGTGACCTGTATCGTCTGCCTATTGGTCTGATAGGTCATGTGACATCAGCGACCAATCAGGACTCGACGCTGGGGTGGTCACGGGAAAAGGGACATGCCGGTGGCATTTCTGGCTAGATTTTTTTTGTGTCAGACTGTCCCAGACCTGCGTCTGGTGAAAAGGCTATAATTGTAGTGATGGGTAGTTATATTTGATATTAAAGTGTGTGTGTGAATTCGGGTTTAACGTCGCTTTCAACAATTTTTCAGTCATATCACGACGGTGTCTGGTTGCGACAGGGAACTCAATGCTGACGTTTATAGTGAGTGCTGCCTCACTGAAGTATCATGTCCCAGACATTACATGATACAACACCCAGTCACATTATCCTGACACTGGATCGACCAGTCCTAGCTCTACCCCGTAAATCTGAGTGCCAAGCGAGGACCAGCTAGTACCATTTTTAACGACTTTGGTATGTCGCGGCCCGGGATCCAACCCGAGACCTCCCGTTCCCCGGAGAGGACACTCTACCAACTGAGCTATCGGGGCCGTTTATTGTAATTGATCAATCGGATCCTACGTCACAACTTTTGACTTGGCTATGACATCACAACTGCCAGTTTCAAAACATAAACAGATTGCCATTTTGAAAACAGCATTTTTACAGTACGAAGAGTGCTTTTCAAGGTATTTTACAGAATTATTTTGACATTATTTTATAGATAACATATAAGAATTTTTGCGAGAAAAGTAGTCGGGGCTGCTACTGTGAAATAACACGGTCATGTTATTTTTCACACTGTGAAATTTTCACTTTTATTTGTTTCAGATATGCATTGTTTTCAATGCTATGTATAAAATAACAAGAGCACCGCATGCAGGTGCCAACGCTCGGGTGCAAAAATTCTAAGTCGAAAAAGGGGCATAACTGTGCCAATAATATTTTGAGGTTACCTCACCTATTGGTATGAGTTCCCCTTTTCATAATGAACAACTAGTCCTGGTTTCAAGTAAATATGTTCAGTAATGACAGAGATATTACAAAATGTCCAAGTTTTTGCACGATGACGCAGACGGCGATGACGACGATGCAGACGACGCCAGAGCTATGACAATAACTCATCCTTTATAGTCAATCCATGTCATTTACTAAGTAACGCCATACCTATTGAGCTTTTACTGGAGTCTACTAGGTAACAGTGGTTAAGATCTACAAACTTGGTCTGTTGACTCTCAGCAGGAAGATCCTGGAAAATATAAACAAGAGGCTCAATGAGCCTAACCGCTCACCTGAGTAACATTTTAGTTAGCTGTTTGTCTCATGGTCTTTGAGCATAATTTTTTTTTAAGTTCTTCCTAATGGAAGACGGCCTTGTCAATTTGGACCCTAGGGGCATGTTTGGTAGGACTAATGTAGGGGACCACTTGACATTGCTACATGCTTAATATGTAAGCTCTTGACCTAGTGGTTTCAGAGAAGATTTTTGAAGTTTTTTTTCCATTATAAATCTATGGAGGCTAAGGGGCCCCGGGCGTGGCCAGTTTAGACCCAAGGGGCATGATTGGCACAATTTATGTAGGGGACCACTTGACATTACTACATGCTTCATATGTAAGCTCTAGACCTAGTGGTTTCAGAGAAGAAAATTTTCAAGTTTTTCCCACTGTAAGTCTATGGCAGCAATATGTTGCCATGGCAACACCAGTTTCAATCTGAATTGCCCCAAAACTGCATCTTCTCCCCCCAACCGGATAATGCTTCTCATGAAATTTAATCATGATTGGCCAAGTGGCTTTAAAGATATACTTATGGACGCTGGACCATTGGCATACTAATACCTCACATGAGCCTAATTCTAGCGGTTTCAGAGAAGATTTTTTAAGCTTTTTTCCATTATAAGTCTATGGGGGCTAAGGGGCCCCAGGGCGTAGCCTGTTTAGATCCCAGGGGCATGATTGGCATAATTTATGTAGGGGACCACTTGAAATTGCTACATGCTTAATATGTAAGCTCTGGGCCTAGTGGTTTCAGAGAAGAAGATTTTTTAAGCTTTTTTTCCATTATAAGTCTAAGGGGCACCAGGGCGTGGCCAGTTTAGACCCCAGGGGCATGATTGGCACAATTTATGTAGAGGACCACTTGACATTGCTACATGCTTAATATGTAAGCTCTGTGCCTAGCGGTTTCAGAGAAGAAGATGTTTTAAGCTTTTATTTTCATTATAAGTCTATGGGGGTTAAGGGACCCCGGGGCGTGGCCAGTTAAGACCCTAGGGGCATGATTGTCACAATTCATGTAGGGGACCACTTGATATTGCTACATGCTTCCTATGTAAACTCTGGGCCTAGTGGTTTCAGAGAAGAAGATTTTTTTAGCTTTTTTTCCATTATAAGTCTCTGGGGGCTAAGGGGCCCCGGGGCGTGGCCAGTTTAGACCCCAGGGGCATGATTGGCACAATTTATGTAGAGGACCACTTGACATTGCTACATGCTTAATATGTAAGCTCTGTGCCTAGTGGTTTCAGAGAAGAAGATTTTTTAAGCTTTTTTTCCATTATAAGTCTATGGGGGCTAAGGGGCCCCAGGGCGTGGCCAGTTTAGATCCCAGGGGCATGATTGGCACAATTTATGTAGGGGATCACTTGACATTACTACATGCTTAATATATAAGCTCTGGGCCTAGTGGTTTCAGAGAAGAAGATTTTTTAAGCTTTTTTTCCATTGTAAGTCTATGGAAGCTAAGGGGCCCTGGGGCATGGCTTGTTTAGACCCCAGGGGCGTGATTGGTACAATTTATGTAGAGGACCACTTGACATTGCTACATGCTTAATATGCAAGCTCTGTGCCTAGCGGTTTCAGAGAAGAATATTTTTTTAAGCTTTTATTCTCATTATAAGTCTATGGGGATTAAGGGACCCCGGGGCGTGGCCAGTTTAGACCCCAGGGGCATGATTGGCACAATTTATGTAGGGGACCACTTGAAATTGCTACATGCTTCATATGAAAGCTCTGGGCCTAGTGGTTTCAGAGAAGAAGATTTATTTTCGCTTTTCTTCCATTATAAGTCTATGGGGGCTAAGGGGCCCCGGGGCGTGGCCAGTTTAGACCCTAGGGGCATGATTGGCACACTTTATGTAGAGGACCACTTGGCATTGCTACATGCTTAATATGAAAGCTCTGTGCCTAGTGGTTTCAGAAAAGAAGATTTTTTAAGCTTTTATTTCTATGGGGGGTTAAGGGACCCTGGGGCGTGGCCAGTTTAGACCCCAGGGGCATGATTGGCACAATTTATGTAGGGGACCGCTTGACATTGCTACATACTTCATATGTAAGCTCTTGGCCTACTGGTTTCAGAGAAGAAGATTTAATAAGTTTTTCCCATTGTAAGTCTATGGGAGCTATATGTTGCCATGGCAACAAGAGTTTCCATCTGATCTGCCCCAAAATATAATGGATCTTTTCCCCCAACCTGATAATGCTTCTCATGAAATTTAATCATGATTGGCCGACTGGCTTTTAAGATATACTTAGTTGAAAATGTGAACGGCCGAAGGACGCTGGATCATTGGCATACTAATACCTCACATGAGCCTTCGGCTCAGGTGAGCTAATAAGCCATCAACCCAAGATCAAAAAGGTCTCATTACAAAAACACGCCTATTTAATGTATTGAAAACCTTATCACCAGAAAAATGAAAAGTTTCAGATAAAAAATTCTGTCATGTTCCATATTTCTGCTCAAAATATAATGAGTACTCCACCATTTCTGTTTCTGAGGAGAAATAAGACAAGAGGGCCCAATGGCCCTATATCGCTCACCTGTGTACCAGAAAATCATAAGTGTAGGAGACCACTTGACATTGCTACATACTAAATATCTGAGCTCTGGGCCTTATGGCTTTGGAGAAGATTTTTGATTTTTTTTCCAGTATAAGTCCATAGGTCAATTTTGACCCAAAGGGCATGGTTGGCAGGATTTATGTAGGCAACCATTTTATGTTGCTATATACTAAATATCTAAGGTCCGTACTTCATGGTTTCAGAGAAGAAGATTTTTAAAGCTTTTTTTTTTTCATTATAAGTTTATTGGAGTTAAGAAGCCTCAGGATTTGGCCAATTTGAACCCCAGGGGCAAGACTCAGGCAGGATTCATGTGGGCAACAACTCCATGTTGCTACATGCTAAATACCTAAGCTCTTGGCCTTATGGTTTCACAGAAGAATATTTTTCAAGTTTCTTTTTTTCCATTTTGAGTTTTTTTTCCATTTTAAGTCCATCCATGGTAGCTAATGGGCCATGGGTGTGGCCAATTCTGGCCTAAGGGGCATGATTGGCAAGATTTATGCAGGTGACCTGGGCCCTGTGGTTTCAGAGAAGAAGATTTTTGAAGCTTTTTTCCATTAGGAGTCCATGGGAGCTAAGGGGCCCCGGGGCGTGGCCCATTTGGACACCAGGGGCATGATTAGCAGGATTTATGTAGGTGACCACTTATCGTTACTACACGCTAAATATTTAAGCGCTGGGCCCTGTGTTTTCAGAGAAGAAGATTTTTGAAGCTTTTTTTTTCCATAAGAATTGTCTATGAGAGCTAAGAGGCCCCAGGGCGTGGCCCATTTGGACCCCAGGGGCATGGTTGGCATGATTTATGTAGGTGACCTCTTGCCGTTGCTACCTGCTAAATATCTAAGCTCTGGGCCCTGTGGTTTCAGAGGAGAAGATTTTTGAAGCTTTTTTCCATCAGGAGTCTATGGGAGCTAAGGGGCCCCGGGGTGTGGCCCATTTGGACCCCATTAGCATGATTGGCAGGATTTATGTAGGTGACCACTTGCCGTTGCTACATGCTAAATATCTAAGCTCTGGGCCCTGTGGTTTCAGAGAAGATTTTGAAGCTTTTTTTCCTTTATGAGTCTATAGGAGCTAAGGGGCCCTGGGGCGTGGCCCGTTTGGACCCTGGGGGCATGATTGGCAGGAATTATGTAGGTGACCACTTGCCCTTGCTACATGCTAAATATCTAAGCTCTGGGCCCTGTGGTTTCAGAGAAGAAGATTTTTGAAGCTTTTACCCATTATGAGTCTATGGGAGTGAAGGGGCGCCGGGGCTTGGCCAATTTGGAACCCAGGGCCATGATTGGCAGGAATTATGTAGGTGACTACTTGCCCTTGCTACATGCTAAATATCTAAGCTCTGGGTCCTGTGGTTTCAGAGAAGAAGATTTTTGAAGCTTTTTTTCCATTATGAGTCTATGGGAGCGAAGGGGCCCCGGGGCATGGCCCATTTGTAACCCAGGGGCATGATTGGCAGGAATTATGTAGGTGACCACTTGCCCTTGCTACATGCTAAATATCCAAGCTCTTGGCCCTGTGGTTTCAGAGAAGAAGATTTTTGAAGCTTTTTTCCATTATGAGTCTATGGAAGCGAAGGGGCCCTTGGACATGGCCAATTTGGAACCCAGGGGCATGATTGGCAGGATTTATTTAGTTGACCACTTGCCATTGCTACATGCTAAATATCTAAGCTCTGGGCCCTGTGGTTTCCAAGAAGAAAATTTTTGGAGCTTTTTTCCATTAAGAGTCTATAGGAGCTCAGGGGCCCCGGGGCGTAGCCTGTTTGGACCCAGGGGCATGATTGGCAGGAGTTATGTAGGTGACCACATGCCATTGCTACATGCCAAATATCTAAGCTCTGGGCCCTGTGGTTTCAGAGAAGAAGATTTTGAAGCTTTTTTCCATTATGAGTCTGTGGGAGCGAAGGGGCCCCGGGGCGTGGCCCATTTGGAACCCAGGGGCATGATTGGCAGGAATTATGTAGGTGACCACTTGCAGTTGCTACATGCTAAATATCTAAGCTCTGGGCCCTGCTGTTTCAGATAAGAAGATTTTTGAAACTTTTTTTTTTCCATTTTGAGTCTATGGGAGTTAAGGGGCCCCGGATCGTGGCTCATTTGGACCCCAGGGGCATGATTGGCAGGATTTATTGAGGTGACCACTTGCCGTTGCTACATGCTAAATATCTTAGCTCTGGGCCCTGTGGTTTCAGAGAAGAAGCTTTTTGAAGCTTATTTCCATTATGAGCTTATAGGAGCTAAGGGGCCCCGGGACGGGGCCCGTTTGGACCCCAGGGGCATGATTGGCAGGAATTATGTAGGTGACCACTTGCCGTTGCTACAAGCTAAATATCTAAGCTCTGGGCCCTATGGTTGCAGAGAAGAAGATTTTTGAAGCTTTTTTTTTCCATTATGAGTCTATGGGGGCAAAGGGGCCCCAGGGCATGGCCCATTTGGACCCCAGGGGCATGATTAGCAGGAATTATTTAGGTGACCACTTGTCGTTGCTCCATGCTAAATATCTGAGCTCTGGGCCCTGTGGTTTCAGGGAAGAAGATTTTTGAAACTTTTTTTTCCATTATGAGTCAATAGGAGCTAAGGGGCCTTGGGGCGTGGCCAATTTGGACCCAAGGGGCATGATTGGCAGGAATTATGTAGGTGACCACTTGTCGTTTCTACATGCTAAATACCTAAGCTCTGGGCCCTGTGGTTTCCGAGAAGAAGATTTTCGAACCTTTTTTCCATTAGGAGTCTATGGGAGCGAAGGGGACCCGGGGCGTGGCCCATTTGGAACCCAGGGGCATTATTGGCAGGAATTATGTAGGTGACCATTTGCCGTTGCTACATGCTAAATATCAAAGCTCTAGGCCCTGTGGTTTGAGAGAAGAAGATTTTTGAAGCTTTTTTTTTTGCATAATGAGTCTATAGGAGATAAGGGGCCCCGGGCCAGGGTCATGATTGGCAGGATTAAAGTAGGTGACCACTTAGCATTGTTACAAGCTAAATATCTAAGCTCTGGGCCCTGTGGTTTCAAAGAAGAAGATTTTTTAAATTTTTCCCATTATAAGTCTATGGAAGCTATATGTTGCCATGGCAATCAGAATTCCAATCTGATCAGCCCAAAAACCTTATGCAGCCTTTCCCCCTACCTGATGATGCTTCACATAAAATTTGATCAAGATTGGCCGTGGGGTATTAGAGATATACTTATTTGAAATTGTTTACGGACGGACGGATGCACGCACGGACAGACGGACGCATGCACGACGGACAAAATGTGATCACAAAAGCTCACCTTGTCACTATGTGACAGGTGAGCTAAAAACAATATATACCCCTGTAAACCCCAGAAAAGAGGGGTTTAAGGCGGTCAAAATAATATAGGTCTATTTTGTGATGTTAGCAGTCTTCAATATATGTTCTTCAAATGTACCTGCAGTGAACTAATAGGGCAAGACACAAGATTACTTGCATCAAACTATCTCAATGCCTTCACAACATGTCTGAGTGCAGCAAATACTCTGGCGAGCCTGCGCTTACGTCAAAATAATATAGGTCTATTTTGTGATGTTAGCAGTCGTCAATATATGTTCTTCAAAATTAATGTACCTGCAGTGAACTAATAGGGCAAGACACAAGATTACTTGCATCAAACTACCTCAATGCCTTCACAACATGTCTGAGTGCAGCAAATACTCTGGCGAGCCTGCGCTTACGCGCAGTCTCGCCCGAGTCTTTGCTGCGTAGTACATACCTATGTAATAAATACTCTTTTCTGATGAGCTAGGTAAAAAGGAACAATAATATCATAAGCAAGTTTATGGTGTTGTCTTCTTTGGTGCAGGCAAGGAGTGGGAAAATGTTTTCCTTCAAAAAATATCCTTCCTACTGTAAACCTTTATAAGCCTCCGTGGTGTAGTGGTTATGCTACTCGCCTTGTAAACCAGGGGTTGCAAGATTGATTCTGGGCTTCTCCAGACTTTCGGAGGAGTATTTAAACTGAGATCCCGTCTAAGTATGACCTTAGCTGTTGGTGGGACATAAAACTCAAACACTCACTCACTGTAAACCTCTGGTATGAAAATTTGTTCCTTTTCAAACAAACACAAATTGGTGCAGTTTGATTTTAGCTTTTCATACAAAAGCTATAGTGAAGTGAATAGATTAGATACATGAGAAACAAGCGTCCATGGTTTTATGAGCACTGAAACTTAAATTTTTGGTCTATCACCACTGTGGATTTATTTTGCTCAGCAATCTATCAATGTTCTTGAATGCTTGACTGTTGCCAATGTTGACAACTGGATGAACATGTGAAGAAATAAACAAGAGGACCAAGATGGCCCTGAATCACTCACCTGATTTCAAGATACTACATAGCTTCTGAAAGAATGAAATTGGTGCAAGGATTCAGGTGTATTGTCATTAAAGATTTCTCTATTTTTAGCTCCGGTGTCCATTTTGTTCATCATTGTGGAACTGTTTTATTTATTTTAGTAGAAGCAATATACCTATTAAGTTTGAATGAAATTGGACCAAAGGTATAGGAGTTGTCTTTTAAAGATTTTTCTATGTTTAGCTCTGGCGGCCATCTTGTTCATTGCAGCGGAGCCGTTTTAGCTATTTTGATAGAGCGAAACCTAAGCAACATTGCTATGAAGAGTGATTGAAATTGGCCAAAGGGTTATGGGGGAGTTGTCATTTAAAGCAAATTGATGACATTTTCTCATTTTAGCTCATGCGGCCATTTTGCTAATTTTGAGCCCAACCATTTTAGCTATTTTGGTAGAGGGTCACCTAAGCAACATTCCCAGTGTAAATGAAATTGACCCAAGAATGTATGAGTTGTCGTTTAAAGATTTTTCTATTTTTAGTTCCGGCAGTAATCTTGTTCATCTGAGCAGAATGATTTTAGCTATGTTGGTAGTGGGTTATGTAAGCAACATCCCTATGGAGTTTGAATGAAACTGGTCCGAGGGTATAAGAGGAGTTGTCATTTAAAGAGTTTTTCTATTTTCAGCTCTGGTGGCAATCTTGTTCAACAGAGCAGAACAATTTTAGCTATTATCTTAGAGGGTCATGTAAGCAACATTGCTATGAAGTTTTATTGAAAATGGCCCAAGGGTTTAAGAGGAGTTGGCATTTAAAGCAAATTGTTAATGTTTTTCTATTTTTAGCTCTGGTGGCCCTTTGGTCATCGGAGCAGAACCGTTTTAGCTATTTTGGTAGAGGGTCACCTAAGCAACATTCTAATGAAGTTTGAATGAAATTGGCCCAAGGGTATAGGAGGAGTGGTTGTTTAAATATTTCTCTATTTTTAGCCGTGGTGGCCATCTTGTTCATTGGAGCAGAACTAATTAAGCTATTTTTGTAGAGGGTCACCTAAGCAATATTGCTATGAAGTTTAATTGAAATTGGTCCAAGGGTTTAGGTGGTGTTAGCATTTAAAGCAAATCATGATGCCACATGACGCAGGATGCACAACGGACATTGACCGATCACAATAGGTCACCATGAGCACTTAGTGCTCAGGTGGGCTAATAAACAAATACATGTAGATAAGAATCGTGCCAAAGGCTAGGTTGCGCCTTTGGAAAGCAGTCACCGAAATGTAGGTCATTGTCAAATATGGCTGCATGCAATATAGTTTATATTCCTAGAATTTTGTACTGATTATCGTTAACCCATTGTATTCTAGTGGACTCTTCCATTGCTTTATGTTGGACCAGTCCATTTGGCACATAAGGGGTGGTGTGTCAGGCCTATTTTTTTCTTTTTATTCTATTTTTGATGGAAAATTCTGTTAGCAAACAGTGCAGGCCCTGATCAGATGCCGCATAATGCGGCATCTGATCTGGGCATGCACTGTTTGCAAAGGTACCCCTTTAGGGGTTTCCCATATGCAGTGGGTTAACAGTTTTTGAGAAAATTAATGAGCTTGAATATTAGGGTGAACCCCAGGTTTGATGCAATACTGCACAAAGTCAGTGAACCATGAAATGTAGGTCATGGTCAAGTTTAATGCTTACCTTAAAGTCACTAATGGAACACATATAATTCTTGAGCAATTAACTTAACTTGACCATGAGGCCAACGTTACGATGGTCGGAAAAGTTGACTGCTGGACAAAGGGACCGAAAATCAGACTCCTATATCACACAATGCTAACAGCAGGGGCAACAAAACAGGATACCATTCTAAAAGTAGGTGCGGCAGTAAGTATCTAAAGAAAAGATGTGTATAGACAGACAAACATACAATCAGAAAGTATAGACTTACTTTTTTTGCCGGCCTCAGTAGATCAGTCGGATGCGCGTCTGACTGGTGATCAGGAGGATGTGGGTTCGATACTTGCTGTGGTCAGCAACATTCTTTCGTGGAGATTGATCATGAAATCTTTTCTATGGTCATTCTCTCCCTTCTGCTGATTCAAGAAGAGCAGTTGTCAGTTTCTGGTGAAAGCATGCGCACTGTACTGGTTAACCGCTTACGTATAAGCCTGCCCAGGAAAAGTGTGGATAGGTAAAGTGACTGGCTCAAAAATGACCTGTGTTGGCTGGGCCATTAAACTCCAATACACACAAACAAACTTACTTTTTGAGACAACTGGAATGGATTTTCATATTCCAAGGATGGGGGATTATCTCTCAGGATAATCCTCACTAACCTCAAACCTTTACGAAATGATCTCTGAAAATCAGAAAAATAAGTTACAACAAGCAAAAAGATGTTTTCAAGCATGTCAGCTCAGTGAAGACTCAGATTAGCCTGCACAGCCAACCAGGATATAGAGGATCTTACATGAGTGTTCTTGTATTATTGAATTTATTAAACGAGCTGAGGAAAAGGGATAAAATGCGAGGCTTTGCCGAGCATTTTATCCCTTTTCCTCAACGAGTTTAATAAATTCAATAATACATGAGCACGAATGCAAGATTCTATTTATCATATGACATTTAAAACGCATTTTATTCACAATTGTTTACAAAAATATCAATATTCCGCCATTAATAAACGCGACGTCGTTACCGACGTAGTACATGTAACGTTACAGGACGTATCTAGCTAGTTTGTATATCTAATCCACTAGTGGATTATTGATAATTATACATAGCGTTATTACACTCTCAGACGCGACGTCATATGATAAGTAGCCTTCCTGTGCCGAATTGTTCAAAAGTATTGTTAGCTGAATGGGCTTGTGAGTGCACAAAATGTTGATCATTAACCTGCTATTTTAATTAGCCAAACTTATTTCTGACTATCAGCCAATCAGATTACATCATACATGTATAATGTTTTCGACATACGTTCAAATTCACAAACTGAATGACACTGTAGATCCTGATCAGATGACTTCTTCAGAAGCAATCTGATCTGGATTTACACTGTTTGCAAAGGTATGTGTTGTCATGAACAGCAGAATAACCGCTAAATGTTCTAGGCAAATGCAATATTTAGTGCTCTAAATGTTTCTGTTTTGTTTGCTACAAAAATGTGAGGAGCTTTTGCAAATACAGTCCAACCTGTATTAAGCAAGCGCCTCTGGGATATTCAAAAAGTGCTTGCTTAAGGCAGGTGCTTGCTTAACACAGGTGAATTTTAATGGATTTTCCTTTTTCGGGAACTGAATGCCTGCTTGCTTAAGACAGGTTGCTTGCTTAATAGAGGTGGCCACTAAGACAGGTTTGACTGCACTACTCAAATTTTTCCTGCAAAAACTTTACAGTATTATTATATTTTGCTATATTAACCCTTATCTTGCTGAATATTCATTTAAGCCACACCCATTTCTGTCTAACAACCAATCAAATTACTTGATGTAAATTATTCCTATAAATCCATAAACTGAATGTCAAACAGTGTAGATCCTGATCAGATGGCTTCTTCAGAAGCCATCTGATCTGGATCTTCACTGTTTCCAAAGATAGGGGTTGTCGTGAAGAGCATGATAAGGGTTAAATTATCAAAGTGATAATGATATGGTAGATAACGAGATACATAGTTTTGAATGACTGGGTCCTTTGAACAACATTAACGCTCTGCATGCTGGGTAATTTTTTTCAGACGTCATTTTGAACTTTTTTTCTTAATTATCCTAGGAAACAGGATTTGAGTGCCCTTTCCACTATTCTTCGAAGGATGGGGGGGGGGGGGGGGGGAAGCATAAAAACAAGAAAGCAGTCTGAGTGTCAGCCAAATCCCCTGCCACACTTTAATAACAAGACTCAACCTTATGACCTTCACATGTGACCTTGACCTTGAGTTGGCATGGTTTATTTATAGGTTCTCCACATCAGCTCACTGAGGGGGGGATATTCGACCAAAGTTGAATGAAAATCCTTTGAGGGGTAAAGGAGATAGGGAACGAACACAAAATTCTTAGTTTAAACTCATGACCTTCAACTGTGACCTTGTCCTTGAGAAGTCATGGTTTATTTATAGGTTATGCACATCAGCTCAATGAGGGGGATATGACTAAAGTTTAATGAAATGAAGTTTAATGAAAACCCTTCCAGGGCTTAAGGAGATACGAACAGGTTTCAAACTCGTGACCTTCCATATGTGACCTTGACCTGCAGTCAGCATCAGGGCTCGAGAAACTGAAGAATCCAAATCCGTCCAGCCAGATTTTGCCAAAAGTTACGGAAATTGCCGATTGGTTTCGGTAATTTCCGTAAACGTCCTTGGTGATTTGCAATTTCAAAATGCATTATTAGCATAACGAATGACATAGCAATGTTTCTCTTACACTTGTCAACGGATATGAGGACCAGTATCTCGATTATAAACAGCAATTATTGCTCACATCGTTCAGATTTCATCTACTTTCATTTTCTACGCCAGATTTCATCTACTTTCATTTTTCCAATATCCGGGTCACTCAGAACCTGAAGACCACTAAAGGGAAACAACTGACGTTGGGCAGTCAAAGACCAGTTTGATGGTCACTATATAAAACCTTTAAAATATTTCCCTTATTTCACGCATTTTATTTTGCCCAAATTGCTTTGTTTACAAATGACCACCGATATTGCAGCCATGTGGTCGGAAACTGACATCATACAGTCTCCGTTTACACAAGACACATTAATTCAGTCAAGGACGTAACACACACACCTGTTTTACGTCATTGATTTTAATAGAGCGTATTTCTAAAAAAAATCGTTTTGAACGGGTTAAAAAATCGAAAAACATTTGTTTAATCTCGAACCAAAACATGGCCGAACGAGAGTCATTAAAAATCTTACATGGCCGAACCGAGTTTTAAAGAATATAAATACATATTTCACGATTACATAAGCCTTAAACAAATCGCTTTGTCAACAAATGGCGATCGATATTGAAGCCACGTGATCGGAAAATCACGTCATGCGGTTTCATTTTAATTCATTCAAGGGCGTAATACACACGTGGTTTATGTTATTGGTTTCAATAGAGCGTATTTCTTAAATAAAAATATCGTTTAGAATGGGTGAAATAAGGCATTTTTCCTCGAAGGCATAACAAGCAATATTCAGACATGACAGGTGTATTGAAAATTGCACACTGTGAAAAAAAAAAAATTATATTCAATACTGGTTCTATAGTAAGCCTTAAATTAATGACTTGTGTAAACAAACAAGCATATGTCCTGCATTGATTGACCTAATTTTCTCACCTTGCCAGCTTGCCGATAACGCCTGGGGCCAGTGTTCACGGTTTAATAATTTTGACACACGGGTCAAATTTCGCTGCGATAACATAAAGTATCCGACGTGGACTTGTCCGATTTTCACCTAGTTAGATAATGAGCGGGTCTAAAACCTTGTGCTGTAGGCGCTTTTTGTGTACATGCTTGGATTATCAGTGGCAAACGGTCAGCTTGTTATTACAACATAATGATTTAGCGAAAATTTTCGAACCAATTTTTTTTACAATTTTATAAAATTATGGACCGATTTTTTATCTTCTTCTGAAGTCAAAATCGGTTTATGGAAGCCAAATTCGGTCAGGAACTGGAAAACAGACATTTTCTCGAGCCCTGGTCAGCATGGTTTATTCATGGGTTCTCCACATCAGCTCACTGAGGGGGATATTTGACCAAAGTTTAATGAAAATCCTTTCAGGGGTAACGGAGCTATGAAACGGACACAAAATTCAGAGTTTCAAACTCGTGAACTTCAAATGTCACCTTGACCTTGAGTCAGCATGGTTTATTTATGGGTTCTGCACATCAGCTCACTGAGGGGGATATTTGACCAAAGTTTAATGAAAATCTTTCCAGGGGTAAAGGAGATATGAAACGGACACAAAATTCAAAGTTTCCAACTCGTAACCTTCAAACGTCACCTTGTCCTTGAGTCGCCATGGTTTATTTATGGGTTCTGCACATCAACTTACTGAGGGGGATATTTGACCAAAATTTAATGAAAATCCTTACAGAGGTAAACCAGATATGGAACGGACACAAAATTTAAAGTTTTAAACTCTTGACCTTCAACTGTGACCTTGACATTGAGTCAGCATATTCTGTCTATGGATTCTGCATATCAGCTCATTGAGAGGGATATCTGACCAAAGTTTAATGAAAACTCTTCCAGGGGTAAAGGAGATATGGAACGGACACAATAATCAAAGTATCAAACTCTTGACCTTCAACTGTGACCTTGATCTTGAGTAGGCATTTTTTATTTATGGGTTCTGCACATCAACTCAATGAGGGGGATATTTGACCAAAAATTTAATGAAAATCCTTACAGGGGTAAAGGAGATATGGAACGGATACAAAATTCCAAGTTTTAAACTCTTGACCTTCAACTGTGAGCTTGATCTTGAGTTGACATTTTTTTGTCTATGGGTTCTGCACATCAGCTCATTGAGGTAGATATTTGTCCAAAATTTAATGAAAATCCTTCCAGGGGTAAAGGAGATGTGGAATGGACACCGTGGAGTATTGGTTATGCTACTCGCCTTGTTAACAAGGAATCCAAGGATCTCCAGACTTTCAGATGAGTCTTTAAACCGAGGTCCCATCTCCATATGACCTTAGCTGTTGGTGAGATGTAAAACACAAACACTCACTCACACACAATTCAAAGTTTCAAACTTGTGATCTTCAAATGTCACCGTGACCTTGAGTCAGCATGGTTAATTGATAGGTTCTGCACATCAGCTCTCTGAGGGGGATATTTGACCAAAATTTAATGAAAATCCTTACAGGGGAAAAGGAGATATGGAATGGACACAAAATGCAGTTTCAAACTCGTGACCTTCAACTATGATGATGATAATGATTTCATGTTTAACGATGCGTCAACCCTCTTTGTGGGTCATAAGCGTCAAGCCTTCAACGATGACCTTGAGTCGGCATGGTTTATTTATGGGTTCTGCACATAGGCTCATTGAGGGGGATATTTGAAGGAAGTTTAATGAAAATCCAACTGAATATCCAAAACTGGGGTGTGGGGGGGGTAGTACAATGTTAAAACAGGCAATCATGGGTGTTATTTCTCTGTGAATTGGTTCCAAGTGATTGGCGTTTACTATAATTGTGGGTGCAAAGACTTGAAATGGTCATAAATGTTGGGTTATAAACAGAGTTGTTTTTGAAGCCAACTGAATATCCAAAACTGTATTATAATGAACAAAGTTATATAGATGTTTAGGTGTATTTAGTTGCCATATAAATTTTCCTAAAAAATATTTTTATTGTTTCTCAGATTAATTAATGTGAGCTAACTGGGACAACATCATTAAGATCATTATTAACCCTTATCTTGCTGAATATTCATTTAAGCCACACCCATTTCTGTCTATTAACCAATCAAATTACTTTACATAATCCATTGCTACAAATGCATGAACTAAACGCCAAACAGTGTAGATCCTGATCAGATGGCTTCTTCAGAAGCCATCTGATCTGGATCTACACTGTTTCCAAAGATAGGGGTTGTCGTGAACAGCATGATAAGAGTTAAGATCATTATTAACATCACCAACCTTTTTGAGCATAAATGCTGTGCGTGTGATTTTTCCTTTTTTGACCTTTTCTGAGGCTTTCTGGTCATCATCGTCATCTGACAGACTGGAATCACTGTCAGAACTGTCGAAATAACTGTTTCTCTTTTCACCAAGATTCAGTGAGGTCTGTAATGTAAAATATAAAATGAGCCAGTGCATGAAAAAACCTACAATAAGACATGTGCTCAGCAAAGACCCAGATCAGCCTGCACATTCGCACAGTCTGATCAGAGTCTTTGCTGATCGCATGTACCTTCTATAGGCAAATATCTATGCAAAGAGACATAAGCATAAGGTCATGTCATAGCGGATGGGAACGCAGGTTAATTTGAGTCTGTGCTGGTCACACCGGTCATATTGTAGGTTTTGTTATGCGTCTGCTCAAATAAAACCTGTATGTGAAGAGTTCGAAGTGAAAGTCGGTATTGATCATGGCTCTGTACTTAGCCCACTACCTTTCATCAGTGTGCTTGAAGCCTTGTCATGGGAGTTCTGCTTTGGGATCCCCAGGGAGGACCTCTATGCTGATGACCTTGTTATCATAGCTGAATAACTCAAAGAATGTGCCAAGATGACCTAACTTGGAAAGAAGCAATGGAGGAGAAATGAGAGTAAATGCAGGAAAGATGAGATCTGTGATGCAAGCCTGGACCTCTTGCACAGTTCGGGCCAGTTCCCATGTGCTGTCGCACTGGAATGGGCAGCAACAGTATCTTTTGCAATGGCTGCAAGCTCTGGGTGCACAAGCAATGCAGTAGGCTCGAGGGCTTGACAGAGGACCTTGATTACAGGTGTATACAGTGTCAGGTAACTGCAAGCCCCATAGATGGCAGACCACATAGGGAAGTGCAAGTCAGACATGACAAGCTGGAGCTGGTAGCTTCCTTTTGCTTCTCAGGAGACATGCTCTCAGCAGCCAGTGGGCTGTGATCTTCAGGCGAAATCACATGTGAAAACAGCCTGTAAGAAGTTCAAGGAGCTGCTTCCAGTTCTCTCTTCAAGACACGTGACCAAGTGCACAGCTCTTGTGTGCAGAGCTCAATGCCAGTGAGACTTGGCCATTGACAAAGCCAAACCTCCAACATCAACAGCAGAATGACAGGGCAATGAACAGGCAGATCTGCAATGTCAAGCCGCAAGACACTCTCACTATCAGGTCCTGAGAGTTACTTGCACGGCTTGGCATTGAGGAGCTGGACCTCAGCCTGAATCAGAGAACGCTAAAATGGTGCAGTCAAGACAGCCTGTGACATATAGATGGATGTAAAGTGTAGGCCTGGGAGGCCCAAGATGACCTGGAGGCAGCTGACAGAGATCGCAGAGAGTGGGAAGCTGTCATTTATCAACCCCCATGATAGACACACCTGGAGATCTGGTGTGAGATCTGCCAGGTGTGCAGCAAGCCAGCTACATGTACTTAGAATGGGGCCCACTTATGAGGATGTTGCTCTTTTACCTGCATGTTAATCAAAAATCTGGAGATGATGATGATCATGACTTAACCCTTTACCACTCAGATACGTGTTTTTACGTGTCTGCACCCCCCCCCCCCCATTTTAAGCCCCAGAAGCACCTAAAATCTGCATTTCTACCCCTGGATAGTTATGTTTGCTTAAGGATTTGTTGGGCAAAAAAGTGACTTGTTTTTTCGCGCGCCTCCCCACTAAAAATATTCTGGGGGGGGATTGAAGGTGGGGGGGGGGGGGGGGGGGGGGCGACGCCCCCCCCCCCTCACATCCGGAAAAAATTTTGGGTGTATGGCCCAACCGGCTGCTAAAATTTATATCTGAAGGTGTCTGGGGTCAAAAATGCCTGAAAACTGATGCTGATAAAACATGCTGCAAACAGTGAAAATGGCCAGTGCCAAACACCTTAATTGTTGCCTTGACAGCTGTGTGAAGATTAAAATGTGGTCAAAAATTCATGTGAAAACACACTTTTTGCCAACTTTGAGATGCCCCCTCTTTACCATGACAACAATGATCAAGTCATGAAAGGTTGCATTTGAAAGGCTACTGCCCAATGGACATTCATACCACGTTTGGTGTAAAACAGACCATCCATTATGAAACAATAGTTGGTTCAAGTTGCTCTCAGGTGCAACACTGTGAAAATCAGCAAAATTCACAAAATCCCTGAGTGGTAAAGGGTTAATGAAGAAAATCCCAACTGACCAAAATAATGTTTTTTCATCATTTTATTGCAAGAAACAATATTTCAGATATAATTAATGCATTTTAGGCTAAAATTCAGTTTGTTCCCAGATTTCAGTTAACCCTTTACCACTCAGATACGTGTTTTTTACGTGTCTGCACCCCCCCCCCCCCACCCCCCCCCCACCCCCCCCCCCATTTTAAGCCCCAGAAGCACCTAAAATCTGCATTTCTACCCCTGGATAGTTATGTTTGCTTAAGGATTTGTGGGCAAAAAAGTGACTTGTTTTTTCGCGCGCCTCCCCACTAAAAATATTCTGGGGGGGATTGAAGGGGGGTGGGGGGCGTTGCCCCCCCCCTCACATCCGGAAAAATTTTGGGGTGTATGGCCCAACCGGCTGCTAAAATTTATATCTGAAGGTGTCTGGGGTCAAAAATGCCTGAAAACTGATGCTGATAAAACATGCTGCAAACAGTGAAAATGGCCAGTGCCAAACACCTTAATTGTTGCCTTGACAGCTGTGTGAAGATTAAAATGTGGTCAAAAATTCATGTGAAAACACACTTTTTGCCAACTTTGAGATGCCCCCTCTTTACCATGACAACAATGATCAAGTCATGAAAGGTTGCATTTGAAAGGCTACTGCCCAATGAACATTCATACCACGTTTGGTGTAAAACAGACCATCCATTATGAAACAATGGCTGGTTCAAGTTGCTCTCAGGTGCAACACTGTGAAAATCAGCAAAATTCACAAAATCCCTGAGTGGTAAAGGGTTAATGAAGAAAATCCCAACTGACCAAAATAATGTTTTTCATCATTTTATTGCAAGAAACAATATTTCAGATATAATTAATGCATTTTAGGCTAAAATTCAGTATGTTCCCAGATTTCAGTTAACCCTTTACCACTCAGATACGTGTTTTTACGTGTCTGCACCCCCCCCCCATTTTAAGCCCCAGAAGCACCTAAAATCTGCATTTCTACCCCTGGATAGTTATGTTTGCTTAAGGATTTGTTGGGCAAAAAAGTGACTTGTTTTTTCGCAAGCCTCCCCACTAAAAATATTCTGGGGGGGGGGGATTGAAGGGGGGGTGACGCCCCCCTCACATCCGGAAAAAATTTTGGGTGTATGGCCCAACCGGCTGCTAAAATTTATATCTGAAGGTGTCTGGGGTCAAAAATGGCTGAAAACTGATGCTGATAAAACATGCTGCAAACAGTGAAAATGGCCAGTGCCAAACACCTTAATTGTTGCCTTGACAGCTGTGTGAAGATTAAAATGTGGTCAAAAATTCATGTGAAAACACACTTTTTGCCAACTTTGAGATGCCCCCTCTTTATCATGACAACAATGATCAAGTCATGAAAGGTTTGCATTTGAAAGGCTACTGCCCAATGGACATTCATACCACGTTTGGTGTAAAACAGACCATCCATTATGAAACAATGGCTGGTTCAAGTTGCTCTCAGGTGCAACACTGTGAAAATCAGCAAAATTCACAAAATCCCTGAGTGGTAAAGGGTTAAAAGATGATGATGAAACTAATTTTTATTAAGCATTAATTCTGTTAGGGTTTTACAACCTTTTCAGGACTTTTTCCCTGATATAGAGCCAAACATTTATCAGAAGTTGGCAAAAACCAGAGTACCCAAAGAAGAACCACCTGACCTGTTGCATTACTTGGTATCTCACAAGCACAAGCAGAGCTGAAACCGACCGCACACGAGTACTGGTAAACCGCTTAGAAGATCTAAGCCTGCCCAGGCAAAGCGGTGCGAGTCGACCATCCATGCCTATATACCATATTGGCATCATTGGGTGACAGGGCTTGAGATGTCATTTCATC